>WNWU01013616.1:4382814-4518534 GCA_012654045.1 Ptyas mucosa
GAGGAGAGGAGAGGAGAGGAGAGGAGAGGAGAGGAGAGGAGAAATATTTGGCTAAGTGTGGTTAAATACAAGAAATTTATATTCTGCAACAGTATATGTAACACCATCAAACATCCACAGCTACCTATCCCAGGTCCTTGGAATGGACTCGATAGGTAGAAAAAAATCCAACTTCAGTCTGAACATCTGGCTGACTGTGCAACAAACCATAATACTAAAGTGCAACAATAGAAGGGAGAAATAAGAGGCAATAAAAGAATAAAGAATACTACAGCCACACGCTGTGGGTTAATAATACATTAGACAGAACTAGTAGTCACTGTGTTTTGTCAACTGCGAGAATTAGAATTATGGCACAAGGGGAAAAACAGTCCCTGTGTCTAGTTGTCTAGTTGACTTGGCATACAATACCCTATAGTGCCGTCCCAAGGGAAGGAGTTGAAATGGTTTGTGTCCAGCATGTGAGGTGTCTGCAGCAGTAGTGGGTTTTAATTTCGGTCACTACCGGTTCGCTCATGGGTGTGCGCATGCTTGCGCGTGATGCTTCTGCGCATGAGCAGAGACGTCCAGGTGAGTGGGTGGAGCCTCCCCCTGCCGCTACTACTGGTTTGCCCAATCCAGGGCGAACCGGTAGCAACCCACCATTAGTCTGCAGATATTTTCTCATCCCTCTTTCTGACTTTTCATCCCTCCTTTTGCACCAACTCATAAAGCTCAAACTGCCCAAGGAGCTGCTGATACAGTTCTACAGAGAAATTATTGAATCTGTCATCTGCACCTCTATAACTGTCTGGTTTGGTTCTGCAACCCAACATGACAGACACAGACTTCAGACGATAATTAGAACTGCAGAAAAAACAATTGCTACCAACCTGCCTTCCATTGAGGACCTGTATACTGCACGAGTCAAAAAGAGGGTTGTGAAAATATTTACAGACCCCTCGCATCCTGGACATAAATTGTTTCAACTCCTACCCTCAAAACAACACTATAGAGCAGTGTACACCAGAACAACTAGACACAAGAACAGTTTTTTCCCGAATGCCATCACTCTGCTAAACAAATAATTCCCTTAATACCATCAAACTAGTTACTAAGTCTGCATTACTATTAATCTTCTTATCGTTCCTATCACCCATCTCCTCTCACTTATGACTGTATGACTGTAACCTTGTTGCTGGTATCCTTACAATTTATATTGACTGTTTCCCTATGACTATCATTAAGGGTTGTACCTTATGATTCTTGACGAATGTATCTTTTCTTTTATGTACACCCAGAGCATATGCACCAAGACAAATTCCTTGTGTGTCCAATCACACTTGTCCAATAAAGAATTCTATTCTATTAAAGACTTAATAGACTTAAAACTTAAATGTAATTTACATGTATTTATATTCAAGTAAATTAAACATCGTTAATATGATTACTCATTAATTTCCCTTTCTGTCACAAATTGATTGCCACTTTTAGAGAGAATCAATGGAGCATTAGAGCAATGTGCCATTGAAGGGGAGACATTCCAAATATGCTGAAAGGCAATTGCTTCTTTAATATTTGGTCCAAAGCAAGTACAGATAAATTAAGGACTACAGATTGTGAGGTACTGAGAAATAGACACTTAGCCAATCCAGCAGGAAGTCTAAAGCACGGAACAATAATGCTCAATTTGCATCGGTAATTATGCCAACCAGAACCAAGGGGTGGAATTTCTTCTCAACTAATTAATTTAGAATTAAAGAGAGCAATTGTGAAGCCATCGCCTTTTCTCAGTTGTCAAGTCAGGCAGTAGTGACCAGAAGCTTATGTTAAGTATTTGCCTTCCTTCCGAAAAATTATGAACCAATATTCATTTTGCCTAAGCAATCCCTGGCACCAAAGTGTGTGAATCAGCAATTGTGATGGAACCATTTTGTGTTGGCACTTCAGGCCTAGAATGTTTATTTCACTTAGAATGCTGACACTGCTGTCTGCTAACAAGGTTCTGCAAAGAGACACAGCTGGAATGCCATTAAGGAGTATTGGCTGGAGATATATATATATATATATAGGGAGAGAGAGAGAGAGAGAAATCATGGGATGGGAGGGGGCACACATTTTTCCCTCTCAAAAGAATTGGAAGGCATTGAAGTCTTCCCGTCACCAGCTAAAACATGAAAGAAAAATTGGCAATACCCCTTTCTTTAAAACAAAACAAAAAACTTTCCCTAGATTTGCATTCTTGGCAACTGACATAGAACCTGATATATATCTCCAGGCTGGGAAGGTATGGCCTAAGGGCTGTCTGTCAAATTTGAATGGCGTCTGCATATTTCTGCGTGCCAGCATATCGAAACATGGATGATATGGAAGGGCAATGAATAATTTAGAGGCTTGGGGTGGGATTGATCTGACTAATTTTCAGTTGCCAAAATAGAGTGGATATAAAAAGTCTACACACCCCTGTTGAATTGCCAGGTTTCTGAGATGTAAAAAATATCCGGCCAAGATAAATCACTTCAGAATTTTTTTTCTACCTTGTATGTAATATATGCAGTAAGTTCCCGCTCTTTGGTGAACCGAAGTCTTGAAAAATGGAAGAAGTACCCTGAAAAGGAATCGTATTTATAAACATTAAAGGACATTGATTGATTTTGCCCTAGGGTTAAGAAGAAAGGATAATCTGTAAATGAGTTTAAAACAGGTTGATTCATTTGAATTTGTGGCCAGTGGAGTTTTTGCAGGGTGTTCTACTGCTTGTTTGTTATTGATTTGCTTGTTTGTTTGATTGATTTATATCTGAACCTTTTCTCCTGAAGGTAGATTACAGTGAGATTTGTCTTCATTTTATCCCCATAACAGAAACCCTGAAATGCAGATGGGGTTGAGGAAGATACAGACTGGGCCAAAATCATCTAGCCAGGTTCTATAACTGGGGGTGAGATTTGAACCTGACTGGAGAATGCTGGGAGTTGAAGTTCACACGTCTTAAAGTTGCCAAGGTAAGAGATAAACACTCAACCATTCCATCAGAGAAATATTTAAAAATGTAGTGATACACAAAATACTGTGGCAGCCAAGTTCATTTCTGGATTCTCTCACCTGGAAGAGAAAGGAAGAAGAGTCCAGAATAGTTCCATGTCAATGATTAGCACTAAGCCTCAGTTAAGTTTATTTCTAGAACCTAGGTAAAAGGAGAAAATGTATTGCCAAGACCTCCTCTGCATATATATGCATTGCAATAGTCACGATAGATAGGCAGGTAAGTGGAGAAAGTACTGAGCCTTGTGGGACACTGCAAAGCAAGAGACCAGGACCAGACCCAGTGGTGAGATTCTACTGGTTCGGAGCAGTTCGGTAGAACCGTTTTCTCCGACTTTCAGCCATGAGTGAACCGGTTCTCTTTTTCTTTGAACTGCCCCCCCCCCCGCCCCTGCGTTATACTCAATGGTGAAATTCAATTTTTTTTACTACCGGTTCTGTGGGCGTGGTGTGGCTTGGTGGGTGTGGTGTGGCTTGGTGGGCATGGCAGAGGAAGGATTCTGCAAAATCTCCATTTCCACCCCACTCCAGGGGAAGGATACTGCAAAATCTTCATTCCCACCCCACTCTGGGGCCAGCAAGAAGTGGTATATGCCATTTCTCTGAACTACTCAAAATTTCTGCTATTGGGTGGCCATATAAATTTTCTAAAATAATAAAATAATAATAATAATAAAATAACATAAAAAATAAATACCAGTATAATAAAATAAATATACCTTTATTGACAACATAAATGACAATGATGTGATAGACCGTCACTTCCTTTTGTTTCTTCTAAGACAAGACTCCTAATGTTTTCCTCTTCAGATTTCTTAGAATCCAGTTTCCAGTTTTGCTGCCAGGAAATAGGGGATAGATATTCTTGGTCGAAATCATTGAGGAAAACTCTTCCTTGGCCTCCTAGAGGAAAACATAAAATTAAGAAGGAATGCTATATTTTCCTTTCAAAACATATGTTTGCTGTAGGGAGGGTTGTTTCTTAACTTCTACCTCAGGCACACTGTGAATATATCTGCCCTCAGTGTGGAAGGGATTGCCACTCTCGAACTGGCCTTTTTAGTCACACCAGATGATGTTTTAGGACCTCTTTCCAGAGCACTATACCATAGTCTTTTAAAACTGAAGGTTGCCAATGCACCTCAATGCACCTTTGCCAGCATTAAGTAGCTTAATTTACAGTAGATTCTTGCAAAATTTTCCTTATGTCTCAAAGTCGTCCTATAAATAAGATGGAACATCACTCTGGCTGGTTGCCCGTTGTCCTGTTCTATGATGTACAGATATTGAGAAAGTCCTATGAGATGGACGATCCCTACTTGTGTAGAGCTTCAGTTTAAAAGGATGTACATGTGTAGAATTTGTCATACGTAGCCATATTCTAGATGAAAGTCAGTTCCAATAGCAAGATTATACAACTATTAAGTTGATGAAATGATGTAACTCAGGTGGTTGTAACTGGAAGCAATTTCAACAGACCTGGATCTATGGACAAAGACATTTCCTCGCATGGCAGGGAATACTGCTTAAGAAAGATTGGTATATCACTGTCTCACACATGAAGGGCAAAGTGACTCTTCACTCATCCCTCATTTTAGCTCCTGGGACCATATCATAGTCAGCATCATTAAGTAAATCTAAATGCTGAAATTTGGCATATCAGCATTAAGGGTTGCAAAACGACAAACTTGCCAAGAGCATAAAAATGGATCATGTTGCCAATATATCTTGTTTTTTATATCCGTGACATGCTGTTCCAGTCTTGAATTTTGTTTGGGGAAATATAGGGAAGCTTCTATGGGATCAATACTTCATTAAAAAAAAAAAAACTTCTTACCATAGATGTGTAGATAATACACATCTTTCCAGGGGTGGGCTTCAAAATTTTTAGCAAGGGGTTCTCTACCCAGTTGCTGGATGGATGTGGCCATGGTGGGCGTGGCCTAGTCAGCCTCCTGCACCATGGTGGGGGGGGGCATTTTTGCTCTCCCGGAGGCTTTCCTCGAGCCTTTGGGAGGGCGAAAACAGCCTCCTCAGGCTCCAGAGACCTTCTGAAACAGGCCCATTTCCGGCCCTTCCAAACTTCCGGTAGGCCCGTATTTGCCCTCCCTGAGCCTCCACACATGCCCTACATTTAGCTGCATCCAAAACGGCCACGTGGAGACTCCTGGGAGGGGTGGGGTCACCGGGAGTGGGATTTGGGGGTTCTCTGAACTGCACAGAATCTTAGCTAGAGGTTCTCACGAACCCTTACGAACCCCCAGCAGCCTACCCCCTGCATCTTTCCCTATCTATTCCCCACACCTAGTTACAGTAAATGTGATTTCTGTGGCCCAATTATCAGGCATAAGTTCATAAGTACCTCAAACAGCTAGAAGCTTTACAAGAAACGAACTACACTTGAGACCATCTGATACAGGCATAAAGCAAATGAAACACACAGAGAAAGAGGGGGGGGAGGGAGGGATATGGATGGATGGATGGATGGATGGATGGATGGATGGATGGATAGTGTGTGTTATGGTGCGTAATAAATATGTAGGGTGTCCGGCCTACAGCTGCCAGCCCAACTCACTTGGAGTGACTATTACCCCCCAAAGGCTTCCCCAAGAGATAATGTGAACATTTCATCCTGGAAGGCTGTATGTCTCTGAATCAGTGCATTATTACCTGCAGAACTGCAGTAGCAATGGCATGTCTTGAGTGGCAGACTATCAACAGCAATACAAAGGCCTGTCTTAGTAAGAAGCATGGGTGAGCCAAAGCTTTGTGGACTTACAAGCTTCAGTTCAATGTCCTCGAGGACAATATATGCATAAATAATTCAAAATATTATCATTAAAAACAACCGAGCTGAACCTGATTCTTAAATGTCAGAGCTTGGCAGGGGTTGACAATCGTAAGTTCCTTTGGAGCTAAAGGTGTCCCAAGGTCATCAAAAGCTGGGAGGTCTTTTGATATGCTCTGCTTGTTTGAGATGTGCAGTTAACCTTTGCAAGGTGGGCTATAGCAAGGAAGCTTACCTTTGCCAAGGCAATGTTCAGGTGAAATACGGTGCATGAAATAATTGAGGAAAGAGCAGCATCTGAAACGAACAGAAATGCACTGAACAATGAAAACATAGGATTCTAGGGCCAACAATGAGTTACATTTATCTCTGCGTTAAATAAAAGCCACAACTGTTTACATTGCTGCTATTAATGCACAGTGTTCCTTCATATCTGCCAAGGAAGCACAAAAGGGTTCTCTTCCTAAGGAAACACTTCTGAATAGTACCAGCAGTCTTTTTTTTTTTATGATGGGTTGTAAATATAGAAGCATATACTGTAACTGTAAGTTATGGCCCTTTACAGTGAAGAACAATCTTTGCAGAACAATGGCTAATGTCTGGTACTTATTACTTTAATTATTGCTCTGGCATGCTTTTCATGTACAGACTCTTTTATTGGACAGGAAAGAAATTGGTTGCTGTTGTTTTTCTTACCTCCACCTCAGTGGTGGGTTTCAAAAGTTTTTACTACTGGTTCTGTGGCTTGGTGGGTGTGGCTTGGTTGGCGTGGCAGGGGAAGGATACTGTAAAATCTCCATTCCCACCCTAATCCAGGGGAAGGTTACTGCAAAATCCCCATTTCCTCCCGATTAGCTGGGACTCGGGAGGCAGAGAATAGATGGGGGTGGGGCCAGTCAGAATTTTTACTACCGGTTCTCCTAACTACTCAAAATTTCCACTACTGGTTCTCCAGAACCTGCTGAAACCCACCTCTGCTCCGCCCCCCCATCCCCACCTCTACCCAAGAAGAAGAAAATGTTAGCTATGAGAAGTGTGGTGATACAGTGGTGAAGATGCTTGCCTCCCACCCAAGAGGGTTGAGGGTTCAATCCTAGGTAGTGGCTGATGCTTCTCTCTCCTAAGACACGAAGAAAAATTATCTGCTGCAAACTCCATGTGGTGTCAGGAAGAGCATCCAGCCAATAAATGTTCTGCTCCATCCAGTCACCCCGACTCTACCCTGAATTAAGGAATTAGTGCAGTAGTGGGTTCCACTTACCTTCACCACCAGTTCAGAACTGGGAGTGCACATGCTTGCTTCGCTCATGTGTGGCACTTCTGTGCATGTACAGAACTTTCTGCGCATGTGCAGAGAATCCAGGATGATGTCCGGGTGGGTGGGCGGAGCCTCCCACCACCGCCACTACCAGTTCGCCTGAACTGGGGCGAACTGGAGAAACCCACCACTAGATTAGTGGCGTAAAAAGGGAGGTTTATTTTTTTTTAAAAAGTCTGATGAATGGATGTAAGGTTATTTCAGTTATTTCAGAGTGCTGTGATATGGTGCAGTGTACACATCCCTCTGATGTCCCACCATCTCTCTAGCTTCCCAACCTTCAATGAAAGGGACGAGCGCATGACTGGATTCCTCTCATGAGCAGGAAATTTGATGATGCCAGTCTCCTTTTTCATTTCAGCATAAGAGAGATTCAGAAAAAAAGGAGAGAATGAAATAAAAAAAAAACCAGAAGCCTCTCCTTCCCCCCCCCCCCCTTTTTTTTTTTTTTTTTTTTTTGCGGAAGGGAGAGAAAGAAAATTTATGGGAATTGACAAAAGAAGATTTTGGCACAACATATGGGAAGGTCAAATAAGGCAGGAAAGAGAAACTAATCCTTAGGTTGCAGTTCCTCTAGTCGAAATTCAGTTTAAGCTTTTTTTCCCCCATGCACTTAATTCTGATTTCTCCTCCCTTTTGGATATTGTCCAAGAAATAAGCAACAATAAGATATTTAACTTTGTTATTATGTGTTAGGCAGCCAGCTAAAAATAGATCATAAATTATATGAGGGGGTTGTCCTTCAAAATCAAACAGGGTATTTGACTAGAAGCAGGAAAACCATAGAAAATCTTGGATAACTTTGGGCCAGTCATTCTCTTTTAGCCAAATTTTCCCTCATAGGGCTGGTCTTGTGAGTTACCAGAGGAAAGAGCCTTATGTACATTGTCTTGGGCTCCCTTACAAGAAGCAGAATACCAATAATTTTGTAACTTAGATTTCTTCTGTTGTAGCATATAAGCGCTGCGGAACAAAAGTAACAGTGACAGAGTTGGAAGGGACCTTGGAGGTCATCTAGTCCATTCCCCTGCTCATGCAGGAGACCTATACTAGGGATTCGAACCACCGAACTGCCGACCATTCTGATCGACAAGCTCAGTGTCTTAGCCACTGAGCCACCTAGCCAGTAAGGACTAGGAAATAAATAGTTCCTGTCACCAATGATTCAGAACACGACGATTTTGGGGATGAAAAGCATCTCTTGCTATGATGAAAACCACAATTTGTCCATAGAAACACGCTTTTAGGTAGGGCTGTTTCCAGGACAAGAAATCTTTAAGGACCCTTGGAGAAAGCCACAGCAGCAACAGTATTATGGAGCTGGATAAGGAAGTATTTTTATAACTATTGAAGTATCTTTGGTAAGTCACAGCCTTACTAACCAGTGACAAATGTGCTCATCCTTTTTAACTGGCAGCCTCTTTCAACATCTTTAGCCTGTCAAAAACACAATGGAAGTGAACCAAATCATTGGTTAATTCAAATATTGGTGATAGGTGCAGATCTATACTCCTTTTCTTGGGTTTAAGCCCCATTGGACTCAATGGGACTGTCATACTAATAGACCTTAAAAGATTGCATTGTTAATTTATTGTTTTTTATTTCTGAAGAAAGCCAAACATTGTGGTTCAAACAGCAGAGGGATGCACAAAGGAAATTGAGGAGTAGGGGAAGAAAAAATAAAGTTGCAGTTTAACAAACATTTTGAATTGTTTTATTGCACCACTTTGATATTTGTTCATTGTCGACAGTTTAAAACGGGAGGTCAAGATTGCTACAGTAATTAACCATGTAACTGTTCAACCAGATAGTATTAACTACAAAGTTCCTTGGTTGATATAAGGATCTAAAAAAGAAGGTCAAAATGGAGGCCAAGACATGACTTGAAGCCTCATCTCTGATTTTATCACAAGGCAGATTAAAAAGGGCCGGTGGGTTTCAATCGTACAGATCTGCCACCTTAACTTTTTTTTGACATCTCTTGCAGATTTTACTTGAAGGGAAAAATTAATCTACGAAAATATTTGCATCTGAATTTACTGTCTCTTGATTTTATTGAATTACTTTAATACCTTTTAGTTAAAGTCTTATAGTTGATTTAATTAACTGATGCACCCAAAATCAATTTGGCCTATTGATCTTTATTTCCATTAACTTTGTAGCAAAAATAAGTATACCATTCCAGTGTAGAATGGTAGTGCTGTAATATATGTAACCTATATATCTGCATTCCAAACAAATTACACATATTTAACATCAGAGCCAGTGGTCAGGTAATTGCTTTCCCGAAAAATAGATGAGGGTGCTTTTACTCATATTTGTTTTTCTAGAATTAGTCACTAAAGGAAGAAAGAGGCATGTGTTAAGTTACACGGCAATACAATATGGCAATCTGCATTTCATATGCTACGGACAAACCTCTGCAATTATTTTCATAAATCTAACGTTCTGGTATTTGTGTAAATACTCAATTACATGTTGAGTCACAGAAAACAAGTTATTTTTCTAGCAGGACTTGTCATCATTTGGGAATGAGGAAAAAAATAGTTTAATTCATCTTTTAATATGAATTAATTTATTCTGATAATAAATCAACCAAAATACTGTAGTCATATTTCAAAATTGTACTTTTCCAGATGAGTTCTTTAGGTCCTCACAACCAAAAGTATGCAAAATGCATATATTAGGGAAAAAACACATAGAAAAAAATGTATATTATAAAGGGAAATTATAATGCAAATGAAGCGGCACGGAAAAAACATAACGGGGTCAAAAACTGTGTACATATAGATATACCTTTATATGCACCCAAAATGCATATGCATTTTCATGCAGAATTTTTTATAAGCCAACTGGTTGGAAATGAGAGACAGATAACACAAAAAGAAGCAAGATCTGCGCAGGTTGATTTAGAGAGAGGAAAAAATTGTACAGTTTGTATTTCGGGTTGTTTGTTTTTGCACGGATTAAACAGTTGACGCACGGCAAGATTTCAAAGCTGCATTTTCCTAGTTGACAAACAAGATCAGAGGCATTTTGTTTCCATTGTTAAACATTGTGTTCCTCAAGATGACAGGTTTCTGAATCCCCAGGACTGTACCTTGTCCAATACTAACAGGTGAACTTGAAGTGACTCTGATGAGAAGTGGAAAATCAAACAGTGAAGATCTAAGGAAAGCAGAAAGGCTGCAGGTGACAAGGGTCTCATGCCAGCTTCTACCCCATGGAAAAATACCTCGATAGGATACACCGGAGAGAGATATGTTGAAGGCCGCTCTTATCAGAGCCGCTTTGAAAGGAAAGGTGAAAAACAAAGCAAAACGAAAAACTGAACTCAGTGTCAGCATTTGAAACACCGGAGTTGTAATTCTTGCCCACCGGCTTGGCTGCACAGTCCATATGCAATGAAGTCGCTGTTCGGTTTTAAATTATGGTAGGGCACAAATCGCTGTCATTTTGCAGAAGGGGGAATGGAGTGGAGAGATAAGCCATGTGTATGCCAGGGCTCAGAGAAGAATGCCGAGATAAATGCTATGAAAGCGCCAGCGGAAATATCCCGTCAAGCAGCTGTTTATGGCAGCGCTTTCCTTTCTCTCCCATAAATATTATTTTTAAGATTCATAGAGAGTTAGCCGCACTTTGGGAGCTGGATGGTAAGAGATGATGAAAGGAAAACTCGAGGCATGCCTTTGGGATTCAGCTAGTTCCATATTAGTATCTGGAGGGAAAGGATATGGAGTTCTGTCCCTTATCACAACAAAACTTTTCCTCAGTAGTTTCAGGTTCATAAGCTTTTTGATCACTGGATGCAATGCTGGATTATAGCTGCAATTACACTGTAAAAAGCTCAGCATGTACACTTTTCAAATATTTAGCCAAACACACAAAGGACTTCAAACTAGATAGAGAACAGGGCCCTGCAGGATCCTTCTAGGATACCCACATGTTCAACTGGAGTTCTGAAAAAAAACTGAACTCATATTTGTTTGAGCTGGAATACTGCTCTCCCACCTTTCAAAAGCTAAGTAAAGCAAGAAAATAAAAGGGAAGGACTTAACATATAAACTTATGAGCAGTGATGAAATCCAAATTTTTTTTACTAACAGTTCTGTGGGCGTGGCAGATAAAGGATACTGCAAAATCCCCATTCCCTCCCCACTCCTGGGGGAAGGATATTGCAAAATCTCCATTCCCACCCCACTCTGGGGCCAGCCAGTATTTGCCGGTTCTCCAAACTACTCAAAAGTTCTGCCTCCGGTTCGCCGAACTGCTCAAAATTTCCGCTACTGGTTCTTCAGAACCTGCTGGATTTCACCCCTGCTTGTGAGCCCTGGACTCTCTTAGCCTTGTGTGAATAACTCAATAGGGCTTCAATTGTAAGGCATTCTGTTTCCAGTGGACCAACTAAAAAAATATTTCATTTCTGGCAGCCTTTTGAGTGTTTTAGTAAGTTTCAGTGAGGTGTGTTATTTTGTACTTGTTGATTATGATTTTACTTTTCTTTTTGTACGCTGCCTAAAGGCACAAGGGAGAGCTGGACAGCTATGTCACTGCATAAACAAGCAAACAAGGAAATAAATGTACATTTTACTTTATTTTGTATGACTCAAGGCACCGTATAGAATGCTCCCGCCTCCTATTTTCTCTACAATAGCAATTGTGTTGGGTTAAGGAGAGGGGGGAAGAAAGAGAGAGAGAGAGAGACAGACTCAATTAAAATAATTCATTTTTATTATGAGCATGTCTCATTAATTGCTTAGATAACTAGATAGCTGACAGATAGTTATAGAAATGGAAAAGAGGATGGTTACATTTAGAAAAGAATACAATTGATATAATCATAGGACAGCCAGTTTGGTCAATGGTTTAGGCACCAGGCTACAATGCAGGAGACTGTGAGTTCAAACCCTGTCTTATGAAAGCTACCTATAAAAGCCACCTGGGCGACTTTAAGCCAACCTCTCTTAGCCCAACCCAACTCCCAGAATTGTTGTCATGTGAAAAAAGGAGACGGAGTATTATCTTGAGTTATTCATAAAGTAATAAGGGTGGGATTTAACGACAGACAGACAGACAGACAGACAGACAATAGAGGGATGGATTGATGGATAGATAGATAGACAGATATTGATATGTTAAATGCATAGTCTCCTGATATCTACTAATCTATATCAGGATATATAATGGCACAGACAATCGTTTTAGCCACACAGATATTTTCCTTCATTATGTATATGTATATACATACAATTACGATTAAAAAAAAATAAAAGAAAGATAAAACCTAATACAAAACTAATATAAAATAAGAAAAGAAAAAGAAAAGAAAAGAAAAAGAAACGAATCAAAGAAAAAGCAAAATCTGCAAGAAAGGAAAATAAGAAACAGAAAAAAAGAAAAAAGGAATAAAGAAGTAGCATCTGATCTTTTTTATAACACAACTGTAAATTTACAGTTTATTCATCCATGGTGCACATGACTGGCTTCTCTCTATCCTATCTAATCATTAAAACCATAAATCATACATTCAGGGTTTTTTTTCTGTTTCATGCAAAAAGTCCATGAGGGGTTTACAGGTAGCGATAAATGTAGATATTGTCTTTTCTCTGATCCAAGAAGTTAATCTCGGCAAGTTCGATCATCTTCATCATCCATTGCTCCATTGAAGCTGATCCAGATGAATCTTTCCTTCTTTGTGCATATAATAATCTTGCTGTAATTATCATGTACCAAAACAGAGTTCTATAACTTTTTTCCAGCTAGCCATACATTAAATAAGGACAGAGAAGAATGAAAGAAAGAGTGGGTGGGATGAAATTATCTAGAGATGGTTATGGGCAGGGGTGAAATCCAGCAGGTTCTGACAGGTTCTGGAAAACTGGTAGCAGAAATTTTGAGTAGTTCAGAGAATCGGCAAATACCACCTCTGGCTGGCCCCAGAGTGGGGTGGGAATGGAGATTTTGCAATATCCTTCCCCAGAAGTGGGGGGGGGGGGAATAGAGATTTTGCAGTATCCTTCCACTGCCATGCCCACCAAGCCACGCCCACCAAGCCAAGCCATGTCCACCAAGCCACGCCGACAGAACCAGTAGTAAAACAATTTGGATATCACCACTGGTTATGGGTCACGATGAAACACAACTCAGATCATTTTTTAAAAAAACTTCATGATCTTGAACTTTAGGATTGGCAGATGGCCACATCATCAGGTTAGGACCAGATGACACAAGATGTTCCTTTTTGATATCTGGATAACAGTTGGAGATGAACAACGCTGTCAATTTCAGTTTCTCTTTAGATATACAAAATGGGTAGGTGTGCTGTTGCTTTCTGGACTAGATCCCTCCACTCATATGCTTTCCATATTAAACTAGAGGGTCTCAAACGGGAACATAATTGGGTATATGGCTATAGAGCTCATGAGATTATGAAATCAAGCAGAGCAAAGCTCTTGATCGTATAGCAAGGTGTAATTACATTTAGTTTAATGTAATTAAAGTTTCACTTCCACTTGTCCACGCACAAACACGGAGCTGGAAATTAGAGGTGAGGTTTGTCTTTCTTGTACTTCCACAGCTAGGATTAATCATTACTATTTCTGCAATAATTAAGAATTCTACATTGATTAATTGGTTTAATTTGTATAGCTCATAGATCAGAAGTGACTTTGGATGGCATACATCATTAAAAAAAAACAAAAATAAAAATGAGAGAAAGAGGGGGAGGGAGGGAGGGAGGGAGAGAGGGAGAGAGAGAAGTTTGCATTTTATGTGTCTTTCTGCTCATCTAGCCATTTAAGGCTTTAGCCTAATATTTGATTTTTGATCAGCAAGTGTCCATTTGAAGCATTTTGTACATAATGCACACTATGTATGTTTGTCTTTCTCATTGCTAAACGTATTTTTGCATGGTCTAAGGAGGATGGGTGGTTAAGAAATATAAAATACAAATAAATAAATGCAATTGGAAAGCTACATAATATATTTATTAAAATAGCTAATAACAGCTTTTTCAAACTGTAGTGACTGAGATCTACAGAATGGAAGATGAGTGGGATGTTTTGGTACATCAGCATCTGTGGGATGAAGAAGGAAAGCAAAAAAGGTAAGGAACGGAACTTTAATCATGATGTCTTAATACAAACTCCTCTCTTTTTGGAGTGACATCATTAGGGATGTGGTGGCTCAGTGGCTAAGATGCTGAGCTTGCTGATCGAAAGGTCGGCAGTTCAGTGGTTCGAATCCCTAGTGCTTCGTAATGGGCTGAGCTCCCGTTATTTGTCCCAGCTTCTGCCAACCTAGCAGTTCAAAAGCATGTAAAAAAAATGCAAGTAGAAAAATAGGGAGGGAAGGTAACAGCGTTCTGTGCACCTTTGCCATTTAGTCATGCTGGCCACATGACCACAGAGACGTCTTCGGACAGCGCTGGCTCTTCAGCTTTGTAACGACACCGCCCCCTAGAGTCAGGAACGACTAGCACATATGTGCAAGGGGAACCTTTACCTTTACCTTTTATGTGACATCATTAGTCTGGTAGTGCAGCAGTTAAAGTGCAGTACTCTGCCTACAGCCTGGAGTTTGTTCCTGATGCGGCTCAAGCTTGACTCAGCCTTCCATCCTTCCAAGGTCAATAAAACAATGACCCAGATATTTGGGGGCACTATGCAAATAATGCTGCTACATTGTGAACCACCCAGAGAGTGCTGTAAAGTACTGTGGGGCAATATATAAGTCTAAATGCTAATTCAATAGAGGTTGCTAGCATAATGCAAGCACTTTCCACTGCTGGAATGGCCTGGGAATAGCCCAGACCTTAACCCAGTTGAATTTCTATGGAGCTGACTAAAGAAACCTGTCAGTCAAAAGCAACCCAGCAATAAAACCCAGTTAATAGAAGCAATCATTCAATCTTGGTTTCACATTATAACAGCTGCTGAATAAAAGACTTGGTTCACTCCATGGGAAGACATTGTTAGGCTGTAATTCATGCTAAAGGTTATCCAACTAAGTATTAACTGACGTGATAATTTTTGTATATCTCGTTTTTTCTACGTGTTTCACTTGTCTTCTTTATGCTGTAACTACTATTCTAAATGTACACACACACACACACACACACACACACCATTCCTTCCTGGTCAATAATTCTACCACTCCAATTCCTTTTCCATTTCAAATTCAAATCAGAAATATAATTTTATTTAGAGTCAAGAGACCAAATGATAGCAACAATATAGGTTCCAAAACAACAAAGAAGAAAATGCAGACAACTAAAATCAATGAAAACATGTAGGTTCTTGAAACTGAACAAACTTCCTGGATGAGAAGTGAAAGTCCAGTTGCCTTTTAGAAAAGCACCTTTGGAATTGAATCAAACATGACTGACAACATTGATTGTTGGACATTCATGGCTAGGTTTTCTCAAGAATACATTTGTGTGTGTTTCAGAAGCACTGGATGCCCAGTTTAGGGCTCCTTTTATGCCCCTGTGAAGTTGCCCACCAAACTAGTAACCATCAATCCACCCACTTTCAAACTACTGGGTTGGCAGGAGCTGGAGCATGTGAAGGGAGCTCATCCAATCCTGCGGCAGCACTGGGTTTTGAATGCTAGTCTGCCGATCAGCACCCCAGTGTTCTAATCTCACTTCTCAAGAATGCCTTATTTTTACTGAATGCCTTATTTTTACTGAAATAATGGTTGATGGTGGATAACAACTTAACGGTGATATCATGTCATTTTGACCATTAAATCAGACTTAGGGATTTCTCCAACTCCCTGAGATTTATTTTTTTTTAAATTACTACTGTGCTGTGTCACACTGCAGATTTAAATTGCCATGTACATTTCAGGCTTCCATAAACTATCAGAAAGGAGTAATTGGGGAAAAAAAATCTGTTCTATCAAAGACAAGAACATATGGAGTAGGTTATCACGAAACCTTTGGATGAAAACTACTATAGTATAGAAGGAAAATAAGCTTTAAAAACAGAACTACAAGACTATGGCAGAGTGGGCAAGTAGGTAAAATGATTTTAACGTTTCTAGTGTTAAAGTGAGCAGATGGTGGGAAGCAGCTTTGCCCCAAAGCATGGAAAGCTATTGCCAGTTAGAGCAGATGAATAATTTGATTACTTCAATCAAATCTGAGTCTACATTCCGAGGTTGGGTGTGGCTGCAGCCCAGATGACTGTGAATGGTTCCCAAACTGGGTGTGGCTAACAGAGAGAACGATAGGTTCAACTCTTACCTTCGGAAGAAAAATATGCTTTGTTTTCAAGCATTTTTTCCTGCATGTCTTCCCTGTGTGTTCATATGATTTTGGTGCCACTTTATTTCTATGAAATACTTACAGCATAAATGCCAAGTATCATTTCAACTTTCCCAAGATTACAGCCTAATGCAAAATGTGCAATCGCTTTTGGACAAGGGATAGATTTAGACTTGGAGTGAAAAGTCGGGAGCTATACATGCCAAATACTTGGTAGGGCCTAGAGAAGAAAATAAAATTAGAATAGGATTAATATTGACTCAGCCTTCCATCCTTTCTAAGGTAGGTAAATTGAGGACCCAGTTTGTGGGGGCAATAAGCTGACTCTGTATAAAATATACAAAAGTATGAAGGCTATTGCTTAGCGCATTGTAAGCCACCCTGAGTCTCCGGAGAAGGGCGGCATATAAATCAAATTAAAATAAATAAATAAATAAAAATAACTGTAATTAAAATTAAGCTCATGTATTCAATACCTCCCCTCTCTTTCCTATCTGAGATAACAAAGATGACAATCTTTGGATGACTCTCAGATAAAGGGCTCTGTTTTATAGACACAGAGACATCATCACAAGATGTTAAAACAGCCTTTTTATGTATAGCACAGGGTGAAGTATTGTATATGTTGTTTGTAATGTTATTTTAAAAAATAAAAAATATTTTAAAAAAACAGCCTTTTTCAATGCTTGTTGAGTATCTACTTATATGAAACTTCAGGATATCGCAAGTGGCAGATATACACACATATAGATATTTAGTTATAGCTGCATTTCTGTTTAATTTCTTCATTTTTTTTTGATTCTCTAGCAAGTTTAGAAGTTTACTTTTAATTTTGTAAAAGCCACAAACACACATTTTTCAAGCAGGCACCTACATTAGTTAGAAAGTATTCTCCACTTTTCCTCCCATTTATAATGATTAACTAGGATAGAGCTTTAAATAGTATTATTGATCATTCCATTACATAGACTGGAAGAAGATGACCTAAAGATTAAATTGGTCGAACAATCCCAAGGCTTTCCACTTTAAAGGGGGAAAAAAAAATATGCACCCAAACAAGTAACCCCCATTTGAGATTTTAATCGGGGAAACGTGGAATTTTACTGTGTAGCAATAGCTGATATTTAGGGTGATGAAAATGACTTTTTTCCCCTGACAGAAAGCTAGAACTAAGCCCAAATGAAAAGGTGGCCTGTATGTTACAAGAAGTTAACCTTGACAAATGGTAATTTGTATTCATTTGCAATGCTTGATGAGATTGACCTTTGAGAATTATGAGGCACAACAACCTGATCCATAACTCACCACTTAATGTGCAAATCAGAAATTAGTTATCTGTCAGCCTTCAGTCTAACCAAATATCCTTCCAAGCCAGTTCACGGTTCAAAAGAATATTAACTTATGTCTATATTTTGAAAAGAAAGGAAAATATGACCATAGCATTATTCGGTAGCTAAAGCCAGAATGTTTCAACTTTGGAAACCCAAATTTCACCATTGGTTGGCTGCCTTTCTTTTTTGTTCTTGGTGCTTAAGTTAAACATAACAAAAAACAAATTTAAAGGAGCCTAGCAGTTGGTCTAGATCAGGAGCGTCTAACCTTGGCCCTTTTAAAACTCGTGGACTTCAATTCCCAGAATTCCCTAGTCACCATATGCTGACTGGTTATTTCTGGGAGTTGAAATCCACAAGTCTTAAAGTTGCCAGGGTTGGACACCCTTAGTCTAGATAATTTCCTGTTTTGGAAACATAGTAGAGGGGTTCAGCTCATGAATCCCTCCTGTTACAAGTCTTATTGGGCTGTCCAAAAGCTCCAGTCTCAGGAAGAGCTGCTGTTACATGTAGATGATACATTTTGAGGGCATTCTGCTGTCTAACCTCATCTCCCCCTCAGATAGTTGTTCACTAGACCAATCATTCTCTGAGAAATGTATGTGTGAGTGTTGATTGACAAGACTGCCACTAAAAACAATGGACATTAACCTACTATACAGGGGTGCAATCTAGCAGGTTCTGACAGGTTCTGGAGAACTGGTAGTGGAAATTTTGAGCAGTTCGGAGAACCGGTAGTGGAAATTTCGAGTAGTTCAGAAAACTGGCAAATACAACCACTGGCTAGCCCCAGAGTGGGGTGAGATTTTGCAATATCCTTCCCCCAAGAGTGGGGAGAGAATGGGGATTTTGCAGTATCCTTCCCCTGCCATGCCTACCAAGCCACACCACGCCCACCAAGCCATGCCCACAGAACTAGTGGTAAAAAAAATTGGATTTCACCACTGCTGTTATATATACTTTCTTAGCCATTTTCAACTCATTTTTCAAGATGCCCTGCAGGTTGATCTTTTAAGAAAGAGCATATATGTACAGACATATGGCTTCACCTACTCATATGAATTTTCAGACTCCCCCAGTCAACCACCAAAAATGGTCAAAAGAAGGGACCTCCCCCCCACCTCTCCTGGCTACTATGTCTGGCCTGGATTTTATTTAAAACACATATCAATGTGCCTTTTTTCCCCTGCAGGATTTTAAATTAGTAGCTAACCTGAACACAGAACTGGATAGACATGAGCACTTATATGCAGAGCCTTGGTGGCTCAGCAGATTAAAGTGCTGTTAACTAGCACCAGCTGCCTGCAATTACTGCAAGTTCAAATCTCACCAGGCTCAAGGTTGACTCAGCCTTCCATCCTTCCGTGGTAAGTAAAATGAGGACCCGGATTGTGGGGACAATAAGCTGACTTTGTATAAAAAAGAATACCGCTTGCAGGGGGGGGGGGGCGAAAGCCCTACTAAGCAGGTAAATACAAAAGTATGAAGGCTACTGCTTAACGCATTGTAAGCCGCCCTGAGTCTCCAGAGAAGGGCGGCATATAAATAAATAAATAAATAAATAAATAAATAAATAAATAAATAAATAAATAAATATGCAAGAGGGACAAAAAGAACAAACCGACAAATTTGTTCAATGACTGGCACACATTAAAAAAAAAATAGATTCCGTTATGCCTAGAAGGATTTTTTTTTTTTTTTGAACACTGAGACTCAGTAAAGGCTTATCTGGCAACCCTTTAATACAGCTGCAATTTCCCCACATAGAAATGGAAACAGGATTCAAACTACACAGCTGCACAGCATTTAATAGAATGGTGCAAGTTTTCCAGGGACCAGCATAAAATTTACAGAATATCAGGTATAAGGATGAATTCAGTACTTGGATCGAAGTGAGAAAAATGTTCAGGATCTAGAGAGCGTTTAATGCTTATGAAGAATGCCAATGAGTTGAGTGGGAAAAACAGAGGAAGTTGAAGAACAGGAAACAAAGAGCCCACATTGCAAAAGGAAGCAAATTCTTCAAGGAATATCATGTTGTACATAAAGATGACATTATGTTTTGTCTCAAAAGCTGCACAATATTAGTAGGCACTGTTCTAATTTTTGAAAATAAATACTCATCATTTTCCATAATCAAGTTACTTAGTTCTGAGGAACTGCCAAAGTGCTCTGTGAACATAAACATCTATTTGTGGAGAGAAGTAAGACCACACCTAGAGTACTGCATCCAGTTTTGGTCACCACACTATAAAAAAAATGTTGAGACTCTAGAAAAAGTGCAGAGGAGAGCAACCAGGATGATTAGGGGACTGGAGACTAAAACATATGAAGAACGGTTACAGGAACTGGGCATGGCTAGTCTAGTGAAGAGAAGGACCAGGGGAGACATGATAGCAGCATTCCAATATTTGAGGGGCTGCCACAAAGAGGAGGGGGTCGAGCTGTTTTCCAAAGCACCTGAAGGCCAGACAAGGAATAATGGATGGAAACCAGGGGTGGGTTCTAAAAATTTTTACTACCAGTTTTGTGGGCGTGGCTTATTTTGTGGGTGTGGCTTGGGGGGGTAATGTGACTGGGTGGGTGTGGATGGAAACTGAACAAGGAGAGATTCAACCTAGAAATGAGGAGGAACTTTCTGACAGTGAGAACAATCAACCATTGGAACAGAAGTTGCCTTCGGAAGTTGTGGGAGCCTCATCACTTGAGACTTTCAAGAAAAGATTGGACTGCCATTTGTCAGAAATGGTGTAGGGTTTCCTGCTTGAGCAGGGAGTTGGACTAGATGACCTATAAGGTCCCTTCCAACTCTGTTAATCTGTTATTCTTGCATGTAATCAGCTAACCACTGGTCTCTCAGTCAGAGGAAGAGGGCACCTGCAGCATGACAACCAGATATGATATTTACCCCTCTTGTAAATACTACCCACTTGGATTCTGGCTCCACTTTCATTCTAGTCAAAGTCACCATTTGCACAGTGATCAAGACAATCCAAATTTGGATAGGAAGAATGATTTCTCTCTCTGATCCAGCTACTTATTTCCTACAATGATTAGCAATTATACTTCAGAACATTGGACAGGTTTGGAAAAGAAAAACCTGGGAAAGAATTTGGAACTTCTCAAGCAAAGCATAGGTAGCAATGTTGAGCTCCGATATATCTTTTCAAGACACTACGTGATATTTTTGTCTAATCCATGGGTATCCAACCTTTGGCTTGCCTTGGCTACACTGAATGAAGAGGAATTGTCTTGGGTCACATATAAAATATATAATATAGTTAACGTATATAAATCACATAATAAAATTTAGGATCTTGTAGGGATGCATTACTATCTGTCCAGGGTTGCATGAAGACCATGGGCAGTCGGCCATGGATTGGACATGCCTAGTCTAATCTTTTAAGACAAGAGTTGTATATCCAGTGAAGGAAGAGAAGAAGAGGGCCATCTATGACTAATGTTGTACTTCAGTTAGTAGATTGGTCCATTTATCACATCCATAAGGCAATTGTTTATTACAAAAATGAAGAAAATTAAGTGGTGTCTAGATATAAGGATAAAAGTATATAAGAAAGCCAAATGACATATCCTTGGAGATGAGCTGCCATCTCCTGTGTTTTACTGAGGGAAGTCCTGGCAGTTTGGTTAGTTCAGAGGAGCTATCTTCATCATTTCTTTTCAAGAAAACTTTATCTAGCTTCAACTGGTTCATCAGATGCAGTCTTTTTGGATCCATGAGATTACCTATAACACAGTGTCAAACTCGCCACGCCACATTGCCGTCACATGACAGTTTTTGACATTTTTCCCATTCACAGAGCTCGGGTGGGCGTGGCCTGTGCATGACATACCTGGCCCGCAGGCCACCAGTTTGATACCCCTGACCTATAGTGATTCAGGTCCTTGTCATTTCATGGCTAGATTACTGCAATTCAGTTGGGCTATTCAGCTTGGAAGCTACAGCTTCAGCGATGCTTACCCATGAATGATGGTTGAGCTTCTATAGAATGGGAGCTGACTTGGCTATAGGTTGGCTTCTGCGCCAATTCAACAGATGGATTTTGGGTCACAATCTCTGTTTGGAATAGCTTACAATTTGAGTTAGATTGGTCTATTCCCTATTGCCACTTAGGAAGGCAATAAAGACTGTGCAATTCCACAAAACCTTTGGAAGGAGAGACTCCCAACATTATTGAATAGGAGTTGGCCAATATGATGTTGGTTAGATTTCTAGGCAAGTCTCATGCATGCTTTTTAGATGTTGTGATTACAAACCTAGACCTAATGGAGTATTCAGTACAAGATTTGAGTTATGGATGGATATATATTTGCATATTTTATTTTGGTGCCTTTGAGTCAGTGTTAACTCCTGGGCTAGTCCCTGAAGTTTTCTTGACAAGATTTCAGAAGTGGTTTCCTTCCTGGGGGCTGAGAGAGAGTAACTGACTTAACATCACCCAAATGGCTTTGTAAAATGGGACTAGAATTCACAGTGCCCTTGTTTCTAGGCTGATGCCTTAACGACTACACCAAATTGTTTCTCAAATATTCATACAGTATGTATACATACATACATACACACATATACATAAATGGTATTTTGGAGTTTCTGGGAGGCACCATATAAAATATCATCAGCATCTCAGCCTCAAGCTTGCATATTTGGGTGGGTGGGTGTAATATATTCGTGTGTGTGTGTGTATGTGTACACACACACACACACAAACATATGGGATGCAGTGGCTCAGTGGCTAAGACGCTGAGCTTGTCGATCAGAAGGTTGGCAGTTCAGCAGTTTAAATCCCTAGCGCCGCATACCGGAGTGAGCTCCCATTACTCGAACCTAGCATTTCGAAAGCATGTAAATGCAAGTAGAAAAATAGATACCACTTTGGTGGGAAGGTAACAGCATTCTGTGCACCCTAGGCACCGCCATGCTAGTCACATGAGCATGGAAAATTGGAGTTGTCTTTAGACAACTCCGGGTCCCTTGGCCAAACAGAGAATCAGCCCCTACTGGGCAGGGAAACCTTTACCTAGTCTTCAAAGTTGCATTAAAACATTACATGAATGCTTCCTGGGGATTGTTAATTTGGTGCTAAGACTATGACCTTGTCCAAGGTGATATAAAAATAGTCATGATTTTAAACACAGATCACTGCTGATATGGCTTGTTGAAATATTTATCTGCCCTCAGGCTCAGCCAGTAGGGAAAACCTTCAAGAGGTTAGCAATCACTAATTACTTCCTGCTAATCTTCTCTTCTGAGCCAAGGCCCTGGTTCCATACTGCTTTGATCACTTTGAACAGCTGATGGGCTGAATGCTGATCCCTAGAATCAAATTTCTTCCACTTTAAGGCTTTTCTGGTACAGGACATTAGAGGAGTGACATATAACATCCTTGGGATCTGGGCCTCAGGTCTAATCCTTTCCCATACTGATAAAAATCCAACACAGCCCTCTTAATTCAGCATACTCACCTGATTATGTCAATTCTAAATATATATGCTGTCTAGAGTTACTTTTGTGGCCAAGGAGGCATAAGGGTCAACTTATTATAATTAATAAATAAAGGCATTCTGCAAAGAATTGCAAAAAGAATATTCATGCTTATTATTCATTCATGCAAACATTTATATCCTGCCTGTTTCCAGGGGTGCAGGACAGTTTAACCCTAATCATCATGGAACTACTGAACCACTATTAATCATTTTTAGGCCACACAGAAACAGTTTACAACTGTTTTACTTTCACAGTAATGTTCCCTTTAGGCACTTATGTAATTCAAAGTTTATTTATTTATTTATTTATTTATTATTGCAATTTATATGCCGCTTTTCTCCCTGGGGATTCAAGGTGGCTTACAAAATGACAACTTCAATACAAATCACAATGAAAAAAAAATTAAAATCAGCAACCCAATTAAAACAGTTTAAAATTATACCCCCAAACAGATCAGTTTAGTTGACGGAAGAGCCCTGTCTTCAGCTCGCAGTGGAATGAAAGAAGGTCGGGGGCTGTCCTGAGCTCAGTGGGCAATCCATTCCAGAGGGTCGGGGCTCCCACAGAGAACGCCCTCCTCCTGGGGGCCGTTAGCCGACATTGTTTGGCCTATGGCACCCTGAGGAGGCCGACTCTGTGAGAGTGCACAGGACGATGGGAGAGCGGCTGGAGATGGTCCTGCAAGTACCCCGGGCCTAAGCCATGAAGGGCTTTATAGGTAAGCACCAGCAACTACCCATGCGGCTGCGTTCTGGACTAGCTGAAGCCTCCGGATGCATCCCAAGGGCAGCCCCATGTAGAGGGTGTTACAGTAGTCCAACCTAGAGGTAACGAGGGTGTGAGTGACCGTGGTGAGGGCATCCCGGTCTAGGAAAGGGCACAACTGGCGCACGAGATGCACCTGTGCGAAGGCCCCCCTGGTTACGGCCGTCAGATGGTCATCTAAGGGCAGCTGAGAATCCAGGAGGACACCCAAGTTGCGGACCCTATCGGAGGGAGCAAGAATTTCTCCCCCATTCATTAAAAATGGAACCTCCAGATCCCGGGACGCCGGCATCCACAGCCACTCAATCTTGGAGGGGTTGAGTCTAAGTCTGTTCCTCCCCATCCAAACTCACACCGCTTCCAGGCAGTGGGACATCATGGAAAAGGCATCCCTAGGGTGGTCAGGGATGGAGATGTAAAGCTGGGTATCATCAGCATATTGATGATACCTCACCCCAAAATCACGAATGATCTCACCCAGCGGTTTCATGTAGATGTTAAAGAGCAGAGGGGAGAGAACCGATCCCTGAGGCACCCCACAAGTGAGAGGCCTCTGGGAGAATCCCCGACCCCCCGCCCAAACAGACTGCAGATGACCAGAGAGATAGGAGGAGAACCACTGTAGAACAGTGCCTCCTAACCCCATCCCCCTGAGCCGCTGCAGCAGGATACCATGGTCGATGGTATTGAAAGCCACTGAGAGGTCAAGAAGGACCAGGATGGAGGAACAATCCCCATCCCTGGCCCACCAGAGATCATTTACTAGGGCGACCAATGCCGTTTCTGTGCTGTGGCCACGCCTGAAATCAGATTGGTAAGGATCGAAGTAGTCAGTTTCCTCCAGGAATTGAGGGAATTGCTGCACCACCACGGACTTGGCAACCTTCACTAAAAAGCGAAGGTTGGAGACTGGACGGTAGTTGTTAAGAACGTCAGGTTAGGCTTCTTAAGGAGGGGTCGAACCACCGCCTCTTTAAGTGCAGCAGGGAAGACCCCTTCCTTTAGCGAAGCATTGACAACAGCCTGGATCCAGTCTTCAGTCACCTCTCTGGCTGCCAAAACTAGCCAGGGGGGACAAGGGTCCAATAAACACGTGGAGGACCCCAGTCTACCCATAATCCTGTCCATGTCATCCAGTGAAACAGGCTCAAACTCAACCCAGATGTCTCCACCAAGACTAGCCCCCATCACCTCAATGGACTCTGTCCAGTCGGAATCCAACCCGGTCCGAATCTGAGTGATTTTATCTTGCAGAAACTGTGCAAAATCCTCAGCACAGCCCTGTAAGGGGTCCTCCCTCACTCCCTGATTAATGAGGGAGCAGGTCACTCAAAACAGGGCTGCTCAGCGGTTTTCTGCAGATGCAATGAGAGTGGCAAAATAGTTACATTTCGCCACTTCCATCGCCACAAGATAAGACCTAATATGGGTTCTTAGTTGTGTTCGGTCGGGCTTGGATCGGGAGGATCTCCAACCACCCTCCAGGCGTCTTTCCAGCTCTTCATTTCCCTGAGCTGTGCAGTGAACCAAGGAGGCCGCAAAGATGCAATTTGATCCAGGGCCCCCACCGCAGCCTGTTCCCAGGCCGCGACAAGGGCCTCAGATGAATCGTTGGCTAAGGAGGCGGGAAATGACCCAAGCTCCATCAGGAACCTTTCGGGTTCCATCAGGCACCTGGGGTGGAACCATCTTACCGGCTCCGCACCCCTGTGATGGGGGATGGCGGTGGGAAAGTCAAGCCTAAGGAGGGAATGATCGGTCCATGACAGAGGGTCGATAGATAAAGTCCCCTCCCCGTGATCATTTATCCACTGTCCAGAGAGAAAAATCAGGGGGAGGGAATGAAGAGGCTCAGTGGAGAGAGGGTCTTCCAATCCCTGGGACAGTTGGGAGAGGCAGAGGTCGGGAGAGGAGGGGGCTAGGAGAGCGCCCCCGCTTTGTTCAAGAGGTGGCGCTCTCCTGCCCCCTCAGCTCATCCTGCTCCCCCGACGGCAACAGAGTGCGGAGTCCTGGACTCTGGCTGGTATACTTAAATGCCAGGTTTGTTGTGAACAAGGTCCTCCTCGTTTGAGATCTTATAGACGAGGAGGATGCGGACCTGGCTTGTATCACTGAGACCTGGCTGGGAATCACTTCGGGGAACTGCCATCTTGCGCATGCGCGGTGGAAAGTTCAGGGCAGATACCTTTAGATGTGTTATGCATTGGGCTATGTAGATTAAGAAACGTTCTGCCCTTTTAATTAAATTAATAGAAAGGTATACGGGTCTGAAAAAAATTCTAAATGCCAATTGTTTAAAAAAAAGAAAATAAAGGACTGAAAAGCTCACAATCCCAATTACAGTTTGCATTATCTCTACCCCTAAGCGCCTTCCACATGCTTCCAAAGCATTTGGGAAGTTGAGCCAATTAATTCTGGGCTCAATCTCTGTTCCAGGGGAATTCTGTACCATAAGTGCATTTCCTGTGGTGCTGCAGGGCAGACAGCTTCTCCTTGGCAGAAACTCTAATCTTATCCTGCTTCCTGTCTCCTGGGATTTCCCACTTTATGCCTGGAGTTCAAGGGCCATGGCACCTGGAGTCCCCCCCCCCATCTTCAGTAGCGGTTTTGCTGCTCCCCTGCAGACTGAAAGAACACTCAGCACAAAGGAGAGAAGGAGAGAAGGAGAGAAGGAGAGAAGGAGAGAGAGAGACAGACACACAAACACACACAGAGAGAGAGACAGAGGACAGAGAGAAACAGACAGAGAGAGAGAGGGGCGGGGAGAGGACAGCAATTTTCCTATTTTTCTGTTGACCAATAATGGCTCTTCTTTCCTCCTATTGCTAAACTATGAGAACATTGTGTGAAAATTCTACAAAAGGACAGGAGGTGAAATTAAGGATCTGTGCAATTGACCCTCACAGCATTTCCACAGCACCTTTTTCTCCAACATTACTACCCACTGCAGGAAGGCTGCTAAACCCATTAGATTGGCTTGCCCCCGATAGACCTGAATGGATTTCAGAGAAAGATGGAAGTTGTTCCTGTCTGGATGGCTGCATGGTCTGTCTGTGGCCCTGGTCACTGCTTGGAATAAGGCAACAACTGACACTTTGGATCAGGTCACATCCATGCGATTTCTCCCCTCTTGGAGATCCTGGCACTCCCCGTGGTTTACTGAGGATTTAAGGGAGATGAAGTTGGAGAAGAGTCAGCTAGAGCATTGCTGCTGCTCAATGAGGGAACAGGTTAGAGTTGCCATTAAGTGGCCATGCAAATATGATAAATAAACACCCAAACAAACAAGCAAATCTTCCCTAATACTCAAAACTCCAAAAAGAAATGCCCTTGATTTCTTTTATAAGTGCACCTGATTGTGCTTTTATTCATCATGGCTCAGTGGCTAAGATGCTGAGCTTGTCGATCGAAAGGTCAGCAGTTCAGCGATTCGAATCCTTAGTGCCGCGTAACGGGGTGAGCTCCCGTTACTTGTCCCAGCTTCTGCCAACCTAGCAGTTCGAAAGCACATAAAAAATGCAAGTAGAAAAAATAGGGACCACCTTTGGTGGGAAGGTAACAGTGTTCCGTGCACCTTTGGCGTTTAATCATGCCGGCCACATGACCACAGTGACATCTTTGGACAGCGCTGGCTCTTCGCTTTTGAAACGGAGATGAGCTCCACCCCCTAGATTCGGGAACGACTAGCCCATATGTGCGAGGGGAACCTTTATCTTTACCGTATAGTATTGGTGTGCAACTCTCAGTGTCATGCAACAAGTTTCTTCTCTTTTCTATGTCTATATGACACTGCAACACTGATATAAGAGGTGAATCTTGCATTGTGATGCTGATTTTGTCAGTTGGGCTTTGCTTATCACCCCAGAGAACCCCATGGATCACATCTAAGTTCTATCATTCTACCATTCAAGAATGAAACTTACATTTTGCTTTGTCTCCATCATCATCACCATCAATCTCAACTGTTGTCATTTCCTTTGATAGAAAACAGTTTGCTCTAAAAAGAATGAAAGGAATGAATGAAATAAAATTGAGTGGAAAGTGTTACACATGAGGAATAGGGGTTTCTTTTAATGTTACTCAGTTATGAGCTGACTGAGAAGGCTGCATAAGTGATCTTTCAACTCAAGTTTGGGAAGATCATTGTGAAGTATAACCCCTTCTCATAGACGTGTGTGTGTGTAAAAACAAAGAAGCAGTAGAGAGAAAGTAAGGGAGATGGAAACAATCCATTTGACTGACACAGGGGGATAATGTAAGCTGCACCAAAGGAAATTCACAATAAATTCCATATTGCCTTAAGACTAAAGAGAAAGGTAGAAGCCTTGGTAGTACAGTGGTCTAAAGCACCCTGTTATTAACACCAGCTGCCTGCAATTATTGCAGGTTCGAATCTCACCAGGCTCAAGGTTGACTCAGCCTTCCATCCTTTCTAAGGTAGGATTGAGGACCCAGTTTGTGGGGGCAATAAGCTGACTTTGTATAAATATACAAAAGTATGAAGGCTATTGCTTAGCGCATTGTAAGCCGCCCTGACTCTCTGGAGAAGGGCGGCATATAAATCATTTTTTTTAAAAAAAGCCTCTTTTGCAGGGCAATAAAAATGGTCAGTGTTATTCTTTAACTGCAGAAGAAACAATAAATATGCCTGGTTTTTTTTCCTCCAAAGTTCTCAGTAGCTGGCCTTTTGCATTTCTGAGCCAATACACTTGTAAAGCTAACTTAGAATGGAAACTTGCACCACGATACGACAGAGATTGGAATGTACATGACAAAGCATGATTATTTCACATTTTAAGGTGCTAATCCCATAATTGCTGTGGGAGGAAGTTGATATATGACAATAAAAAGTGACTTGAGCCCCAGTAAATAATGGCAGTGAGAAATGCAGCAATTGAACTGATTGGTCTTCTTTGGAGAAGAATATCACTTTTTGGTTGTGACCCTTTGTCTCCAGCAGTTCTATAATTTTACCCTATTCCACGGGTGAGATTCAGCTGATTTGGACCGGTTCCAGCAAACCAGATGCTAATTTTACATCTAGTTCACTGAACCAGTAGTTGCAAGGACTGGCTCGCTCCCTCCCAGGCCTGTTTTGGATGCCAGGTAAGTGCAGGGCTTGTGCGGAGGCCCTGGGAGGGGGAAAAATGGGCCTCCCGGAAGTTCCAGAAGTCTGGAAACAGGTCCGTTTCTGGCCTCCGCAGGACCTCTGGAGCCTGGGGGAGGCCATTTTTGCCCTCCCAGAGGCTCGAGAAAAGCCTCTGGAGCTTGGGGAGGGTGAAAAGCCCCCCCTCGCCATGGTCTAGGACAGTGATGGCTAACCTTTTTGCCATCAAGTGCCAAAAGCGGGGAGAGCGCGGGGGGGGGGTCACACACACGTGTGCCCACACCCATAATTCTATGTGCCCCTCCCCCTGCGCATGTGTGCACGACTCCCCTGCGCTCCCCCCGCTTTTGGTACGCAATGGCACGGTGGGCCAGGTAGGCCTGTTTTTTGCCCTCCCCAGGCTCCAGAGGCTTTCTAGGAGCCTGGGGAGGGCGAAAAAGGCCTTCCCCACTCCCCCGGAGGCCCTCCAGAGGCTGGAAACGGCCCATTTCCCAACTTCCAGTGGGCCTGGAAGGCCTGAAAATCAGCTGGCCGGCACGCGCATGCACACTAGAACTGAGCTAGGGCAACGCTCGCGTGCCCACAGATATGGCTCCGCGTGCCACCTGTGGCACCCGTGCCATAGGTTTGCCATCACGGGTCTAGGAGGCCAAGTAGGCCACTCCCACCATGGCCATGACCACCTAGTAACCGGGCAAAGAACCGACTGCTAAAATTTTTGAATCCCATCCCTGGCCTATTCCTGCTTCTAAAAGCACGTCTATTGTAGTATCATTCCTTCCACTCTAATTTCCCTAATCCTGTAAGCTTCTCTGAAGCAAAAATCCTACTTGAATTGGCATTTTGCCAGGGATTGTGTTGACTGCATGGGACTTTCATTTCCTGTCTCCTTCCCACTCTAGGTAGTCAGATTACACCTGATTTTGATGTTTGGCACAGCAATATAGCTCCCTAGTCAAACCAATCACTGCTAATTGTAATGATGCTGACAGTCTCGTTGAATCACTATTCATAGGTCAAGTGCAGTCCTTTGAAGGGGAAACTGTCAAATACAGCCACCTCTTCAAAGAGTTGTCATAGGGCCACTGAGATTGGAGTTTCAGTAGTTTATATCTCTTCTATAACAGCAGGCTGGAGAATGTGGGGCCTCTGGTGTCCTCTGTATTTTCAGCCAGACAATCAAACACAGGTATCTGGAGACAAAATCTATTGTTTACACTGTTGTTTAAATCTCCTGGTGCGAAAGGTTGACTTTTGAAGAATTGGGCTAAACTGTCACAGAAATTTTATATTTTTGTAGACTTGACTGCCCTCATTAGAATTACATTTCTAACTCATATCACTGGCTGGATTTACACAACACCTAACGGCATTTTGTAGCTTGTTAAGCATGTTATGTATACTGGCAAACATGTTTACTGTGCTGTGACAAGTTAATTATGGGGTTTTTTTCAAAAATCATAGCTTAGTATGTTATGTGATTCAAATTATAAAAGTATGGCAACCAATGTTTCAATTAATATACTAATTTTAGGAATTTGATTGTCATATCTTTATAGCTCTGTCACCTAAATAATATATTCCAACTCCATTTTTTTATCAGAAAAACCATGAGAGAGGAGTTAAATTTAAAATAGCATACGATCAGTATCAAACAGTGGTATTTATTTTGGAATGACAGTTAATACTTGGTCTAATTCAATTGTCTAAATAATGCACTACATTGTAAAATGACTGAATAAATATTAATGTTAGGAATATATTCAAACATACAGTATGTATATGTATTTTCATGAAGTAATGCTGATCTGTGGTTTTTCAAATAATAATAACAAAGCAGTAATAATATGATACAGTAAATTTTCTGAAATGAGGCAACTGCATATCTTTTCAAGAAGGGATTGGTGAGTAATAGTTTTTTGCTTTTACAAAATCCAGATATATGGATAAAGAGTGAGCCGTCATCAACCAAAATCATTACTGCATTTTACATTTAGGTATTTATTTAGCTTTCTTCGTCTTGGTGCTGTCCAGAGAGATTAGATTTCAGACATTCTGGACTTTCCAACCTTCCTAAGCCACATACTAATAACAAAATAGAAGTAATGAAAGAAGTAGTAGGTGAAGAGAGTTGATTTAAAGAAAAAAAATCACAGCATGATTTCAAGCTACACATTATTTGTATCCAAGTATTTGTAAAAAGAAAATAAGTCAGCAATGTGCCTATAACTCTCTCATTAATTTTTAGCGTTATTCAATTGAGGAGGAGCTTAGTTCTTTAGTGCCAGACACATGACGTACTTATTTCCTGTGGTCAATCTTGTGAGAAAATAGCACAGGAAAAGTCAGAAGGATACATGAATCCACAGTTTTGAATGTGCTGATGAAGAGGCTATGATTTGCGTCACACTCAAAGACTGTTTTACAAGCAAGACAGGAGTTTCACAAGGTTGCGTGGATGTGCCCCATCTTGTCAAGCAAGCAATTTGCTTTGGCTCATCACAACAAAGTGCCTAATCAATGCTCCCCACAGAAAAGAACAGTTTATCTGCCATTGGAGGCATAAAAAATCATGACTCAGATTGATAAACTGAGAAAGACGCAAAAGGATGCAGTCACAGTGGTCCTGAGTGCAGTTGCATAATGAAATTGGAGCCTATTAGTCACTAACTCATACTCCTGTCAACAGTATCTCTCCAATTTTATCAAAAGAAGATTCTGGGAAATGTCTGTTTATTATTTTTTATCCACCTGATGTTTTTCTTTGATTTTATGTCCATAGCTATATAATACAACTATTTTGGTGTCTTTTTGGTTAGTCTTGACTCCCAGTGAGTGCCTGGACAAGTGCTTGAAGTTTTCTTGGCAAAATTTTTACAAATGGTTTGCCATTGCTTCCTTCTTAGGCCTAAGAGACAGTGACTGATCCATGATCACCCAGCTGACTTTGTGCCTAAGGCAGGACTAGAACTCACACTATCCCAGTTTCTAGCCTGGTGCCTTAGCACTATACCAAAGTGACTCTCATAAAATACTTCTACTAATGTTTAAGTCAGGATATTTTACATACAATAAATTTACAAGCATACCTACCAGGGGTGAAATGCTATTGGTTCGCACCGGTTCAGTCGAACCGGTAGTGATAAAACTACCGGTTCGTCTGAACCAGTATTTCCGACAATCACCTGTGCCGCACAATTTAAATTCGCTAGAAAGCAGGGAATCCTGCTTTCTAGCGAATCTAAATCGCATGGCACAGCTGTTCCTGTCCCCTCACTGTTCTACTTACCTTGTTAAGCCTTCTTTTTCCATGCGAAGTGCGCATTTGGCATGCGACATGCATTTGGTGTGTACTGCGCATGCGCATGCAGTGTGCTTTTGGCGTGCACCACGCATCGCAGGCAGCAAACCGGTGGCAATCCGTGGAGAATTTCACCACTGATGCATACCTATCTGGAATATGGCCAGAAATAAAGGGCAAAAAGTTTAACTTTTTATCTACTTCCTTCCATGCCTATATTACTATGGTATACAAAAAACAATTTGCTGAGATTTTGAAAGAGAGGTGTTATCACTTAGAAGCTATACTTCTTGATTAAGTCCAATAGCAAAGAATGCATTGTGAAGAACTGAATATAGTTATTATTACATACAGCAAACTTTAGCGACTAACACCCTGCCCAATAATTGTAATTTCCAGAAATCCTAGACATAATGGGAAGGCTATGCAGGAAGTTATAGTCCAAACAATGTTTCTCAACTTCGGCTATTTAAGATGTGTGGACTTCAACTCCCAGAATTCCCCAGCCAATGGGAATGGTCAAGTTTGAGAAATATTGGTCTAAATAAATCTGGAGGACACAAATTGGTAAAGACTTAATACTTCATATGATTTAGTCATGTTTAATTTTGGTTTCTTTTGGAAATAATATCATAAAATATATCAGGACATATCTGAGCAATTGTCAGGGTTCCAAGTAACACCCCCCCAACCAGTGGTGAAATTTAAAATTTGTTACTACCGTTTCTGTGGGTGTGGCTTGGTGGTGGTGGGGTAATGTGACTGGGTGGGCATGGCCAATTTTTATTTTTTTTACTTTTAAAACCATTTTTTCTACAACCTCTTCGGCGAAGAGGGAGGTTGTAAAAAATACTTTCAAAAGGCTCTGATGATCCTAGTTGAGTTGCAATCAGGCAACTCAGCTTGGATCGTCAGAGCTTGGATCGTCAGAGGCATTTAAAAGAAAAAAAACTTTTTTTTCTTTTAAATGCCTCTGACGATCCAATCTGAGTTGCCTTGATTGGCAGAGGGTTAAAAACTGGTTCTCCGAACCACCCGCCTCCATCACTACCGGATCAGGCGATCCAGTCCGAACTGGGAGCATTTCACCTGAGCCCCCAACTAAAGAAGGCTAGGAGGCTAGAAGTTCCTCAAAGTTCCATTTTATTAAAGATGTCATATTGGCACATCTGGGAAAACCTGAATCTGAAAGCTTCCAGGTTTTCCCCACCCAAAAGAAAGTCCATGTTCCTTCCCCCTGCACCCAGATGTCCATCATATGGTCCAATCAATACACCGTCTCAATTGGAGATGCCTCCCAGTCACACCACTCCAGGTGCAGGCCGGATGTCCTTGACTCTCAGAGAAAAGAAGGTTATTATGGCAAGATATCCCTTCAACTTCATGCAAGCCCCCCTCCCAATTTCCCACAACACTAAGTGTGGCAGCCCTGAAGATCCAAAGAAAAAGATGGCCTCTGGGGCTGAGAGCAATTTTTTTTCAAGTTAAAGATGTTAAAAGGTACTCCCTCCATAGATGTGTAAGTGACATTCACTGCCAAACCTCTGAGATTTCTCCCCAACACATACACATACATATGAATTGCTGACTGAGCCCTACCAGTTCTGTGGGCATGGCTTGGTGGGTGTGGCTTGATGGGCGTGGCAGGGGAAAGATACTGCAAAATCCCCATTCCTTCCCCACTCCTGGGGGAAAGATACTGCAAAATCCCCATTCCCTCCCCAGTCCTGGGGAAAAGATACTGCAAAATCCCCATTCCCTCTCCACTCCTGGGGGAAGGATACTGCAAAATCCCCATTCCCTCCCCACTGAACCGGATGAATACCACCTCTGAGTCAGAGTAAGATGAATTGACAGTAGCAACAATGAAAAGACTCAGTAAGTAACCTGTGGCCCAGTAAACTAGATTACTTCTATTCACCAATCATATTTCAAAGATAGTATGGCTAGCATGCTGACTAGTAGGAGGGGGAAGATAATAATAAGGTCACATGGATGGGCTTATTTAACGCATTCCAAAATTATGCTGAGATTTCCATTGTGTCTGCCTTTTTCTGTGTCTTGTCTTTGCAGTCTAGTAGGTCTGCTTTTATGTATATTAGTTCGGGTTCTGCTTTTAATTATATAGTCATACTATATATACTGTATGCATGACAATAAAATTATCTTGTAACTTCAAAGTGATTTGGTTGCTTTAAGGTGAACCAGGTTTTAGCCACAACAGTGTAATGATATTTTGAATTATATTCCAAAATCATGGAATCTGAACATTTTTGAGGAATATTTTATCGATTGTGGGGAATAGCCAAAAGTATATTAGGAAATGGAAAATATCTACTACCATAAACATTAAAGACTGGATTAAAAATAAAATAAAACTGTAACATCAATTTTTGAAAAGGCTGTTTTTTTCTTACTAATCAAAAACTGACATACTACATTTCCGTTTGGCATAGACTTCATATTTTGCATAAATATTTGTGCATAATTTAATGCATTGCTATAACACGATTAAATGAATTTGTAACACACGTAGGTGATTAGATCAATTTAATATGTTAATTTTTAGGGAGGGTATTTTGTTTTCCTTTTGTTTGTTTTGGTAGTAAAAATTTATAACGTAATTTGTTGGACATTTGTATATTATTCTGTTTTAATTTATTTCTGTATATTACTTGCTCTATATTTTTCATTTAAAAATTCAATAGAACTATACTTTAAAAACTTATGTACAAATATAATTTTAAAAACTCCCAGCTAAGGGCAAAAGGACTGAAGTTTGATATATGTTTAATGCAATGTGGGAAAAGAGCCTGAAATGTGGTATATGTATAAAATACTGACCTGGACAATTATTTAGAATATCAGAAGACATCCTGCTGTGTAGGCTTGCAATATTGTTATTATTAAAGATTTAATCTTCAATTTGATTCACAGTCTGGGACTGGTAAAAACTTAACAGTTCAAGTCCTAACCAAGGACCTAAGAGCTATTAAGGTAATGTCTGAGTATATAGGCAGTTGCAAGTAAGGTGGTTTTTTACAAAGTCAGAATATTCAGATCTAATAAGTTCAAAATTTCCATGTATCTAGGCAACCCTTTGGGCATAGCTCCAAGGGCTCCCATTATTATTGGTACAACCATTGATTTATTCCTCCACAATAGCTCAATTTCAATTTGCAGATTGCGGTATTTCATATATTTTTTTCTTTAGTTCATGCATCACCTGGTATTGCAATATCAACGAAGACTTTTTTTCTTTTCCACAATAGTGATGTCAGGCATGCTATGTGCCAGGTGACTGTCTGTTTGGATTCAAAAGTCCCACAGGATCTTGACCTGTTCATTTTCAAGAACTTTGTCAACTTGGTTTTGAGTAATTTTTGCTGCGTTCACACATAAACTTATGGGAAGGCTTCCTATGTATAATTTTGGCAACTCGATCATAACATTGTAGATAATCAGTCTGTGAATTTTTGCTGCAGCCGCTAATACAATGATTCAATGTTTCATTTTTCTCGTTGCATAAGTGACATTTGCTGTTGTTACTTATGTGTTGAATTTTTGCTTTTATGGAATTAGTCTGCAAGGATTGTTCTTGGACAGCCAAAATGAAGCCTTCAGTTTCGTGTGAAACAATCATAGTCATATACTGTAGATGGGCTAGTAGTGTGTATTTCCCCTCCTTGTGTATGGAAAGCAAAGAAGTTGGACCGCTAACTTCTATTGTTTGACTGGAAACAGCCAAAATCCTAACTCTAACCCTAATGCTTCACAAATTTGTATGTCATTATATTCCAGTTTACACTCAGTATTCTAAAGTTGGCAGAAGAAAAGAAAATTGCATGGCACTTTGAAGCATGGCTGAAGAGAAAAGAATGGACCCAGTGGTGGGTTTCAAAATTATTTTACTACCGGTTCTGTGGGTGTGGCTTTGTGGGTGTGGCTTTGTGGGCGTGGCAGGAGAAGGATACTGCAAAATCTCCATTTTCTCCAGTGATGAAATCTAAAATTTGTTACTACCAGTTTTGTGGGCGTGGCTTGGTGGGTGGGGGTTAATGTGACTAGGTGGGCGTGGCCAATTTTTTTTTACTTTTAAAACCATTTTTTACATGTAAAACCATGTAAAAAAATGCTTTCAAAAGGCTCTGATGATCCCAGCTGAGTTGCCTGATCGTCAGAGGGTTTTTAATAAACCTCTGCCAATCAGGCAACTCAGCTGGGATTGTCAGAGCTTGGCTCGTCAGAGGCATTTAAAAGAAAAAAAGCCTCTGATGATCGCGCAGCTCAGCTGGGCATGGGGGGCGGGGGCAGGGATTTTTGCTACTGGTTCTCCGAACTGCCCACCGCCATCGCTACCTACTCGCCCGAGCCAGTCCGAACTGGGAGCATTTCACCCCTGATTTTCTCCCAATCAGCTGGGACAGAGAATAGATGAGGGTGGGGCCAGTCAGAATTTTTACTACCGGTTCTCCAAACTACTCAAAATTTCCACTACCGGTTCTCCAGAACTGGCCAGAATATACGTCAATCACACAAGTATTAAGCTGCAATGAGCCAGGTAATGCTGAGACTTTGCTGTGTTATTCTGGGGGTATGGGGGGGAAACAATGAAAATATTTGAGGTCCAGCGAGAAGGGCTTTTAAGAAAAATAAATAAAGATTTGATTGTATTCATGAAGGAGGTTTTTTTTGGGGGGGGGGAGGTGTTATTTCATTTCTTCTCCAAAACCCCATGTTCATGAATTTATTCCATCATGCTGCTGCCTCCATCAAGTGAGTGACTTGCCATCAAATATTAATAATGTTGATACTTCATATCGCCATCAGAGGCAAAATTCATCTGTGCTATTCTCTACTGTAGAGTTAAAGAGTTTGTTCATGCAGTTCGGTTTTTGTCCAAAACACAATGAAGGATTAATGTAGATTTCTTTGTTTGAAGGGTTATCACAAATAGTGAGGGGATAACTTGTGAAAAGCATTTTGTCTCAGTAGCCTTATCAGAAAACATTAAAAAATGTCCTCTGATTTCAAATGAGTTTAGCCTCCAGGGTTTTTTTCTTTTTCCTTTTTGAAGGAAAAAAAAATCCCCAATTGATAACAAAATCAAATGTTAATTAAGCTTTCTGGAAGAATTCATTCTCATTTTTATTTTAACACAGATGTTTAAATAAATTCTTTATAACAGCATCTCACAGTCTTTCATCTCAATAGCTATTTATTTGATGACTGGAGTTCAGAAGGCGGACAAATGTTTTGTTTTTATATCGTGCATTATTTACTAGAAAGCACTCATTAAACAATGGACAGTTGTAAAGGCAATCTATCCCAGATTCTATGGTCAAGTACCATAGAGTACAGATACCAGACAGATGCATACAAATATATTTAAAATGTTAAACAGCGCATGGGGAACAGGTCACACTCTCAGTTTATCAATATTTCCTATTGGGGGTGGGAGGAGTAAGGGGATTTGATTTGACTTGTTTGGATTGGATTAGCTATTCCATTGTGGATTGGGTAGAACACTGTTTGAATGATTTATTTTCTGCTTTCCTGTTGGTACAACTGAAGGTCCCCCTGATTGGCTCATAAAGTTCTTAATATTTTCAGGTCAGCATGTGAAAATAACCACTGGTTTTAGATCATTTTCTGAAGGTAGAAAGTACTCACTTGCTCCAAGAGGTTCTCTTATATATCTCTTATCAATGTCCCATTTGCTTAATTGCACAATTAAGAACCACTGTTAAGATGGTAAGAGTGTCACAGGAACAATTATCCTGAACTGCATATAAGACTATCAGGATGTACATATTTCCTAATTAAGCCAAGATGGAGAGATTTTTTTCCAGTTCCAATGTAACCGATGTGCATTTTCTGAACAACTATATCAGTGGTGGGTTTCAAATATTTTTACTACCGGTTCTGTGGGTGTGGCTTGGTGGGCATGGCATGGTTTGGTGGGCGTGGCTTGGTGGGCATGGCAGGGGAAGGATACTGCAAAATCCCCATTTTCTCCCAATCAGCTGGGACTTGGGAGGCAAAGTACAGATGGGGGTGAGGCCAGTCAGAATTTTTACTACCGGTTCTCCAGAACTGGTCAAAACCTGCTGAAACCCACCTCTGAACCATATCATATCATTTTAGAAAATCAGCTCATGAATACATAATAGCAGGGGTGAAATGTAAAATTTATTACTACCGGTTCTGTGGGCATGGCTTGGTGGGGGGGTAATGTAGGCGTGGCCAACTTTTTTGAAAAAAATCTTTCAAAGCATTTTTTCCAATGCTTTGAAAAGCCTCTGCCGATCAGGCAACTCAGCTGGGATCATCAGGGAGGCTTTTTAAAAAATACCTCTCTGACGATCCCAGCTGAATTGCCTGATCGGCAACTGAGTTGCCTGCCTCTTGGCCGAAGAGGTTGCAGAAAAAAATGCTTTGAAAAGCCTCTGGTGATCACAGCTGAGCCACACGATCATCAGAGGCTTTTTTTTTAACTTTTAAAAGCATTTTTTCGTCGGAAGAGGTTGTAGAAAAAATGCTTTTAAAAGTAAAAAAAAAGCCTCTGATGATCATGCAGCTCAGCTGGGCATGGGGGGGCACAGGGATTTTTGCTACCGGTTCTCTGAACCACCTGCCCCCATTGCTACCGGATCGGGTGATCCGGTCCGAACCGGGAGCATTTCACCCCTGCATAATAGACATTAAAGACTGATGACCTGGTGGTCCCCAAATGTTCTGAAATGCAGCTTTCATAAGAGTTTAGCCCTTCTAGCCGATAACCTGGAACTTGCAGTCTGAAATGTCTGGAAAGCATTAGATTGAGTTTGCTTGCTCTAGATTAGAAAACTGGATTGAGAATTTATTTAAAGTCAAGCTCTTCTCTTCCAGGCATAACAGTTTATAACCACATTGTTTTTAGTTGTGGGAGCACTCCATTTTGCTTCCTCGCTTGAAGTGTGAAATAGAACTGTTACAGGAATGGGGCGCATCCCATAAATTTTAGATCTGCTTTTAAGCAAACCTGTTATTTAATGCTCAAATGGGCTTGTGTTGTGCATTCCTCAGGGAAACTAACCATCCTGCCTGCTAACTTAGCTGTGGACATGTTACTTTGCAGGGCTTATTAAACGGAAGGCTTACAATGATTGGCTTGAATGGGCTGCTGTCATCTATCACTGTCACTTCTATAAGTTTCGGTAAAGTGTATCTGGCCTTGGTGGAAACAGCCATGTATTAATTTGGGGCTGGCTGCAGAACAATGAAACTTCCGGTGATTGTGTACTGGGAGAAGAAGTCCTGATGTGATTAATTGACAGGAGCAGATGGTGGGTTACTGCAGAGAGAAGTTGCAAAGATAAGTTCATTCAATTGAGCATTTGAAGAATGGAACAAAGCTGCGTCCAAGAACTCTCAAAAGTTGGTCTGGTTCTTATTAAGAAGCTAAGAGGTAAAAGCAATGAATAACCCTGGTGCTACATGTTTTTAGGGGGCAGTAGAAACACAAGAAAAAGTTTAAGTTGTAACTTTGGTTACAGGGGGACATAATTAACATTGGTTGATCTCAAAAGAAGCTATTGGGTAAGTCAGATTTGGTTAGGATTTAGATGAGGCACCACCTGGAGTTGAAAATTCCTCTGCCTCTTTCTTAAGAACCTTTCTGAAAATAGGTTTTTATTTCTCACTACAGCTGTAAGGAAAAATAATGCATATTTCCCAAACATATTCTATTTCAGCGGCATTTCCTCAAGGTCTCCTATATAATACAAAACTCATCTGTCCCAGTTTGTATTTTTGAGATTTTATTTGGCTAGAGACTACTGCCTCTAACCAGGCTGTAAGAAGTGGTGTTGTAGTAATTGAACAAAGTATTATTCAATATACCAGGAGTATCTGCAGAGTACGGTTAAAAAGGGAGAGAGGAGTAGAGGGTTAGATAGGAGGGAGAAGGAGAGAGAGGAAGAAAAGAAAGGGAAAAGGAGAGGAAGAAAGGGAGGGAAAAAAGAGTAGGAGAGAAGGTTAGAAAGGGGGGAAGAAGGGAGGAGTGGGGGAAAGGAAGGGGAAGGAGAGGAGGAAAGGAGAAAGTAGAAGAGGATAGAAGAAGGGAGGGAAAGGAAAAAGTTAAAAAGATATCTATGTCAATGAAATAAAAGTTCTGCCTCATTTTTATGCTCACAAACATCTGTGTGGACATCTCTGGCATGCACTTAGAATCATATGACTGATGCAATTAAACACCACTATTATCAATCTATTCATTTATATCAGTCTACAGGTACCTATAGCAAAGTGAGTGAAACTACATCATGCCTATGGACAAGATAAAAATTAGAATTTTAGCCTGGGTTCCCAGGGGAGGTTGTAATTTATCTTTGTTTTTATTCATTTTATTAAGTAATTTTTAAGAGATTGTTCTACAGTTTTCACTTTCTGATTTAAATGGACATTGTGTCAAATTGGCTATTATGAAGCTGCTTATGAATGAGCCGTGGTGCCGTAGTGGTTAGAATGCAGTATTGCGGGCGGTCTCTGCTGACTGCCAGGAGTTCAATCCTGACCTGCTTAAGGTTGACTCAGCCTTCCATCATTCTGAGGTGGGTAATATGAGGACCCAGATTGTTGGAGGAAATATGCTGACTCTGTAAACCACTTAGAGAGGGCTGTAAAGCATTGTGAAGCAGTATATAAGTCTAGATGCTATTGCTATTACGGAGAAGAGAATTGAAGGGTTTGGGTGGTATAAATGTCTGAAATATCTTTAAAAAAGCACAGGGAAAAATCTTGAAAATTTACTACAATTCAAATTGTTTTCGACTATATTATAAAAGACGACTGCTATACAGGGGTGGGTTCTAAATTTTTTTACTACTGGTTCTGTGGGCGTGGCTTATTTTGTGGGCATGGCTTGATGGTCATGTGACAATTATTTAGGATTTAGCAGAGGTACTGGTCTACCAGGCTTTTAACTGCTTGCAGAGCTGTACCAATCTACCCATTTATTTTTGCAGGCATTGATCTACTCATGTATTTTTGCAGGCACTGGTCTACTCATTTGTTTTCTTTTAACACTGATCAGCTGTAGGGCGGCCCTTTGAAGCCCCACGGCAAGAGTTTAAACAGTTTTTTTTCCCTCTAGCCATTAGCTGGGACTCAGGAGGCAGCAATAGATTGGGGGTGGGGCCAATTAAAAGGTAAGAATAACGTTGGGAGTGGGGGGTGGGCAGAACCGGTTCAGTGACATCATATCGTCACTGCTACCGGCTCGGGAGAACCGGGCCGAACTGGGAAGAATCCACCACTGCTGCTATACATTTGCATAAATCGTACTTAGGTCAGTTTCAGACATTTAAGTTTCAATGTCCCAGTTTTGTTCTTAGCTTAAATATATATTTAGGTAATTTTTTTCATTTTTCCTAGGATTGCATTCTGCTATTGGGATAGCTGTGGAATATTTTTACCTACGATTTGAAATTCATTTTCTTATAATTTAAACCTATTAGATGAAATCCTACACTTTCTTGAATAAGACACAGAATATACGAATACGAATATACGAAGACACAGAATATACAAATAGGCATGATAAAATTAATTCATCTAGATCAGAGAATACATTGGTATATCATTTAGATAGTTCAGATAATTCTGTATCAAATGGACTAACTGAAGATGAGGATGACTGCATCTCCTTTCCAAGGAGATGAATAAATTCCAATTGTTTTTGGCAAATACTGCTTTTTGACGCTTTGAAATATGCAGAAAGAGAAGATTTACAATCCCGTCTGAAATGAGATAATCTGTGGACTATAGACTTCCTGTAAGAAAGAGTATAGATACTTAACTGTGCACAGATCTGTTCCTGAACCTGGGCCATGGGCATGTAGATACAATTGCTCAAAGATGCTGATTGTGAAACTGGGAGAATCTGAACTGAATAGTCATGGGCAGGTTATGTGTCTGTTATATTTGAAGATCAGATCAACTGTGAACATTGCAACATCATTTCTCAGTGCTTACTATGGGGAAACCATTTCATAATTCACTTGATGTTACTGTGTAATAAGGCTTGCTTGGCAAAACCTGATAAGGTAGGACATGGGAAATTCTTCACTTGAGACAGCAAGAAAGTAGAATTATGTGTGATCCCATAAATCATATTACATGCTTGATACATGTATCAAAAAGTTGAGAAAATAGAAGCTAGCAAATTGGAAGGTCTAACTGAAATAAAAAAAATTCATACCTTGACCTTGCCAAATATTGTTGGTCTACAATTTCTGGTAGCTTTCACTGTTGACCATTCTGCCTGATTTGCCAAGAGGTGCATCTTATCATTGCTTGGAAAAATCATAGTTCTCTATTCCTATGGAAGAGAATTTCATAAAACTTCAGGTTTCCAGATTAAAACACTAAATTTAGATTTGTACTCTAAATTTAGATTTGTACTCTAAATAGAATACAAGAAAATCACCAAATGGTGCAAACTAATGTTAATTACAATGTCCCCCCAGCTCCCATTATTTTAAGAATGAAATTCTTCTTCAGATATATAATATAATATTATCTTTTTGGATTTCGATCGGATGAAAATGTCCAAGCTTGAAAAACAACCTTTCAGACTGGACATTAACTTTTGGTTGTTGGTGTAAAGTTTATTCTTTTTTTTTCTACTGTTCAATGAATTTAGAGATCCTAAGTGACCATTGGTGCTCTATTTTTGTCGAATATTTGGGAGAATATTTGAGCTTCCACATATCATACATATCACACATGCACGCATATATACATCAACTTCTCATTTAGAACCAAAAACCCAAAAGTGGTTGAAGAATATGGCAGACAGAGTTGCTAATTTAAGTAGTAATTATTAGCACTGCAAAAAGAAGGTGTGCATCTTTTATAACCCATTTTTATAACTATTCTGATAACATTCCATAAGGTTAAACTGAAACTGAAACAGTCATAAGGATAAGTATTGTGGAATGCTATCTTTGATGGTTAATTCATGGAATGAACACAATTCTGATAAACTAACAATACTAGTAGTACACAAATGACTATTACTGCTAATGTTCAAAATGTCCATGTTTGTGAAACTGTGTCATAAAGTGACATAGCTGAGAAGCAGCCATAAAAAACATTGTTGAGCTGAAATACAAACTCACTCTCTCTTCTGGACTTGAATAGAGTATGTCATTCATGGGAGCTATAAGAATTCAACCCATTGCAACAATTTAGGAGATAGATAGCCACATCCTTGAAATCATTGCTGGAATCTCTTCTGAACATAAATAAAAATCTAGAGATCCAGGCAGAAAAAAAAGGAACCGCCAATCGTTTTCCTGAGATAAATTACAACCAATGGCCTTTTTAAAAAGAGCTTTTTTAAACGCGATAACATAAAACAGCCTTTGTCATGAAGATTGTACTCCCAAGGCGAACTGGAAGCAAAGCAAGAACAGGCAGTGAATGCTAGCACTTAATGTTAAAAAGGCCAAATTACTTAACTCTCCTGCCTAGTCCAACTTCAAAATGTGTCTCCGGTAATAACTTATAGGTACAATATTAACATTATCATATATGCTGGAGACTTTCCCTCCTGACTGGTTCCCTGTGGGTTCATTGAGGCCAATAATGCTCAGAATACGGGTAGCATGAGAATTCAGGCATTGCATTAGGGTTACCAGATGTGGGCTGCAATAATCCAGGCAGCTAGGAGATGAAGAGATTCATAATCATAATCATAAGTTTATTTGTCAGGCATATATAAGATAACAGGTAAAAGTATAAACATAATTTGAATACATGAAAAGAGTAAGTGAAAAGGAATATTAGGACAGGGATGGTAGGCACGCTGGTGCACTTATGCACGCCCCTTACAGACCTCTTAGGAACGGGGTGAGGTCAGTGGTGGGATTCAGCCCATTCGCACCACTTCGGGAGAACTGATTGTTAACTTTCTGAGCAGTTTGGCAAACTGGTTGTTGGAATAAATCATTAGGGCAGAGAACCGGTTGTTAAATTACTTGAATCCCACCACTGGGTTAGGTCAATAGTAGACAGTTTAAGGTTAAAGTTTTGGGGGTTTGAGGAAGAAACTACAGAGTCAGGTAGTGCATTCCAGGCATTGACCACTCTGTTACTGAAGTCATATTTTCTGCAATCGAGTTTGGAACGGTTTACCTTGAGTTTGTATCTATTTGCTTGGGTATTGTCGTGGTTGAAGCTGAAGTAGTCATTGACAGGAAGGACATTGTGGCAGATACTTTTATGTACTATGCTTAGGTCAGACTGAAGTCGGCATAGTTCTAAATTGTCTAAGCCCAAAATTTGGAGTCTGGTGGCATAAGGTATTTTATTGCGGTTAGAGGAATGGAGGATTCTTCTCATAAAATATCTCTGGACTCTCTCAATTGTATTTATGTCTGATATGCAGTGCGGGTTCCAAACAGATGAGCTGTATTCAGAGAAACTCGAACTTTACTATGGTCTAGAAGTTGTCTAAATTTTAGAACTCAGATCTAGTGATCTTAACTATAGTCCAATCAGTGGGGACAATGGAATGTGGATGGAAAAAGAAACTCACCATGGCTCATGAGACAGGATCTGGAAGATTTGTCAAAATGGATTTTATCCACAGCATAAATGAGAATACTAAGCCAGTCCTGCAATTATTCTCTGACAGACAATTTGCATAATTTATTTGCGGGTGAACTAGCCTACCGCAAGAGGGGTGGTATAGCCTTCTCTTTGCCCATGCCCTGCTTGCCCACAGATTCATATTTTCTTGCTTTGTTGGCCTTTGTTTCCCCTTTTGGTCTTCCCCACCAGTCCTTCTGTCCTGCCTTAAGCAATTATAAGAAGTTGGCCAAATGTCAGTATGTGAACATTACCTTATCAACTGAACACACATGGGTGCTATACCATGGTTAGAACATTACATACTGGTCCTATTAGGATTCATATCAGCAAAAGGCCATCTCTCTTCTTAACTTCCCAAAATGTTAACACAGATTTATAAAGCTATAACAATAAGCTCAGTGTTTTAAACAGGATAACACATTAAGTTCATGGAGTACTCCAAGTACATTATGCTCACATTCACTGGCTCGAGATGCTCAGATTCATTATGTTTATGCCACTGAACTTCTTAAAGAGTGCTTGTATAAGCTGTAGCTGCAATACTTATTCTCATCTGAAAAATTGGGAGAAGCAAAAAAGAAAGGGAGGGAGGCCATGGGGGAGTGGAAAAAAAAGAAAAGAAAAACAATCAAAGCTTTAATTGCCAAATTGCTGACCTTCTGTTAGCAATTTGCTTTTCAGAAGGCAGTGATAGCTCATAGTACAGCTAGAACAGCACATAGAGTGGAATAAAAAATGATAAGAAACAGTGATAAAATAGTGATAAAAGAAGTCTTAAGCACCTTGACAGGGAGATGGATTTAAATAAGTAGAAAACATTCCAGGCCATACCAGCAAATATGCTGGGCATTTTAAGGACTTTCAGGGGTCATTTTTCCTCTGACATCTTTGACCGAATAAAGCTGAAGTGTGAAAGTAAAAGAAAACAACTGTTGAATACATGAAGATGATGTCCCCAGTTGTGTAGGTCTTAATCTTCGAAAGAAAGCATGTTAGGGACTAGCAGGAGACAAGTGGGGCTGAAAACTCAGAGGATCAAAGCTTATCCCAATATTCAGGAGCCTGAGTGGCATAGGAGGCTAATGCCTCCTATGTAATGCCTCCTACGTAGGAGGCTAATGCCTCCTACAAGGCAGCATTTAACATCCAGCTGCCTGCAATTACTGTAAGTTCGAATCTCACCAGGCTCAAGGTTGACTCAGCCTTCCATCCTTTCTAAGGTGGGTAAAATGAGAACCCGGTTTGTGGGGGCAATAAGCTGACTTTGTATAAAATATACAAAAGTATTAAGGCTATTGCTTAACGCATTGTAAGCCGCCCTCAGTCTCCGGAGAAGGGCAGCATATAAATAAGAATTAAATATATATATATATATATATATATATATATATATATATATATATATATATATATTTTTTTTTTTTTTTTTCTCGGACACATCTAACTGTAAAGAGTTAGTAACTGTAAAGAGGGCTCCAAGATCACCACAGATGGGGACTGCAGCCAAGAAATTAAAAGACGCTTGTTCCTGGGGAGGAAAGCTATGGCAAATCTAGACAGCATACTAAAAAACAGAGACATCACCCTGCCAACAAAAGTGCGTATAGTCAAGTCTATGGTTTTCCCAGTTGCAATTTATGGCTGTGAAAGTTGGACCATAAGAAAGGTTGAGCACCAAAGAATTGAGGCCTTTGAACTATGGTGCTAGAGAAGACTCCTGCAAGTCCCTTGGACTGCAAGGCAATCAAACCGGTCAGTCCTAGAAAAGATCAACCTTGACTCCTCTTTAGAAGGCCAGATCCTGAAGATGAAACTCAAATGCTTTGGCCACCTAATGAAAAGGAAGGACTCACTGGAGAAGAACCTAATGCTGGGAAAGATTGAGGGCAAAAGAAGAATGGGACGACAGAGAATGAGATGGCTGGATGGAGTCACTGAAGCAGTAGGCATGAGTTTAAATGGACTCCAGAGGATGGTAAAGGACAGGAAGGCCTGGAGGAATGTTGTCCATGGGGTTGCGATGGGTCGGACACAGCTTCACAACTAACAACAACAACACCTGTAAAGAAATTTAGACCAGGCAAGCGGACCCAAGAAGGCCTGAGCACAGATTGGAAGATTCAAAGATTCAGAGGATCCACAAAGTAGCACCTTCTCCATTCGACATTCCACCTTAACCTTGATCCTTGAGAAAAATTGGCAAGCCCAGTTCTTTGGAACTGGTCCATCCTCATTTTTGTCTTGCCAAACTGCAGTCAGGAAAAATCCTGCACTTCAGAGAAACCTGCTTGTTGGAGTGCTCCATCTAAATGATAGGATGACTCTGGGAATTAGGTGTTGCTAGGAAATAGGCAATCAATAGAGATCTGTTTGCATATTAGACAGCGGCCAATCCCACATTTACATATATATAAGTCAATACATCAGGCTTAATTGCTGTGCAATAGGTACATAGGGCAAATATAAATGTATTTTATGAGATGATTTGGACATTGAACCACTGTGCCTCTAAGAAAGGATTTGGGAAGGAAGCATAAGAAGTGCTCTTGGCGACATTATGGAAATGCTTTTTCTATTGTCCTCTTCTGAACAATAAAAAAAGTCATCTTAGACTACTCTGCAGATCTTTCATTGTACTGTGGTTTCCTACTCTACTTCAACCCTGCTAAGATTTTTCATTGTTAGTCAAACTCAGTTGCAAACTGTCTTTAAAAAGAATCTAGTTTTTTTCAGTGTGCAGATATTAAGGATTTTGAATGCCTCATGTTGTAATCCTATTTATCCTTGAATTCTTCCTACCACATCCATGCATATGTCTCTTATTTAGTCTAGATCAACCCCATTTTATTGCTTTTTCAGGGATGCATGGTTGGGGAAGAAGGAGCATAATTGGTTATTACCCAGTATTTTGCACATAGACTGTACTTGACTTATGTTACTTTAGCTGCTTCTGAAATGCTTAAATCAACAAATAATGTGTGTGTGTGGGAGGGGGGGGGGTTGGCATTATTTTTTTTTTAATCAAGTGGTTAAGGTATTGATTATTTGTTTTTATGTTAAAACTTCGGCAGGCATATCTGATACCCCAGAGAATATGGATGAATTGTAATCACCTTATATGTTGCAGTTATTATTTGGGAGTTATAACCCTGATTTTTATGGTTTGGGCTAGTTCTGGTATCAGGTCTTTAATTGAAGTTCCCAGTATTGTCCACATGATTTTAGAAAAGGACTCTGCTTATTGAAGATGTCCTTGGCTTTAGTATTTGGAATTTATCTAGATTGATGGAAGAATTTAGACTGTTGGATGTAATTACTATAGACAATGAAAGGGCAAATATATACTTGATTTATAGTAGAGCCTGCGATTCAAGTTGTTCATCAGCATTTCAAATATATACCGTATTTTTCAGAGTATAAGACACACCTTTTCCCCCCAAAAAAAGAGGGTGAAAATCTGGGTGCATCTTATACTCCGAATACAGCCCCGTCCAGCTTCTCAAACGGAGGTTTCAGAGGCTGAAAAAAGCATCAGAAATGAAGCTTCAGAAAAAAAAAAGCCCTCAAAAAGAGCTTCGGAAGCTTTTTTTTCTGAAGCTCTGTTTTGGAGGCTTTCAGAGGCAAGAAAAAAAAGCAAAAAAAGCAAGGCACAGAGCTCACAACCAAGGAACCTGTTACTAAAATTCACCTCTGGGAACAGCCGATTGGGGATATTTGATCCCTCCACCAATCACCTTTTTTCTTATTTTCCTCCCCAAAAACTAAGATGTGTCTTATACTCCAGTGCGTCTTATACTTTGAAAAACATGGTAATTTCAATCAGAAAAGACTTCAGAGAAAATTGAGTACTTTTTGTTTTGTTTATATTATGTATGTTTTACTTTCACTTTTAATTTTCCACTAAGTTGTTATTCATGTGTGCAAGATACATTTTTATGTTTCCTTAATAACATACAAAAACATTTAATTTGACTTGGTGAATTTATTTTGATTTACCCTTTGGTCCTCATCCAAAGGAAAGACATCCCTGGGAAGGAAACTCATCAGAGCATTAATACAAAAATGATCATGCACATGGCCTTCCGTGTATGCACTTTCCTCACACGCGTGCCTTACACACATGCACCCAGCCTCAAAAACTTGCCTAAATAGGACAGTATAGAGCCAACGCGGGTGGGTGGACTCACCCATAATTTCCGCTCCCGGTTTGCCTGAACTGTTCCGAACCAGCTGAATACCACCTCTGCTTTGAGCTCCATAACTACTTTGGAGATAAGTCTGATTTGACTCACTCCCTGGTTCCAGAGCATTATTCATGGGAAAATAATCACTCCTATCAATGATCTGCCATGGGAAAACCTCAAAAGATATAACCTGCTTTTGCTTTACCTCAGAGCAGGATGAAATCTGCAGAACCAATTTCCTATCCCAATTGCAACATTTTACATAAACTTCCAGTTTTTCCACCCACACCACTTTTGGTGCAGTTTTACAATATGTTGGGAGTTGGAACAATAGATTGGGATTAGAATTTAGTGTACAGTTTTAAATCAAAGTAGGACAATTTAGACTTGTTCATCCTTAGGGGAAAGAAAACGTATCTCAAATTATCCCAATTCACTCTAGCTCCAGGTTCTTTTCCTTGTCATAAGTCTGTAGGAAGTCCCGCCCCCCCCAAAGAATGAAATTTTTGGGGGGAAATATTAGAAAGGCAGAATATTATATTTCCCCAAAAGGAAAAATAAAGAAACAGACTCAATCTTTCTTAATAGCCCTTAATAACTTGCAGGATTATCTCTTACCGGCCTCCCACTGCCCAGTGAGCTCACATAGGACTGCCCTCCTCCGGGTCCCATCGGCCAGACAGTGTTGGCTGGCGGCCCCCAGGATGAGGGCGTTCTCTGTGATCGTACCGACTCTCTGGAATGGTTTACTCACTGGGCTCTGGACAGCCCCCGACCTCCTCACCTTCCGCGCCAACCTAAAGACATGGCTCTTTCAGCAAATTCCCTGATCTGCCGTGCATTTTAATTTGGGAGATTTGGGGTTTTAAATCGGATTTTAACATTTTAATTCTATTTATTGTTGGGTTGTTTTATTCTGTGAGCCGCCCTGAGTCCCTCGAGAGAAGGGCGGCGTATAAATATGACAATAAAATAAAATAAATAAATAAATAGTAGATACTTTGTGCCCATTGAGAAAGATTGGGCCAGCCTATCTACAAAACAAAAGACCTTCAGCTTCAGGGTGATGGGATTAAGAAGAACAGGACATAATAGGATTAACCCACTACCATTTAGCAGAAGACACAGAGCTCACTACATTGCACGATCTCCTAAGGGCATTTCAGACATTGCACAACTTCCCTAGCAGCATCTCTGAAACGTATAAAAATCCATGTACTCATCAACTCCATTTTGCCAGGTGCCCAGAATCGCAGGTGGTTCTGTTCATTATTAAACTATCTTTCCAATTCCAGCCTCCATGGCTCCAATGTCTTTCACCCAGCTTGGAACTCAACCAGGTGCATTTTTCTTCCAACAAGTCTATGAAATGTATTGTGGAAAAGATAATACAGTATTTTAAAGTATTTTAACTCTTTTGATTGACTAGGTGATCTTGTAACACCTGTTCATCTAGTTAGCTCTCTGTGGATGATTATTAATATCTGAAACATTTGAGAATGTCTTTTAAATCTTCCAGAGTATAGATTCTTGCCAAGTGGGTTGCTTTATCAGTCTTTATGGTTCCACATTGCAGGCTCTGGCATGTTCGAGGATCACAGAGATGGCCCCGTGACTTCTTGATCACTAGTCATGCTGATATCAGCTTCCTTCCCAAACTCACATGATTTTATTTTATTTTATTTTTTAAAAAAAAACATCCCTCCCCAATGTTCACAAGTCTGTTAGATATTTGATGCCATACTTTGCGCTCTTGGCCATCATAAACTAAAGGCTTATTGTGCAATCTGTTAAAAATATATTAAAACAGAAGAAGATATAATCTGGCCATCGATGCTGTTGAAGTATCAGGCCTGAGTGGCATAGGAGGCTAATGCCTCCTACTAAGGCAGCATTTAACATCCAGCTGCCTGCAATTACTGCGAGTTCAATTCTCACAAAGCTCAAGGTTGACTCAGCCTTCCATCCTTTCTAAGGTGGGTAAAATGAGGACCCGGTTTGTGGGGGCAATAAGCTGACTTTGTATAAAATATACAAAAAAGTATGAAGGCTATTGCTTAACGCATTGTAAGCCGCCCTGAGTCTCCGGAGAAGGGCGGCATATAAATATAATTATTTTTTTTTAAAAAAAGCATGTTGTAGACTGAACTGAGAAGTCATTCATTCACAAAATAATTTCACTAAATATTAGGAGAGCACATGGCTGCGGCTATTTGTGCACCTTAGGACACACACAATGGCCTAATGGCTGGGGATGATATGAGGTGAAGTTTAATGGATGCCAGATTGGAGAAGGAGAAACTAGATTTTGGAATCATGGAGTCTCAAGCAGGCATGGACTGCTGGGGGTTCACAGGGGTACCGGGCAGTGGTGAAATCTAAAATTTGTTACCACCGGTTCTGTGGGCATGGCTTGGTGGTGGTGGGGATAATGTGACTGGGTGGGCATGGCCAATTTTTTTTTCCTTTTAAAACCATTTTTTCTACAACCTCTTTGGCGAAGAGGTTGTAAAAAAAAATGCTTTCAAAAGGCTCTGACGATCCCAGCTGAGTTGCCTGATTGGCAGAGACTTTTTTTTCTTTTAAATGCCTCTGACAATCAGGCAACTCAGCTTGGATCGTCGGAGGCATTTAAAAGAAAACAAAAGGGTTTTTTTTCTTTTAAAAGCCTTTGATGATCCCAGCTGAGCCATGCGATCATCAGAGGGGTTTTTTTTACTTTTAAAAGCATTTTTTTTGGCAGAAGAGGTTGTAGAAAAAATGCTTTTAAAAGTAAAAAAAACCCTCTGATGATTGTGCGGCTCAGCTGGGCATGGGGGGGTGGGCAGGGATTTTTGCTACTGGTTCTCCGAACCACCCGCCTCCATCGCTACCGGATCGGGCAATCCAGTCCAAACCGGGAGCATTTCACCCCTGGTTCAGGGGAACCTCTAGCTAAATTTCTGTGCAGTTCGGAGAACCCCCAAATCCCACTCCTGGCTGGCCCTGCCCTGCCCATCCCACCCCTCCCAAGAGTCCCCACTTGGCCCATTTTGGATGCAGGTAAGTGCAGGGCACGCACAGAGGCTTGGGGAGGGCAAAAAATGGGCCTACCGGAAGTTTGGGAAGGCTGGAAACGGGCCCATTCTCAGTCTCCAAACAGCCTCTGGAGCCTGGGGAGACTCCTGGAGGCTTGAGGAAAGACTCTGGAGCCTGGGAAGGGCAAAAATGCCCCCTAGGCCACACCAACCATGGCCACGCCCACCAAACAAACAGGCAGAGAACCCCTTGCTAAAATTTTTGAAGCCGACCCCTGGTCTCAAGAGAGGAGACTTAATGTTCTGATCAAAATCCAAAAGACTGGTGTCCTGCTTTGGCTTGAAGATATTCAAAATAATGCTGACTATGTTATTTGATCCATTGGACACATGGATTCTAAGGAGGAGATTTCCTTAATATTCAACCATATCTATTTTCTTGTAAGGTAAGCCGATTGGCCCTAATTTTAATTGTCGTTGGCAACAGAGGACAAATCAATCCTTCAGCATTTAAAAGATTATTGCCATGGATTCATTCTGGAAAAGGAATACAACACTGAGGAGAAGAACCATATTTATTGCAAACGATAACTGGATGACTGCTCTCCAAGAAAGGGGGATCCTGAATAATAGAACAGTAAAGGTTTTTATAGACGCAGGAAATTCTAGAGATACGGTTTGCTGGACAGTTTGGGAAAGTTAAGCAAGTCTGGAGTTAGTTCTATTGTAAGATGAAATGAGCCTTTCAGGAGGGCGGCAGAGCTGTGGAAGTCTATTGTTAAAGGAGATGGAGTGTTGACGTCATCAAATAATAGAGGATAAAAGTTTGGGGTTTTTCTAGGTTTCAATCTTGTTATAAGAACTATCTTTGGACTGTACCGGGAGTTGGTGAGGAAGCTTCTATTCTTTGGTTTAGATAGGATTGCAAGGAGGAGGGCTTGCTGAGGCAGCGGGAATATATTTGGGGATTTATTCCCCAAGGGGAATAAATCTGATGGCATTAAGCAAAGGGAAGAACTGGATTTCGACCCTGGTCATAGCTAAAATTTGGGAGGTGCAACCCAGTGGTAAAATCCAAATTTTTTTACTACCGGTTCTGTGGACGTGGCTTGGTGGTGTGGTGTGGTGTGGCTCGGTGGGCATGGCAGGGGAAGGATACCACAAAATCTCCATTACCTCCCCACTCCAGGGGAAGGATACGGCAAAATCCCCATTACCAGCCAGAGGTGGCATTTGCCAGTTCTCTGAACTACTCAAAATTTCCGCTACTGGTTCTCCAAACTACTCAAAATTTCTGCTACCGGTTCTCCAGTACCTGTCAGAACCTGCTGGATTTCACCCCTGGTGCAACCTCTATTTTTTATTATTATTATTATTTGATTTATATGCAGCCCTTCTCCGGAGACTCAGGGCGGCTTACAATGCGTTAAGCAATAGCCTTCATACTTTTGTATATATTTATACAAAGTCAGCTTATTGCCCCCACAATCTGGGTCCTCATTTTACCTACCTTTGAAAGGATGGAAGGCTGAGTCAACCTTGAGCCTGGTGAGATTTGAATTTGCAGTAATTGCAGGCAGCTGATGTTAATAACAGTACTTTAGTCTGCTGCGCCACCAGGGCTCTTTTTGTGAGGGGGGCTAGTTTTATTTTTTTCTACTCCACTATCCTTATCTCTACAGATCTTCTGCAAGTTAAACATGTCCAACTTCTTTTGTCTTAATAATGTATATTTCAAATTATCACAAGGAACTATCTCATACATCCTCACCTTAATTGTGGCCTTCAAAGACAGGACATGTATGGGGATGGCACTGAATGATATTAATTGGTGGAAAAGGATAGGAATGAAATACATTGAAACAAAATACATTTAGCCAAGCTACAGCAGAAGCAGTCAATCAGCTTTTCAGACTCCCTGCTCTTCTTATATTAGATGAATAGATTTAGTTAGAATTAAGACTTTACATTTAGGATATTTTATTTTACTTAAATTGAAAGATGACATGCTGCATAGCAAATTACATGCTTCTAGCATCATTTCTACTTGCAAGAATGCCTCTGGGTTCCACTTAAATCTCATAGGCATTTTTTCACAAAAATCAAAATGATGGGTGACTGCAATGCAGTGTTTTGCACTGTGCTCCTCTGATTTTTTTTTTAAAAAAACAAGGACAAAAGGAAGCTGAAATTGTACACAGGGAGCAACCTCTCCAATTTGCTTTTAGGGAACTCCAACATGACATCTGCAGTGTGCTATATACTATATACAGGTCATCCTCAATTTACAACAGTTCATTTAGTGACTGTTCAAAGTTACAATGTACTGAGAAAAGTGACTCATGACCGCTTTTCATGCTTATGACCATTGCAGCATTCCTGTAGTCACATGATCAAAATTCAGATGCTTCGCCACTGACTCATATATATGATGGTTGCAGTGTCCAGGGGTCATGTCAGGGGTGAAATACCCAATCTGGTAGCAATGGAGGCGGATGGTTCGGAGAACTGGTAGCAAAAATCCCTGCGTGCCCCCCCTCCCCCAATGCCCAGCTGAGCTGTGCGATCATCAGAGGCTGTTTTTTTTAACTTTTAAAAGCATTTTTTCTACAACCTCTTCAGCCGAAAAAATGCTTTTAAAAGTTAAAAAAAAAGCCTCTGATGATCACGCAGTTCATCTGGGATCGTCAGAGGCTTTTAAAAGCATTTTTTTTCCAGCAACCTCTTTGGCCGAAGAGGTTGTAGGAAAAAAAAATGCTTTTAAAAGCCTCTGACGATCCCAGATGAGCTGCCTGAAGAGGTTGTAGAAAAAATGCTTTTAAAAGTAAAAAAAAAAAAAAAAGTTGGCCACACCCACCCAGTCACATTACCACCCCCTACAAAGCCACGCCCACAGAACCGGTAGTAACAAATGTTACATTTCACCACTGGGTCATGTGATCCCCTTTTGCCACCTTCTGACGAGCAAAGTCAACCGGGGGGGGGGAGATCAGTTTCACTTAACCACCGTGTTACTAATTTACCAACTGCAGTGATTCACTTACTGTAACAGCTGTGGCAAGAACTGGTGGCGCAGCAGACTAAAGCACTGTTATTAACATCAGCTGCCTGCAATTACTGCAAGTTCAAATCTCACCAGGCTCAAGGTTGACTCAGCCTTCCATCCTTTCAAAGGTAGGTAAAATGAGGACCCAGATTGTGGGGGCAGTAAGCTGACTTTGTATAAATATATACAAAAGTATGAAGGCTATTGCTTAACGCATTGTAAGCCGCCCTGAGTCTCCGGAGAAAGGCGGCATATAAATCAAATTTAAAAAAAAAAAGAACAGTTGTAAAATGGGGCAAAACTCACTTAACAAAGGTTTCACTTAGCAACAGAAATGTTGGGCTCAATTGTGGTCGTAGGTTGAGGACTACCTCTAGTTCGATATTAGGGTACGTTTGACAACAGCTTAGATATTGTAGTGACTGCAAAATCCTAAAGCCTGAAAGAACACTTTTTGTTGCCAGTTGCTTAACCAGACACAATTTAAGGCATTGATATTGATCTTTCGAGGTCTAAACAGTTCAGGGACTAATTCTCTAAGGATTTGCCTTTCTCATTATGCTGAAGGAAAGATCCTTTTTCAAGTTGTCCTATGAAGCAGTGGTGGGATTCAAATAATTTAACAACCGGTTCTCTGCCCTAATGATTTCTTCTAACAACCAGTTTCCCAAATTGCTCACAAAGTTAACAACCGGTTCTCCCGAAGTGGTGCGAACTGGCTGAATCCCACCACTGCTATGAAGGTTTGTCTTTCAGGCAAAGGGGTGTGAGCCTTTCTCTGTGTTGCCCCCCCCCCCCAGGTTGTGATGTCGGCTCTCTCAGGAGATCTTTCTGGCCCTGCTTTTCCCTGCATTGTTAACATCTGTAAAAACGCATTTCTTTCACCAGTCTTTAATTGATAAATGATTTCCCACTTTTTTTACTGTTCATTTTAGTCAGTATTTAACCGTTTTTATATTCTTTTTTTTTATATAATAGAGAAATGAATGGATCATTAAATATCCTGAGCGTTTAAAACAGGATATATAAGAAGGGATGTTTTGGGGCTGGTCATGGTGGTAATTAAAAAGCTAGTCTCCGCCTCTCCTATTCACAGCAAGTTTGTGAAAGTTCTCACAATAGACTCTCAACAGTTTAAATGTCTCCATTGGTTCCATACACCAGTAGTGGGTTCCTCCCGGTTCGGCCCGGTTGTCCCGAGGCGGTAGCGGCGATGATATGACATCACCGAACTGGTTCTGCCTCCCCATGCCTCCCGTGCCCCCCACCTCCCACGTTATTCTTACCTTTTATTTGGCCCCACCCCCAAGCTATTGCTGCCTCCTGAGTCCCAGCTGATGGCTAGAGGGGAAAAAACTGTTTCAACTCTTGCCGTGGGGCTTCAAAGGGCCGCCCTATAGCTGATCAGTGTTAAAAGAAAACAAATGAGTACACCAATGCCTGCAAAAATACATGAGTAGATCAGTGCCTGCAAAAATACATGAGTAGATCAGTGCCTGCAAAAATAAATGGGTAGATCGGTACAGCTCTGCAAGCAGTTAAAAGCCTGGTAGACCAGTACCTCTGCTAAATCCTAAATAATTGTCACATGACCATCAAGCCACGCCCACAAAATAAGCCACGCCCACAGAACCGGTAGTAAAAAAAATTAGAACCCATCCCTGCCATACACATGCTGCTAATGAATGAATGTTTACCTGTGTGTGTGTTTGTGTGTGTGTGGAGACACACGCACACACACAAACCCCCACACACATTTGTGTACGTGAATTAAGTGGGTGGTAGCTTTAGGCCTTTCATAATTTCTGAGCAGACCCTCAGCTTCATCTCTAAACTACTATTGCAAGCTACTGATCTTCTGGCCTCATTCCATACAACTACAAGCTTACTCACACAGACACACCCATTGGCAACCCAATATAATAGGCCAATGTGGTGGCAGGGTGGCATACAATGATTTGAAACAAATGATATGCCATGGGTTATTTTCCAAAAATGCAGTGGGAGGCCTATATATGTGTATGTGTGTGTTCAGTAATTCTTGCTTGACAAGACCGAGAAGGGGAGGAGGAAGAAACCTGTACTAGGTGAAACAGGTTGAGCATGACCTGACAGAGCTATGGGCCAAAGCCACACCTAACTGTGGTGAAACCATGCTCTATAGAGAGGGCATTGCTAAAAAAACATACACAGGGAGCAGCTCAGCACGCCGTTTCTTTAGAATTTCCAAGTCCTGCCCCACACTTAAAACTAACAACCTGTCATCTGGTGGAATTATTCCCAGGAATATGCAGTACTCAAGATGGAGTGCCTTGTAGAGATTATTTCCATCTCAAGGTGTCTTAAAACTACCATCCTCTCTAAGTGGTTCACAGAATCAGCATATTGCCAACAATCTGGGTCCTCATTTTACCCACCTCGGAAGGATGGACGGCTGAGCCTGGAGAGATTCGATCCGCCAAATTGCAGGTGGCCGGCAATCAGCAGAAGTAGCCTGCAGTACTGCACTCTAACCACTGCACCACTGAGACTCTTAAACATCCTATGCTGGCTGTTTAGGACAGGGATGCCTAGGGATGATGCTGTCAAGCACAGCCATCTTCTCCATTCAAACTTTGGGCCGGTAACTTTGCTGTTAAAACGTTCTCTCCCCATCTCATTTCAGGATACTATGGTGGCAAAGCTGTTGTGGTTTAGGCTGCAAGAGAAACTGGATGCCCAATCTAAGTCTCTTTACCCCTCCTGCGCGAGCTGCACTGGCTCCCAGTGGTGTTCTGGGTGCAATTCAAGGTGTTGGTTACCACCTTTAAAGCGCTCTGTGGCATAGGACCTGGGTACCTTCGAGACCAACTTCTGCCACCAGTAGCCTCCCACCGGCCAGTTCGCTCCCACAGAGAGGGTCTCCTCAGGGTGCCTTCGGCCAAGTTATGTTGGCTGGCGACACCCAGGGGGAGGGCCTTCTCTGTGGGAGCCCCAGCCCTGTGGAATGAACTGCCCCCGGAAATGCATAAGATCTCCGACCTCAGGGTATTTCGCTGTGCCCTTAAGCCCCTGCTGTTCCACCAGGCCGGGCTATCAATGTAATGATTTTAAATTGGATGTTTTAAATTTTGGGGGTTTTAATATTGAGCTGAAATTATTTAATAATTTTAAACTATTTTAATTGTTGTTTGTCTTTGAGCTTTTAATAGGCTGTACACCACCCTGAGTCCTTTGGGAGAAGGGCAGTATAGAAATAAAATAATAATAATAATAATAATAATAATAATAATAATAATAATAATAATAATAATTACCCTGGAATATCAGATTCCCAGGCATCACTAGATCTGTCAGCTGGAAATCTCACTATTTGGTGCACATATACTAGAGATCGACAATTTGTGTGTGTGTGTGTGTGTGTGTGTGTGTGTTTCTATGTTTGTGTAAGTATTGGGGAAATTCTAATGCGCAGAAAACTTGCAGCACACAAATATAGAGTGTGCTTGGTGAATGAGAGAGAGATTAAAAACAATTTGCAGGGAAAATGGCTTCTGAAGCCAGAAAAAAGAGAGGAAAAAAAATCCAGAGGCACAATAGTACTGATATAGCAGAACTATTTTTGTTTGTATTTCAAAGCCAATCTAAGCACTTAAGGAGACTTTGGGGAGGCAGGTGGCTGTTTAGCATAGTGTATGAGACTTGTATTTCTTTGACAGAGCAACCAATTTCCCTATCAAAGGGAAAGACATATGAAACAGGTGCACAGATGCTGCTGCCTACAAGTCATCTGGATTACTGGAGGTTGGAATCAGTTGACATGTAGATGGCATCACTTATGAAAACGTTGCGTAGTTTTGTCAATTAAGAGCTGTGTTAGAATACTGGCTGTGTTTGCTTAATGACTGCTTTGTTTTGGCAACTGTTCAGAGTTATGACCGTGTTGAAAAATTAACATTACGACCAGTTCTTGCATTTATGACCGCTGCAATGTTCATGTGGTCACGATGGAAATTGGACACTTTACAACTTTATGATCATCGCAAATGCCACAGTCATGTGGCAACTCCATTATTAAGCGACACGGGCATGTGATTGCCACTTGTGAGCTTCACACCTGGCTTCTGACAAGCAGAAAAGCCGGCAGGAAAATTTCAAATCATGGTGACATGACTACCGGTATGTCACTTAATGATAGAGTTGCCAGTCCCAATTGTGGTCATTAAGTGAGGGCTACCTGAAGGCATTTAGGAAGTAATATAAAACAAGGTCTGAATCTTCAGCCGGATCCCAGCACATGTTCAGGACAGCAACTTCTGCCTGTTTTTCCTCCTCGTAAGTGATGCTGGGTGGGAGGGAAAAGAATGACAGGAAATTTACCAGTTGATGTCCTGAAATTACCGTGGGTTCAATTGTGTGAGGGCAGGCAACACTTTGCTGAGAAACTTTTCTCCTGATTCAAGGAGGAAAACACATTGAAAGGCCAGGAAAAAGATACATACATATATATATATATATATATATATATATATATATATATATATATATAAATGGAGAAACACTCATTGTGTTATCAAATCCCCTATTTATTAGGCATCCATTATGCATTTTATTTGATTTCATTTTAAAAGGGTATTCATGATCTGCAGACCACCCTGTTTCCCCAAAAATAAGATCCTGTCTTATAGTTTTTGCCACCAAAAAAGGCACCAGGTCTTATTTTCGAGGGGATGTCTTCCATTGACTCACCTCACTTGCACACGTCACCCCCGGCCTCCTTTTCGCTGTCAGAGGCCTTCAGGAACTTCTTCTGCGGCTGGCAAGACTTTTCTGAAGGCCTCTACAGCCAATAACAGAGCTCTGGATTGTCGGGATGTGCAGGGTCTGGCTGCAACTGTCCGAAGGTAAGTAGCAGGGCAGCTCCACCCTCCCATCCTCACCCTAGCTTAATTTTTACCCATCCACCCTGGAGTGGGCGGGGTCTTAATTAGGGCTTATTTTGGGAGTAGGGCTTATATTGGGCGCATGTGTAAAAAAAATCAAGCTAGGACTTATTTTCAGGGTAGGTCATATTTTTGGGGAAACACAATATATAAAAACAAGAATGGTAAGAAGAGGAATGTCGAAAAAGGAGGAGAAATAGAAGGGCAATGAGAATGGTCACTATAGTTCTGACTTACTACTTTTGCTACACGCAGGGATTGGGTTGATATATTGATTTGATTCACTCACTTTTTGCTGTATTAAAGGCCTGAATTACCTAACTTCCCTCTTAGGAAGTAAGCACTTTTTGGGAAGAATATTACCATCTGATGGACCATTTGTCAATTGAATCTCTATATGCATCTATGAATTGGATGAAGGAATTGGAGAAGACTATGGCAGTTTCAATTCCACAGTCCTTTTGCACACATACACTTTGCAGTCAATCAGAGACTCACAGAGGACGCAACACAATGCTGGCTCTGAAAGGCTGCTATGCTGCTTACAAAGAGCTCTTGCTACTCATCAACACCTTCTCTCCAGTGGCATTCTGGAACTGGTTGCCTTTGCCATGAAACAAACCCACAACCATCACTGTCACTGAGCCTTGATGTACAGCAGGACTCATTGTGAATAATCTGTCTGTAATTAGCATCCATTTTGCTACAGTATAGGCCAGCTAGATCTATACTCAGCAGGAATGTGGTTATCACAGTATGAAGAGACACTAATATTTTCCTTATGGGAATATAACTTAATCATTGCTGATCCACTCAGTCACCCTCACCAATGTTTTATTTGTGTATGTCGCAAGGAGGGGAAAGTAGAACCTCCAAATCCCAGAGCTTTGTGGTTGTGACATATTGGAAGATACTGATTGGGTGAGCTAATCTACTCCTCTAATCTCACACCAGAAACTGGGAAACCTGCATAGCCTCAAAAAACAAAACAAAACAAGAAAGGGAAGGAAAGTCAGGTAAGTTTTATTACGAAGAAAGCCAGAGGGATTGGAAAGCAAACATTAACACATTCAGAGACTGAGAGAGAAAGAGATTTTAATATTAAAAATAAATCTTCCAGGGGCATTCCATCACTTCAAATAGAAGATTATTATTTAATGAGAAGGTGGAATAAAAGGAGTTAGCTTTTATATGGATGATATACTGACTATAAAAATCTGCTCAAGGCAACAATTCAGGCTTGTCCTGTGTGGGCGTGGGAGGCATAGCATCGAGCCAAAGCAGACAGTTCCTCTTTCCCATGCACCTGTCAGAGGAAGAGAGACGCCACTGGTGCTGAGTTAAATGTGTGTTGGCACTTAGCACATGTCTCAAGGAGCCAAAAAATCAGAGGAGTGCTTTGTCAGTGAATAGCAGTGGAGATATTCCATTCATTCTGCCGATTCAGGAATTCACAGGAGACAGTACCTGAGTGAGAAAGATCAATATCTGAATGACTGAAGAAACAGCATTTTATATATATGAGAGGAGGTGATGGAAGAAAGAAAGAATTTAGCAGAGCTGGAAATCTGGAGATCTCTGGATGTTGTTGGGCTCCAAAGTCCATCAGCTTCAGTCATCATAATGGCCAGTGGTGATGAGAGTTATTTTCCAATAAGATCAAGGAGCCTATGGATGCCTTCCTCCCTTCTGCCCTACAGATTGGAAGCACTAAGGCTGCCATCTCTCTGAGAGGTTGAATTCCCTCTACAAATCAGATTGTATTTAATGGGGAATAATACAGAACAGTAGGAAAATTCCCTTTTACATCTTAAAAATTGGTTTAATTAAAATTGAATTGGGAGTAAGTTAACAGATGGAATGCGTTTTAATATGATCACTCCTCTCTGTTTCCTAGTGTTCCCCTTTACGGTAGAGAAAACTGGAAAATCTCGAGTGGGTCCTGATCAAAGCTCAGAATAAACCAGATCTATGATGGCTCAGAAATCCACTTAAAACTATTCCAAAAATCTTGTCTCATCTGCTTCTGAAACAATGCCAATAGTTTGTTTTGATTTTTTTTCTTGCTGATTATTTTGAAAATATTTATAAAAATAAAAAGTTAGGAAGAAATCCTAACTTGACACCAAGCAGAATATTGACACCAGCAGAATATTGGCAATTAAGAGGATCAGTGAAATATTGAAACTTTAAAGAACTGCCATTTAGAAATAAATCAAAAGCAAGCAATTTCGAAACTTAAGAATGCCCAAAACATTACCTGTGGTCATTTGGATGCCCTTGAGAAAGGATTTCAAGTGTCACCAATCACTTTTATTATGAGATGGTCTCATGAGTTTTTGGGCATGATGATATTGCTAGCCTATTTTACTGTCACTGTAGAAAAGAACAACCAGTGCGCTACACCATTAATGAAATTGTTCACAACATGCCACCTTCTCTGCTCTTTTACAACTCTAAAGATTATAGATCTTCCATCAATTTCCATTGCTTTCTCCTGATCTTCACTGCTCTTGCCTCCAAGGCTGCATATAATGCATGTTTCATGCTTGATACACACTTCTTCCAACTTTTCCAAATGAACTGTCAGACTGGCTACAACCTAAACCTCTAAATAGAAACAATCCTTGGCTCCATTTTATTGAGAAATGGAGTGCAAAGCCAGAACTGAGAATTGTGTGCCAAAATCCCTAAGTTCTACCCCACAACTGTCCCTTGCTGCCCACCTCACTGTAATCAATCAAGTCCATGCAAGATATTTTCATAAAAGTCAGTCCAAGCACAGTTTAGTATTTGGACCCCTCCTTCTTCCTGCTGGATGACTTTGGGGCAGCGTCTTGAGGAGGTACAGTCTCTACTTACGATTCCACCAAGCATCCCTCTCCTCATCCCCTTTCCCCCACAGTTCATGGCAGTCTGTCACTGCATAACAGCAAAGCAGTGGTGGGTTTCAAATTTTTTTACTACCAGTTCTGTGGGTGTGGCTTGGTGGGCATGGCATGGCTTGGTGGGCATGGCTTGGTGGGTGTGGCAAGGGAAGGATACTGTAAAATCTCTATTCCCTCCCCAATTCAGGGGAAGGTTACTGCAAAATCCCCATTTCCTCCTGATCAGCTGGGATTTGGGAGGTAGAGAATAGATGGGGGCGGGGCAAGTCAGAACCGGTTCTCCGAACTACTCAAAATTTCCGCTACCGGTTCTCCAGAACTGTCAGAACCTGCTGAAACCCACCTCTGCAGTAAAGCACAACAAGCATAATGTGACAGCTGCCATTCTGTCCTTCTTGAAATAAGGCATTAGGTTTGGAAATGAAAAGAAAAGATAATAATTTAGTGCAGTTTATCAGGATACTGGTCATGGAAGTTAAATAAGAGCTTTGGTGCTCAGACATGTTGGGCAGCCACCCATTCAGCTTCAGAGGAGGGGAAATGTTTCCGTGAAATAAGATATTGATGTTTGCCCCTATGGAAACATGTGTCCAAAATGTTCTTTACTTTGAAATGTTGGTCGCCTTCAATGAAACCAGGAGGAGAAGGGAGTTCTGCAAATGGTCATAAGGAGAAGGTTTTTGCTAGATTAAGAAGACTACAGTGGAAAACAGGATGTACCTTCCTAAAGTTCTTTGGCAACTTAAGCTCAACTGTCACTGTATTAATAATTCTCACAATGGGAAAAGGACCCACACAAGTTTTTTCGAAGGCTGTATAGAATTTAGATATTTGATGGACAAATAAACTTCATTCCCTACTTCTAACTTCTTCTCTAAGGTCCTCTTTTGGTCAGCTTTTCTTACACGCTTCCCTAGCCTCATCCAATGCCTGCGAACCACTGGCCAATTTGTTTAGTTTGCAATTACTTTACCCATTCTGTCAGGGAGAGGCACTTAGGTGACTCCTCTAGATGACTCCTCTGGGAGTTCAGGCATCACTACAAATTCTCTGCTGATTGCAACTTGGAAAGGGGCAAAGCCACTGCTGCTATGCTTATGATCAGCACCATTTTAGCACCTTGGCATTGTATGTGAACTTCAACTTATGTACATTTTGAGTAAGAAGAAAATGGCTTGCAACATGCAATCTGATTTCCAATGAAATTTGGTCACATTGGAATTGTAACTCCTGTTTTTGTTTGGGGTTTTTTTTGGGAGGGGGGTAGCTTTTTTTTAATTCCACTTTTATTATATTTTATAAATAATTCAAGGCACTGAACATCCTTAATATAGTACTCCTTCCTCCTATTTTCCTCACAACAACCCTGTGCAATTGGGCTGAGAGTGATTGGCCCAAAGCCACCCAGATGGCTTCCATGTCTGAGGTGGGACTAGAATTCAGTCTCCTGGTTATCAATGTTGTGTTATTTCTAAATGACCTCTAGATTTTGGTGGTCAGTTGTATCTCCAAGCAAACTGGAAAAAAGGGTTAAATTCTCACTCCACTGGTAAGATTCTCTTTTGATTCATTATCCCCAAACACTTCTTCCACAGCCAGGAGGCAGTTGAAAGTGACAATCTACATGTCAGTTTTAATTTTCTATTTCCTTTCACATTCAATAAAAATGGGCAAATCTTACAGTTTCAGAGTTCCTCTCGTTTCACACACTGACATTTCTATTTATAAAACTAATTGAACAAAAGAAGGAGAATTATAATTGGTTCTACAACAAGATCCTATATTTGCTTACTCAGAAGTAGTACAGCAGGATGTTTGTTTTATAACTTAGTATTGCCCTGGGATAAAAAACTCGTTTTATACAACATGCATTACTTCCTCAATATGAACTACAAAAGACCCAAAATAACGGAAGCTTCCAGACAGAAAGCTCTTCACGAGTATTCAAGAGTTGTGGGAATGTGCAATGGAATACATCTAGGTGCATAGTTAAACTGTAAGAGAAATGAAAGGCTGTCTTTGTTCTAATATTGTGATGCATAATATTTCACCACACCCTTTATTTGTTACCTTTCATAAAGGTAAAGGTTCCCCTTGCACATATATGCTAGTCGTTCCCAACTCTAGGGGCGGTTTCAAAGCCAGAGAGCCAGCGCTGTCCAAAGACGTCTCCGTGGTCATGTGGCCAGCATGACTAAACACCAAAGGCGCATGGAACGCTGTTACCTTCCCACCAAAGGTGGTCCCTATTTTTCTATTTGCATTTTTTACGTGCTTTCGAACTGTTAGGTTGGCAGAAGCTGAGACAAGTAACGGGAGCTCACCCCGTTATGCAGTACTAGGGATTCGAACCACTGAACTACCCATGTTTCGATTGACAAGCTCATCATCTTAGCCACTGAGCCACTGCGTACCTTTACCTTTATCTTTCATAGCAATATAAAATTTCTTCTGTATTATAAATAGGGATTTTGAAGTTACAGGAATAATAGAGATGCTTACAAATCACATTAATACAGTTTAATCAGTTATCTAGCGTAGCTCTTGGGAAATTATTCCAGTAAGTTGGACCTTGGGATTTAAAAAGGTGGTCATAGTTTATCCTTGTCTATATATATCAATTATTGCTCTTCTGTGAAAGAAAGACAAAAGAGGAGGAGGAGGAGGAGGAGGAGGAGGAGGAGGAGGAGGAGGAGGAGGAGGAGGAGGAGGAGGAAGAAGAAGAAGAAGAAGAAGAAGAAGAAGAAGAAGAAGAAGAAGAAGAAGAAGAAGAAGAAGAAGAAGATAAATAGTTGCTGTCAAGCAGCCAGACATCTTACATGAAGTACAAATATCTTGACTTTGACAGTTTATTGGGAAAAATCAGATGAGAAGTTCTTAGAACCTCTTCTTTGAAGGAGGACACAACTAGAGAGAAGGAATTGTTGGAAACAAAACTGGAAGAGATGAAGAGTGTGGGAGAAAACACACTATCCAAAGTTAAGATCAAGTAAGACCAAGAATGTTCCACTAAATTATTAGGTAATGCTGGGGGGGGGGGGGGGGTGACACCCTACTTGGAAGATCTAAGAGTCTTCCTGGTTTTTCTCTACGTGGCTTACAAATGTATGATAATCCTTTGAAGGGTATCTTATGAATCTCTGAGGTTATCCAAACCATGTGCGAGGATGTCAAACCAAACAAACTCTTCAAGTTGATTGCTCCCTCTGAAGTCAGAATATAACCTAGCTCCAAATCATGATTAAAGCACTCAGTGTTTTCTGAAGTTCTATTCTACTTTCCAAGTCACTTCTTAAAATTCAAGCATTTATGCCACTTATTAATGGATTCTAACAACTAGCTGCATTAATGGGACCATTTTCCATACAGATTGGCTTCAACCATTGCAATCACCAGTGAAGGGCATCCTGGTTTTGCCATGTCCTGTAAATATTTATTTGTCCACAAGATGAAGAGTTTCTAAAACAGAATTCACTGTGAAGAATCCCTTCCTCTTAGAAACATAATGTGTGTCATCCTTATTTCAGTTTCAGGTATGTACTGCTGAAAATATTTTTGTTCATCTTGTCATACCAGTCTGTCTATTTACATGTTTGTCTTCAGGACAAAACAATGATGGTAATGCTGATCTGTTTTAATATATTTCAATTATTCTACATTTTAAAATTAAGCTGTGTAAATGTGTTTTAATATTGATCAGTGCCCGGAGTCCCCCACCATGGCAGGTGGAATGTAGAGGTTTTAAATGAACCATTTAAACTGTAATAAGAATTTACTTACAGGGGGTCCTTAAGATATGACAGGTCATTTAATGAATGTTCAAAGGTATGACGGATGATCCTAAATTATATACAACCCTGTTTTAAAATTATGACAGCTGCAGCACTCTTGGTCATTCAACTGACCACAGGGATCCTACAGCATCTCCTGCCTCTCTCCCCTCCCCCAAATCCTACCCCACCAGGATCCCATAATGCTTGGGCCTGCTCCTGACATGCCCATCACCTATCACACTTACCTTTTGTAGCTCTCTGGACCTCAGGTTGGGAAAGGAAAACAGACCACATGTCTTTGGGCTGCATGGCAGTGATCCAAATGTACATGGCATTTTGTTCACCTACTGGTGTGTGTGTGTGTTTATTTCATTTTATTTATTTATTTATTTGTCAACAAGTACAAGGAAACAAGTAACAGTATAGATATAGACATGGACTCATGAAAATTTTTTTTGGCACAAATAAAAGGATATAAATAGGCAAAACATAGCCATAAACACATAGAATGTTTACATATAAATGAGGACAGTAGGACAGGGATGGTGTGCATGCTAGTGCGCTTATGCACGCCCCTTTAGGGACCTCTTAAGAAACATGAAAGGTCCAAGGTAGACAGTTAAAGGTAAAAGGCCTGGGGATTAGTGAGACTAACAACAGGATCAGGTAGAGTGTTCCAGACATTTACTACTCTATTGCAGAAGTCATATTTCCTACAATGAAGATTAGAGCGAATTACATTGAGTTTGAATCTATTGATAGCCCTTGTGTTATTTATTTATTTATTTATTTATTTATTTATTTATTTATTTATTTTTGCGATTTATATGCCGCCATTCTCCCGAGGGACTCAGGGCGGCTTACAACAACAATCAACAATACAAATCACAAAATAATAAAATAAGTTTAAAAAACCCATTAAAAACCATATATAAAATTATTACAGTTTGTGCAACCCCTAGCAGATCAGGTTATTTGCCGAAAAAGCCATGTCTTCAGTTCGCGGTGAAAGGAGAGGAGGTCTGGAGCTATCCTGAGCTCGGTGGGCAACTCATTCCAGAGGGTCGGCGCTCCGGGGGCCACCAGTTGGTATTGTTTGGCTGACAGCACCCTGAGGAGGGCAGATCTGTGGGAGCGCATGGGACGATGGGAGAAAGGCAGAAGATGGTCCTGCAAGTACCCCGGGCCTAAGCCATGTAGGGCTTTATAGGTGAGCACCAGCACCTTGAAGCGGACCTGGAGAGCAACCGGCAGCCAGTGCAGCTCGCGCAGGAGAGGTGTTACACGGGAGTAACGAGGAACTCCCGTAACTACCCGCGCGGCTGCATTCTGGACCAGCTGGAGCCTCCAGATGTGCCCCAGGGGCAGCCCCATGTAGAGGGCGTTGCAGTAATCCAACCGAGAAGTAACAAGGGTGTGGGTGACTGTGGTGAGGGCATCTCGGTCTAGGAAAGGGCACAACTGGCACACAAGACAGACTTTGCGAAGGCCCCCCTGGTTACCACCATGGGGGGCCTTCCATGGACAGCTGAGAATCCAGGAGGACACCCAGATTGTAGACCCTAGTGGAGGGGGCAAGTGTCTCCCCTCCTATCTCTAAAGATGGTACCTCTAGATCCTGAGATGCCAGCATCCACAGCCACTCAGTCTTGGATAGGTTGAGTCTGAGTCTGTTCCTACCCATCCAGGCCCGCACCGCCTCCAGACAACAGGACATCACTGAAAGAGCATCCCTAGGGTGATTCGGGGTGGAGATATAAAGCTGGGTATCATCCACATATTGGTGATACCTCACCCCAAAACCACGAATGATCTCACCCAGTGGCTTCATGTAGATATTAAAGAGATAATTACGGATGAAATTAAAGTATTCATTTACAGGTAGGACTTTTTGGTAAATAATATTATGAACTATGTATGGGGAGGGGGGGGAGAGAAAATGGTGGCCTCCAGGCAGGCTGCTTCATTTCGTTGTCTTAATGAGATTTGCACAGCGTTGCAGAAGCTTCTGAATGCTGCAAAAGGTTTTTGTGCTGTGCTGTGCTGTGCTGTGCTGTGCTGTGCTGTGCTGTGCTGTGTAGGCCTTGCTAAGGCAGTAAAACAAAACAGTTTGTTCCTCAGCCATTTTGTGGTGACCCAAACACAGCTGCCATTTTGTCCTACCTTTTTTATGGACCTGGACAAAAATGGCAGCCACCAAGCAACCTGCTTTGTTTTGCTACCTTGTGCAAGGTCTGCACAATGCTGCAGAAAGCTTCTGCACTACTCTGCAGACCTTGTTAAGGCCGCCAAATAGAGCAGTTTGTTCCCAGGCCACACAGCAAATGACCCAAATGTAGACACCATTTGGGGGGGGGGGCAAAATGGTGGCCCTTTCCAAAATCACACCATGTGGCCATGCAAAAATGCAATACACTCCAGCGCTGTGGAAGGCCTCGGACTCCTCAAAAGGTAAGTGAGGAGGAGGGTGTTTGGCCTGTGGGGCGGGAATCAGGCCTTTGAGGGAAATGGGAGTGAGTGAGAAAAGGCCTGAGGGGACCCAAGAGCTGGGAAGTGGGAAGTGGAGCACAGAGTGTCTGGGGAGGGGGAGGCCTTGAGAGGGCCAGGATAGGTGGGCCTAAGTCTGTACTAGGCCTTCAAGGGCCCTCTCAACCCTTTGAGGCACCCCGTGCTCTCTTAACCACCCATACATTCATTTAATGATTCATTGCAGCCAGCAGAGATGGGGGTCGGGCAAAAGCTCCATTACGGTTATATCTGGAGTACTATCTATTCTTGGCATTTGATCACATGAATTAGAATACTTTGTCTTTGGATAAAATGTCATTATTGAGGGCAAAACCATGACGCTTTCATCATTAGCCCTTCTTATCTTCTTCCACGTAAACAGGCGGAAGTCTTTGCTCAGAACAAAGAGCTTTTATTTATTTATTTATTTTATTTATTTATTTTGTCGAGTACATATTAGATAATATATATATGTATAAGCATGAATTGAATACATAAAATGAATACAATTAAAGGGAGCATTAGGACAGGGACGGTAGGCACGCTGGTGCTCTTATGCACGCCCCTTACAGACCTCTTAGGAATGGGGTGAGGTCAACAGTAGACAATTTTAGGTTAAAGTTTTGGGGGTTTTGGGATGCGACCACAGAGTCTGGTAGTGCATTCCAGGTATTAACAACTCTGTTGCTGAAGTCATATTTTCTGCAATTGGAGTGGTTCACTTGAAGTTTGTATCTATTGTGTGCTGGTGTATTGTTGTGGTTGAAGCTGAAGTAGTCATTGACAAGTAGGACATTGTAGCAGATGATTTTACGAGCTATGCTTAGGTCATACCGAAGGCGGCATAGTTCTAAATTTTCTAAACCTATGGTGGCATTTGTTACGAGCAGAGGAGTGGAGGACTCTTCTTGTGAAATATTTCTGGATGCAAAGTTTAAATCTCATCTTTTTGGCATAAAGATGAGATTTAAACTCAGGCTTTCACTCTCCAAATATATTCTTGTCCAGAGGAGAAATGGAGTTTGCTAAGAATTAGTCCTGTGGGAGGTAGCCATGGAAGGTGACATTTAGTTGTCCTCCCCATCAAGGGGTTTGGAGTCGTTCTGTCAATCTCTTCGAACATGGAAAAGAAAGTTTCTGTCTTTCTGTTGACTTTAAGTAGTGGAGATGACATGAAGCATCAGCTTTATTCTTGGGAGCAGAGAATTATTTCTCTTGCTTGAAACATGGTCAGAGAAAATAACTCTTTCAAATTTGTGTAGTGTGTGTGTGTGTGTGTGTTTCCTTTTTCCAGAACTGAGTTTTCATGAGGATTGATCTCAGAGAAGTTAGGATTTCACTTCAAATGATTTAAGGACAGTGACTAGCTGGATTTCCGGCATACAGCCCAATTTGAAGGAATCAAACCAAATAAGGAAAGTCATTAGAAATGTGTAATGTTTAATTCACTACAGAACCGTGTTACTCATACTGTTAAACTTTTTAGCAAGAACAGAAGGATCTTTTTTATCATTATGCAATGAGTCACTTTGCCAGTCAGCCTTTTTTTCGTAGCTGAGTCCTGAGTCCTGGTTTTATTTTGGGAGATTTATTTCGTTTCATTTTCTTTTTTACAATCTGTGAATGTTCTGAAGCTTTATGCTTATGTAAATGCAGGAAATAGCTATTGATGAATTGTTGTGCTTTAATTGGAGTGGTTTCAGAAGAATTTTTTTTTAAAAAAAATAAAAATCTGGGTCTTTATTTCAAAGGAAATCTGTTGGATCTGTTATGTATTGCTAGTAAGTTTTATAGAACTAGTTTATCCTTTCTATTGTAAAATGATTACTTGGTTGATAATCCATTATCATAGTGAAAGTTGCTTGTCCTTTTAATGCATTTATTTTGTATTTCTTTATGTTCTAATTTAACTGGAATTTGTTTATTACTGTTCTTCGTTTACTTTCTAAGCACAATACTAAATTTATTTATTTATTTTGTTTATAATATAAATGTGTAAGTCTACCGAACTTACAGCAACTGTGGACAGCGTACAAATTAAAAACAATGCCAAAATATTATATCAGTACAGAAAATGAAAGTTGGCCAGAACTAGGGGAAGCAAACATGCCACAAGTATAATAAACTTAATTCCATTATGATGAACACATTCCTGTCTAACTAGAGAAGAAGCCAGTATTCAAAGTTTGTTCAAAGGGTGGCAGAATTGGGGCTATTAGAATATCTGGAGCAATACTTTTCCAGAGTTTAGGGACTGTGATGGAAAAACATCCCTCCTAGTTCCCATTAGTTAATGGAAGAGATGGCCCACTTGATTGGAACTTATGGGACAAGCAGAAACATTGGGAGAAATGCACATTAGTATTTTTATTGTTATTTTGTCAATGGAAAATTGCAATCTTTGCGGGCTCCAATGGTAACAAAAGGGTTGCTTAGGAATCTTTAAGACCGATACCTGACAGGATACCCTCAGCAAAAGAATAATCATTTAGAATAAGTTGCACTGTATATACTTCCTGAATGGGATTCTTACGGCCTTCCAGATGCTACAGAAATATAATTTCTACCCTGAACTACAATATTATTACCTCTCCTGGCAGGAGCATCTGGCAGCTGTATTTCAGCAACATCTGGAAGGCCGTAAGTTCCCACTTCTGTTGTAAATTCTCCAAACATATTTTACTAGTTTTCTATAGCCAAAGAAGAGTTGAGAAATTGCCTTTGGCTTTCTGTGAAAGAGACATGCCAAAACCTAAAACAATGTAGAAAAGCATGCAATTAGTGCTTCTTCAGTTGCAAGTGATGTGGCATTCTACACTTCCTCAGATGCCTATAGTGTATGTATTATTTCTTTATGTATGTGTATGTATGTGTTTGTGAGTATGATTTATTAATACCTATAGCACTAGAACATTTTTTGATTAAGGATCAAGTTACATGGTATTAAGAAAAAGGCCTGATATTTTCTTTTAAAAATGTCACAGGAGGGTTATATAAATGTGGGTGTATATTGCACAAAACCTTCAGATGAGCCAGAAACTGGGAAGGATAGAAGCATTATAAACAACAGTTTTTCCCCCAAATGATAGCTCTTTATGCATGTTAAATTGACAAAATAGAAATTCTGGCTGCATATATAAGGAACAGCCGTCAGCTTGGGATCTCTCAATGATACAGATATCTGCAAATAAATAGTATGAGTCCAAAAACCAAGCAATCCTATTAAGCAACTCACATACTAAGATTTGTATGCCTGATCAATTAATCTTTAATTTGCATATCAAGCAGATTCAATGTCAGAATGTTGTTTAAAAAGTAGACTTGTGACATGTATTGCCTGTATTTATCTGTCCATTAAAACCATCCTGCTGCGATGATACAATTTTTTCTACAGTATTTCTATCCAGCACCCTATTCTGGGTCAGATATTGGACAGATCATATGGCAGAATTTTTCTACCAAGTAGTTTTCAAAATAGTTTAACCATTGTCGAATGTGAAAACACAACATCTCTGTTAGCATGTCTGATAGAGGGAGATAAAACAGTGGGTTTTTTGACCTCCAAAATAGATCAATCTGGATATCTTTTTAACAAGGACAGTGAAAATGATATAAATAATGAACATTTGTAACATGATGTAACTGATGAAAATCACATCACTTGTTTCATTGCTTGTTGCTGTAATGATGCACCTGTTATCACTGTGGCTATTATTCTGCACCTCTCTTGCCATAGTTGGTTTGTGCTTTTTTTTTTCCCCTCCTGTTTAAGAAGACCAACATCAACTCATTGCACCAAATATTATGGGAAGGAACAATTCTGGAGCAAAACCAGGAATGGTACAAAGAAACTATTCAGCGAGGTCCTAAGAATGAAGTCATCTTCAGATGGATCTCCATCCCAGAGGCTCAGTTAAATAGATGTTTTGCTGACAAAGGCAATGAACAAGAGGATTCACCCTCCCCATTCTGCATATAGAAGTACTCCAAGGATTATGGGATAGTGTCTTCAAACCCAGCTGAGGCAGAAGTTTGATATAGAGACCCCCTGCTTTGTGTTTCCCACTCCTCCAAAAGAAGAAATCAGCCGGAAGATCCCAACAGAAACTTCAAGAGTTTGCCATGACTTTCTCCTTCTCAGCTTCTTTTAGCTAAAACGATAGCTTCATTTGAATGTTAACTTTACTTTGCTGTGATGATATGTTCTGGCAAAACCATTTACAAGCTGAAGAGTTTGTTTAACTTGAATGTGACTGATCATCAGTGGGATTCATTAGAACAGCTAAGAGAATTTCCTTGGCCCCACAATTTAAGTGTCATTTCCTCATAAGACTTGAATAACTTGTTGATTGGAGAAAAGGTCCCTGTTCTGGTTTTTGTTTGTTTGTTTTTGTTTGTTTGTAAGGACAAAGGTAGGTAAGGACAAGAGTTTTCATCTGCCTTACTAGCTATCTCATAATTAAGAAGATTAATTATGGATAGGAAATTTCTCAGAAAAATATTCTTTACTCTGTTATTGATCCTCTCCAATGTATAACTGTAGATTAGGGAGGGGCCTTTTATAATAAATTTACCAACTGGCCAAGGAATGCCAACTGCAGATAACAGCAAGTGATGCTGTCTCCTTTGCTAAAATCTATTGCCTAAGCTGCTGCTAAAGAGAAACTGCTAACAAGGAATTTGAAAATTAAAACACATTGACATTTTTGACCAAGTTGCCTAGTGTTTCATTGGCTGTCTTTGATGAATTCCTAGAAAGCACACAGAATCTGTCCGACACCTAAATATTCCTGAGATCACCAATCAATGGGGCTAAATACTCTGAGGAATTAAACATGGGAAAAGATATTTGAAGAAACGTCTGTATGCTTCTTTTTTTCTTAAGCAGAAAAGGCAACTATTTTCTGGAACCCTAAAATATAATTCATTTTATCGTGAGGTGAAAGAAGAGAAAAATATAGCAGTACTTTCAAAGTAATGTTGGCAACCACAGTTTTTAAAATTTTAGCTTTGTACTCTATGTGAACTCAGCTCTGATGAAAAATTAAACGCATTGATTTTAATACAATGTCTTAGAATTCAATGTAAACATGTATTTGTTTTATCAAGTGTAGGAATACACTAATTTATTATAATTAACCCTTATTATTATCAGAAACATAAGACACTGTACAATTTTTTTTCTAAATTATTTGTGTAATAATTCATGGACCTGACAGGAACATTCAATATTCGGAGAATGTAGGTGGTGTCTATTAATGAATAATGAGTAAAACCATGCCTTGTTGATATAGTTATTATATCATATCTAAATAGCTTACTGGTACAGCATGCCAATTTTTTTTTTTAAAAAAAGATCATAATGCATATAAGCAGATTTTGCTAAGCCAACTTCCAACAGCCCCAGTCTACACAATCAGTGATGAAGGGATGGAGAAAATGATTGCCCATACAGCAGATCTCAGGTTGTTCATACCTGGGAATTAATCATGATAAAATTGTGTTGCTCAAGGTAGACAATATAAGCCTAGATAGAATAATCCTCTGACTGAACATAAGACATTAAAAAAAAAATCAGGCTGGATCAGTATCAGAAAACTGAGTCATTTACTTTATTTCCCACAATAGTCAACCAATGCACATGAGCAGCCTGGAGACAGGACACAAATACACAGCTTTCAGCTATTCATATTGCACCGCAGCTGAATTTGAAAATCTTACGTCGTATCCTTATACCCAGTCATAGGCTGTGATAGAGCTCCAGAACTCAGTATATGCATGCCATTGGTTGCTCATCATGTTAAGCAATTAAAAACAATCTGATGAATTAAAATAGACTATGTCTCAGCTCCCCTGGTCCGCGCTCACAAAGGCAACAAGACGCTCAGGTGGAAAGGTTCTTGTTTGGTTTTAATCCAGTGACAACAGTTTAGTGTAAGAACCGAAACGCATATGCGAATAAAGTTCAGCTCGGGGATCTGCGGCGCGTAGCCCTGTTGAAATAGCCCGGCTAATTGGCCCCTCCCTAATGAGAGGCAGATGGGCGCCAGTATAAACCAACGCACCATCGCATAGGTGACGTCGATGCCTCCCGGAAGCTCTTTCGAGCAGCCTGTCACCCGCCGAGTCGCTGCCCGCCAAACAAGCGTAAAAGACCCCCAACCACCCTGCACGTCCCCTGGCTAAGCCCATCACCTGTGCAGACACAGCCTATGCAGAACCGCCTGAACCCACCACCAGTACCCATGACACCATCCCGCCAGCTCCCCGCCATTCCATCGAGCGTCTCCACAACGTAGCTCTATGGCGTGAGCGGTTCCACAACGTGAGTCCATGGCGTGGTGTCGAGCGCAGCTCAGTGCTCGACACTATGGCTGCAGAGTTGTGCTTGCTTATTTAGAAGTAAGTCTTATTGAGTGCAATGGGATAAATTTCAAAAAAATGCATGCACTGAATTGAGTTAATTTGTCCTTCTGTTTCAAAATAGGTTGCACAAAAGGCCTTCCTGAGATCATTCTACATCCCCCACACACACTGTGAGAGAAAAGTTATTTCTCAATTTCTGTGCCTATTAATGACTTTTGGAATGGACAAGTTGTTGAGCCAATCAGAAAGCAGATGATGGGTTTGAATCTCCAGGACTTTTATGTTCCCTCCCCTAACTGTCACAGTTGACAGTATAAAAGGAGATTCTTGACAGAAAACTGTTGGCAGTTCAGAAGGCAGTTCTGAGAGCAGTTCAGAAGGCAGTTGGCAGTTCGGAGAGTTCGGTTCAGCTCTTTTGTTAGAAAACTGTGGGCTGTTTGGAAGTCAGTTAGAAGGGCAGTTCTGATGCAGTTCTGATGGTTTACAAGACTATTTCTTCTGAGGAAGAATAGTCAGAACTAACATCGCTTAGAGCGATTACACACACACACACACACACACACACACATATATATATATCTGATAGGATATTTAAGCAAAGTAATGAAATACTATTTAGCATTTGAATAGATATTGTTTTATTTTTATATTAATAAAAACATTTATTGTTAACTGCTTCAGAGGCTCATTTGTTAAAGTAGATCTTAATAGAGATAAAGGTTTTACGGTACATTGATTTATTTACACCTCGACACACACACACACACACTCATCCCACCCCAGTATTTAAAAGATGTTTTCTATCTCTTCTTGTTGGGGAATTGTTATTCTCCTTGAAATAATGATTCATTTTGAATCTTTTGACAACATAGGATCACAGCTTACAAATGGTTCACGCATGTAATTTTTTTCCATTGTGATTGCAAAATCAAAGAATGGTTTAGATGATGTGCCCCTGGATCCATCCATAAGATAACATTGATATGATCACTTTAAAAATATATCACAGACCTGTTCATTGGTACAGAACATGCAGGAGTTATTTATGTGAGGAAATGCTGCTGACTTCACAGATTCATCTCAGAATTCATCATTGAATGATCTTGTAAACCCAATTCTCAAAGGGCCAAATATGTTTCTTCTAAACATATTTAGATTTATATTTTTAGAATTCTTCTCATAGTGGAAAACTCTTGTGTGAACACTCGTAGCCTCTGCTGTGGTAGTATCACATATTACGTTTTTTGTTTGACTAGGGTTCAAATGTACAGTACTCTGGTAAGAAATCAAGTTACCACAACAGCATCTATCCTTGGTTCATCATACTTAGAACTCCAGAATCAAAAGAACTGAGAAAGGTTTCCATGTATATCCAAAACTCAAATGTAACAGATCTCCGGGCATTTCGTCAGGCCCTTAAAACCCATTTTTTCCGGTTAGCTGGGCTGGCTTGACCCCATACTTGGTTTTTAAAGCCTTTATATGGATTTTAATTTGAATTGTTTTAAATCATGGGCCAAATTCTATTTAAATTATTTTAAACAGTCTTAATTTTTGTATTCTAATGGTTTTCAGTTGGCTGTACACCGCCCTGAGTCTGGAAGGAGAAGGGCGGTATAAAAATTTAAGCAAATAAATAAAATAAATAAATAAACATTCATGCTTCTTTTAGCTGGGTAATATACCACAGTTAGTTATCTTATAGTGTATCTCCACTCAAGATGCAGGCTAGATGCTTCATTGAATTGAATTGAATTGAATTGAATTGAATTGAATTGAATTGAATTGAATTGAACTGAACTGAACTGAACTGAACTGAACTGAATTGAATTGAATTGAATTGAATTTTATGTGATTTGACACCCAAGGAATTTATGTTCAGCACAGAAGCACTCAGTACACATGCAAAGCAACAGAATAATCATAATCATACCAATAAAAGTGGAGGTGGGACTAAAGAAGGTAATAAGAAGGATAAATAATAATACTACAACCATACTACATGAGAAAATATACAAAGACATTAGACAACACTGTAAAAATTATGTGTTTAGGAGAGTGATGGCATGGAGAAAACTGTCCCTGTGCCTTTGGCATGCAGTACCCTATAAAGCCATCACTTTATAGGGGGAAGAGTTGAAATATTTTATGTCCAGGATGTGAGATGTCTGCAGGTATCTTCTCAGCCCTCCTTCTGATTGCAATTGTTTTTTTTTTTCCTGCAGTCCTAATTATCCATTGGGGTCTGTACTTGTTCTGTTGGTTGCTGTACCAAACCAGACCGTTTTAGAAGTACGAATGACAGACTCAATCATTCCTCTGTAAAAATGTATCAACAGCTTCAGGGGCAGTCTGACCTTCTTGAGTTGATGCAGGAAGAACATTCTTTGTTGCGCCGTTTTAATGATGCTTCTAATGTTAAATGTCCATTTCAAGTCTTAGGAGGTTATAAAATCCAAAAAACATGAAGAAGTGTACCGTTATACTGCGCTGTCATATATAGTAATAGGTGGGAAAATAGAAAGGCTTCTCCTAAAATCCAGTTTCATCTCTACAGTTTTAAGCATGTTCAGCTCCAATTGTTACGGCTGCACCACAGGGCCAGTTCTTCAACCTCCCACCTATGTGCAGACTTATCACCATTGCGAATGAGGCCAATGACCATTGTATCATCTGCAAACTTCAGTACTTTAACGGAGGACTCTCTTGAGGTGCAGTCATTAGTATAGAGCAGGGGTATCAAACTTGTGTCATCACGGAGTCCTCATGTGATATATCGGGACTTTTCCCCTTCGCTAAGCAGAGCCTGGTTTAGCTCAGCAGACTAAAAGCATAGTGATCAACACCAGCTGTCTGCAATTACTGTAAGTTCGAATCTCACCAGGCTCAAGGTTGACTCAGCCTTCCATCCTTTCTAAGGTAGGTTAAATGAGGACCCAGTTTGTGGGGGCAATAAGCTGACTTTGTATAAATATACAAAAGTATGAAGGCTATTGCTTAACGCATTGTAAGCCGCCCTGAGTCTCCGGAGAAGGTCGGCATATAAATCAAAAAATTTTTTTTAAAAAAAACGGCCAGTGTGTGACGCATCCGGCCTGTGGGCCACAAGTTTAACACCCCTGGTATATAGAAAGAAGAGCAATGGAAAGAGAGAGAGAGAGAGCACACAGCCCTGAGGGACACCTGTGCTAATTGCCTGGGTACTAGATGTAATTACCCTAGCTTCATCCTTAATATACAGAGTGGCAGTTGTGGCTAGGACAGCTTTGTGTTGTATACCAGTTGCACCCCTTCCTGGACCATGAGACTCTAGTCACTGTCATTCATGGTCTGGTTACCAACAGAATGGATTACTGTAACATGCCCTACATTGGGTTTCCCTTAAAGACCATTTGGAAGCTTTAGCTGGTGCACAATGTGGCTGCAGGGACAGTTATGTGTGCCCTCAAAGGGTATACATTACATCTTTCTTGCACAAGCTGCATTGGTTGCCATTTTCTTTTGGGCGCAATTTAAGTTGCTGGTTTAAAATCTTATATGGTATGGCTAGAAGGCACCCATCCCAGTCTCCTGACATATCCCCAACTGGACATTTTTATTTTACATATTACTTTGACTGGGGGTTGGCACAGTAAAATTATTTTTTCACTGATTTCAATGGAAGGGAACACTTACTTGGGCAGCCCATCTGGAATGAAAGGATAGGACAAATGCTTCTACTGTATCCCTTCTACTAGTCCTGAGAAGAGAAGGTGAATTCTGCCCAAAGTAGGAATACAGAATACAGAATAACAGAGTTAGAAGGGACCTTTGAGGTTTTCTAGTCCAACCCGCTGCCTAGGCAGAAAACCCTACACCACTTCAGATAAATGGTTATCTAATATCATCTTTAAAACTTACAGTGTTGGAGCATTCACAACTTCTGGAGGCAAGTTGTTCCACTGATTAATTGTTCTAACTGTCAGGAAATTTCTCCTTAGTTCTAGGTTCGCTCCTTGATTAGTTTCCACCCATAGCTTCTTGTCCTGCCCTCAGGTGCTGTGGAAAATAACTTGACTCCCTCGTCTTTGTGGCAACCCCTGGGATATTGGAACACTGCTATCATGTCACCCCTGGTCCTTCTTTTCATTAAACTAGACATACCCAGTTTCTGCAACCGTTCTGCATATGTTTTAGCCTCCAGTCCCCTAATCATCTTTGTTGCTCCTCCCTGCACTCTTTCTAGAGTCTCCACATTTTTTTACATCGTGGCGACCAAAATTGGAAGTGTGGTCTTACCAAGGCGTTATAAAGTGATTTTAACACTTCACATGATCTTGATTCTATCCTTCTGTTTATGCAGCCTAGAACTGTGTTGGCTTTTTTGGCAGCTGCAGCACACTGCTGGCTCATATTAAATGGTTTAATCATATTTAAATGATCCTCTGTACATGTGCAGGTGCTCCTTTTAGGCACTTTGAAGGGAAGCTTGGCTTTGATCACAAGAAGCAACTCTTCAAAGAACTGAAGAGCCAACTTTCCATTTAGCTATTCAGTCAGTTTCAGACCACAATGGTTTCCAGTTTGAGAGTGCTCGCAATGTAAGAAAATATATATTTTTTTCTTTTTGTACTGGGTTCCCAACAAGACATATTGCTCTTTCTTCCAATGGAGGTAATCAATTCATTAAGGGAAAAATTAAATGTGTGAGTATATACTGCATATCAAGACAAACTTCGAATTTGATCTTAGCCCAATATTTTAGACTTTGGTTCTTTTCATCCAAGAAGCTGATATTAACCACGACAATAGTTAAATCCACAAACAGAAGGAACTTATAAAATACTGTCAGGGGGATAGTCCCCTCCCTTCCAACAAGAACAAATGATTTGTCATCTTCCATTTGAAAATACAGAATGGTAAAACTTGGTCTGGCAATTTTTTTTTCTGCAGTTATTTACAAGACAACATAAGCTAGTCTACCTAGATCCTACAAACAGATTTGCCATCTGTTTAAAATGGAGAGAATGAGGCAAAGAAGAAAAATGAGCTCCATCTGTGTAGGAAAGCTGCAGGGTGGTCATGCTAGAACATTTGGCACAAGATATGTTTAGAATTAAGGGCTCAGAGTCTATATTTCTGAAATCTGTTTCCAATCCTGTTCTACTCCATATTATACTCTTGTTCTTCATAGAATAGAGATTTTATATAATACTCTGCAGTCCCAAGATAAGAGCCATTCATTCTACAAGCTTCAACAGCCACAATCTAGAACAGTAATGGCTAAACTTTTTGCCATCGCTTGCCAGGAGCGGAGGGAGCGCGGGGGGGGGGATTTGCACGTGTGTGTGCCCACATCCATAATTCTATGTGCCCCGCCCCTGTGCATGCACGTACAACCCCCCCGGTCCTGGCACTCAATGGTCTGGTGGGCCCATTTTTCTCTCTCTCCAGGCTCCAGAGCCCTTCTAGGAGTCTGGGGAGGGTGAAAATGGCCTCCCCCCCGGAGGTCTTCTGGAGGTGAGAAATGGCCCGTTTGCCAACTTCTGGTCCCATCTAGAAAGACTGCGGAGTCTGGAAAGAGAGAAAAACGGGCCTTCCCCACCCCCACCCCCCCCCCCCCCCCCCCCGTGGCCTTCCAGAGGCAGGAAGCATCCTGTTTCCCTACTTCTGGTGGGCCCAGAAAGTCCAAAAATCAGCTGTCCGGCATGTACATGCATGCCAGAGCTGAGCTCGCGTGCCCACCGATATGACTATGCGTGCCACCTGTGGCACACGTGCCATAGGTTCGCCATCACAGATCTAGAAGGTCCTTTTTATATCTCCTTCCTTCCTTCCTTCCTTCCTTCCTCCCTCCCTCCCTCCCTCCCTCCCTATTGGATGTTCTGAGCAATGTATGGACAATAATGTTTTACCTGGCTTAATTCAGTCCACCAGCCAATAATTTTTGTGTCTTATCTAGTACTTGGGATAATTTTCTGAACTTCTTTTCTCAAATTTTCTGAACTTCAGGTCTCAAATCAAGACTCCATTCCAGTTGACAGATCATCCATTTTGCAGCTTGTTGTTTAACATAGCTTTTTCCAAGCTGATGCCTTTCTGCCTGCCAAATGTATTTGAACCCAGTTCTATCATCTCCAGCCAGTGTTGGGTGGAATTTAGTCTCAAGACCTAAAGATAACAATCATTGGGTATTCCCGCTTCAAAAATTGGACAAAGTGTTTGATTCCTCACATGAGCATAGCTTTCTTCTGCTATGAGTAAAATAGCCACATCTTTTTTTCAAGTTCATGTGGAAGCATAAAAAAGAAAAACGTGGCCGGACTAATATAGAGCAGGGAGAATGTATGCATACACAGAATCCAAAACATCTCTTCTGAATCATTTTTCTAAATATATTTAGCCCTAATACATCGGCTTTATGCAATCTGTAAAGCCTTCCTCCCACCAATAGTATATACTTCAAGCTACTTTCCCCCTTTCCCACTTCTTAGTTAATTGATTCAGTCAAGGCTGTTACATTCGCTTTGCTGGCTATTTGCCTGACCTATATAAATTTTAAAGAGTTTTGGAGGAAAGACTAACAGTTTAGCTAAGCCTAAGAGGCACGCGTGAACTTTGTTAGAGAATACTGAATGGATGACAAGACAAACCTAACATAGTTTCTTTGAGAGTAAGTGAAGAAAGATACAATTAGCAGATTAGCACGGAGATGGTCTTGCCAAAGGCATTTGCAAGCTCATGACCTGGTCATCCTCCTTTACTAGACATTTGCAGGATTTTTAATGTTGTGCTTTTCAATGCAATGCGGGCAAAATGTGGTATGTGATGATTGTACAAGGAGCTTAATATTTGAAACATACAGTTTTTCTTAGGCCAAGGAGCAATAATTAGTATAGACTAACCAGGGGTCACCAACTTTTTGGACCTCAGGGACCACTAAATTCATAATTTTAAATCCTGCGGATTCACTAATATGATCTGCCTAATGACCGGCTGCATGGGCGTGGCTAGGTGGTCATGTGACTGAGTGGGTGTGGGCAACTCAATGTCACTCACATCAAGGGGTGCCTCGCTGGCCTCCACTCACCCCTCCCCTCCCAGCTACTCCTCGCCTGCCCGCCCAGGTTCCTTAGGGCCCCAACAGGAAGCAGTTGCTGGAACTAAGCAGCCACCATGAGAAAGAGTTGGCAAAACAGCTGGCTCAGTTCAAATTAGATCTGACCGAGAAGGAGCCTCAGCAGAAGCACCTCCCTGAGGACTACGAGCATAGGCTTTCCAAGCAGAGGGAAGACCTGTGGGAGTGCAAGGCTAGGTACCAGTGCCCGGAGGCTCAGTGGGCTGAGATAGTCAGCCAGTTCCAAGTCATGAGGCAGTCCCATTGGAACAAGGTCCTTCGCCACCAGCGGCACTTCCCTCCAACCTTTGCCCAAACCCCGGCACCAGGAGGCCGAAACAGACCCGAATTTCTGCCCTCCTCTGACCCACAAAAAAAGACCCCAAAGGGGGAGACTCTCTGCAGCAACACAAATGTTCATTGCACGGATCTGGCCCAAGGACCATAGTTTGAGAACCCCTGTGCAATATAAAAAATGCAAATAATTTTTCTGCGGACCCCCAAAATTTTCTCGCAGACCACCAGTGGTCCACGGACCACCAGTTGGTGACCGCTGGACTAGACTAAAAGAAAAAAAAGAGTCAAGTGGGACCAGGACAATGCAATGGGTGGGGCCAAGACAAAAACTGTATTTGATTTAATTTGCGTTTAAATTTGTAAAAGCTTTCCTACCGAATGGTTTATTTTTAAAGAAATAAATAAAATACATACAATTCAATTATAATAAATAAAGGCTTTCCTCACACATTTAATAATTTCCACCTTCAGTCATATTAAATCCCTCGACATCCAAAGCAGTAAAGGAGGAAGTAAAGAAGAAGTCGTATTAAAAACAACCGTTCAGTGAGGATTTGGCAGAAGTATTCAAGGTTTCTGAATACTATAAGCCTTTAGTTTGTGACTGACAAGAGGCAATCATGGACATGTCTACTTATAATTTAAAATAGCTACCTGTTGAGCTTAATTCCTGATGGCTATATTCATGCAGTTTCTTGTTATTACCTACTACTGGGATGTCAAAAGAGACATGTCAAAAAAGTCAATGACATAATCAATGCTGTCCCACTTTTTGTCAAAGAAAAAAAGGGTCAGAGCTACAATTATATCATCCTGACTTTAATGATCCTCCCACCCCCAATGGGACCTCTCTTCTGAATCAACTGGCAAGGGCAAAATGCTATTTAGCTGTATTCTTGTGCAGAAACAGAATTGCAGATAATTTATTGTACTGTTTTTCCTTTGGGTAAAGATTTATTTTCTGGATTCCCTTGTAAGGTTAAAGAAGTGCATATTCCACTAGTTTTAAAGTAGAATATGTTAGACAATGACTAGGTTGGTGCAAATAAAAAAATAATAATTTGGTTTGAGCTGTTCTGAGATTTCAGACATGATTTTGGAAAAAAGAGTCCTCTATTGGGGTAAGCATTAATACAGCTACTTCATTTGGGAGGGAAAAACAGAACGAATTAAGGGAGAGACCCTTTAAGACATTATTAACTTGGTTCCACCTTGATATCTTGAAGGATTTCACCATAATAAACTTATGATATATGTATTTGCTTAGGATTTCTTTGAAGGCACAGCTAATCACAATAAGGAAAGCATAGGAATGTAGCTTCCAAATAGTTCAGCAAATAGTGGAAGCTGTGCTGACTGAACCAATGCAGAAAGATCCAAAATGAACTTTTGGCCGAACTGCTATTTTCATCCCTGCTTTTTCTTTCCCTCTTGCTTTTTTGGGGTACCAGCTTTGGAGTGATGCCATGAGCCTGTTTCCTGGCCATACTAGCATCATGTAGATGCCACAGCCCAGGTGAAGTAGTATGTTGCCTTGATTATGCTAAATCAATTAGAATTTATTTATTTAGAATTTATTTAGTAATGTAGCATTCATAGCCCACCAAGAAGCTCACAGTTCTGTCTGGGAAGAAAACTAAGGTGTCCTAAGGTGCATTTAAAATAACAAACACAATGCACTCCTAGGCGGAATTAACAGAGGGATAGAATCAAGATCACATGAAGTGTTAATACCACTTTATAACGCCTTGGTATGACCCCACTTGGAATCCAGTTTTGGTCTTCACGATATAAAAAAAGATGTTGAGACTCTAAAAAGAATAAAGAGAAGAGCAACAAAGGTGATTAGGGAACTGGAGGCTATAACATATGAAGAACAGTTATAGGAATTGGGTATGTCTGTTTTAATGAAAAGAAGGACTAGTGATGACATGATAGCAATGTTTCAATATCCAAGGAGCTGCCATGATGAAGAGGGGGATCAATTTATTCTCCAAAGCACCTGAGGGCAGGAGAAAAAGCAATGGGTGGAAACTAATCAAGAAGACAACCAACCTAAAACTAAGGAGAAATTTCCTGACGTTTAGAATAATTACAGTCAAATGAGTTGCCTCCAGAAGTATGAGTGCTCCAACACTGGAGATTTTTAAGAAGAGACTGGACAACCATTTTCTGAAATGGTATAGGGTTTCCTGGTTGACTAGGGGGTTGGAGTAGAAGACCTCCAAGTAGGAGTAGGAGTAGTAATCAGAGCCAGAAGGGTTGTGTGCAGAGGTGGGTTTCAGCAGGTTCTGACCAGTTCTGGAGAACCGGTAGTAAAAATTCTGACTGGCCCCGCCCCCATCTATTCTCTGCCTCCCAAGTTCCAGCTGATCTGGAGAAAATGGGGATTTTGCAGTATCCTTCCCTGGATTGGGGACAGAATGGAGATTTTACAGTATCTTTCCCCTGGAGTGGGGTGGGAATGGAGATTTTACAATATCCTTCCCCTGCCACGTCCACCAAGCCACACCCACCAAGTCATGCCACGCCCACCAAGCCACACCCACAGAACCGGTAGTAAAAAATTTTGAAACCCACCACTCACTGTGTGCAACCATTCTAGGCTAGCAGCCATTAATAACCTTCTTCTTTCTCATTTTCTCTGTACCCCTTTTCAAATATTCATTTTCTCTATACTCCTTCTTTTCCACAAAATTAATTGTAGAAAAGAAATATGAAGAATGTTTTTGTTGTTGTTGTTGTTGGTTTGGAAGAGGCCTTCAAACTGTTTCATCTGTGGGAAAGGGCTGTTCAAGTGACAATGTAAAACAAATGTCCCTAAAAGCCACTAGAAAGAAGGAAGAAATATCTGCCTTTAATCGGCAAGACTGTTTTTCCAGTCTTCTTCCCCATCCAGTAGCTTGAAACATGTAAGAATCCATATCTCTGCAAACCAATTCAACAGCAGCTCTGTGAAACAAAGAAAGAAACAAATGTCCTCTCCACATAAGTTACCTAGTAGTAAGAGAATTCTTGCAGATCAATCTTTGATGAATATTACAGCTCCCCTCCCAACCTAGATTTTACCTTTAGGAGACACATTTGAAGGAATGAATGGGAAAAAAAAATCTTTTAAAACTGCAAGTACTCATGATCTGTAATTGGGGATTCCACTTTTCCAACTACCGATACTTCTTATCTCTGGCTGTGTGGTTGCCATGGTGATGCGTGCTCTATCTTAGGTGACCATTCTTGCTGCCAATTACTACAGCTGATGAACACAGTAATTATACTGGTGTCCTAAGGTGCACTTAAAATGACAAAGACAAGGCAGTGCGTTCCTAGCATTAGAAAGCACACGCTTTCCACGCTGTCCTAGAAAAACAAATTTCTCTAGCTGCTAAAGTTCATGTTGTCACCTCAGCCGTAATGGATGGGGTAGATTAGTCTGCCTGGGATAAAGGTTATATGGGGACAAGATAGGCTAGTTGACAAGGAGAAGCAGAAAGAGCAGCTACCGACATTAAACTGAGTGAAATCTCCTTAATGTTGCTTTCTCCACACTTCCGTAGAGTTCAACCAAACAATCAATGGCTTTTCCTTAGCAAAATGCATAATAAAATACAGTATCCACTATGCTGGAAATATGTAAAGCAGGTGTGGGAAAACTGGCATCCCTCAGCATCTTTTTTTGTTTGTTTGTGAGTATGGTGGAAGCAGTGATGAAATCCAACTTTTTTTCTACCGGTTCTGTGGGCGTGGCTTGGTGGGCGCGGTGTGGCTTGGTGGGCATGGCAAGGGAAGGATACTGCAAAATCTCCATCCCCACCCCACTCAGGGGCCAGCCAGAGGTGGTATTTGTCAGTTCTCTGAATGACCCAAAATTTCTGCTACCTGTTCTCCAGAACCTGTCAGAACCTGCTGGATTTCACCCCTAGGTGGAAGGTGCTGGAGGAGTAATACAAAGTTGATATCCAGAAGCCCTTTTCCAGGAGAATGGTGATGAGCCCTGATAACATCATTATTTGCTTTTCCTTTGGCTAGACTTACAACAGTAGTACAGTTAGTCATATTTGGGATAATGTTCTATGCTGCAAGCTTCAGTATTGAGTTCTGAAATGGCAAGGATTTTCTTGTAGTTGCTCTTTCTTTTCAGCTCTCTTTCTGAGAGATAGATAAAGCAAAGCCAATCAGTTAACTGGACCCTCATGTTCTCACTACATCACTGACTGCATGGAGTAACTTTAACCCTATCTAATACCAGATATAGAGGGATGTGGTGGCTCAGTGGCTAAGACTCTGAGCTTGTCGATCGAAAGGTCGGCAGTTCAGCAGTTCAAATCCCTAGTGCCGCATAACGGGGTGAGCTCCTGTTACTTGTCCCAGCTTCTGCCAACCTAGCAGTTTGACAGCATGTAAAAAATGCAACTAGAAAAATAGGGACCACCTTTGGTGGGAAGGTAACAGCGTTCCGTGCACCTTTGCCATTTAATCATGCCGGCCACATGACCACAAAGACGTCTTCGGACAGTACTGGCTCTTCGGCTTTGAAACAGAGATGTGCATCGCCCCCTAGAGTCGGGAATGACTAGCACATATGTGCGAGGGGAACCTTTACCTGTAATGCCAGATATGCTTTTGCTAGATTTAATTTGCTGTTAGTTGACTTTTTTTTTTTGCTGCTCTTACAACATTGCTAACTGTTTCTTTCCTCCCCTCCTCCCTCCCAATTCCTCAATGACCAATTGAACACATTGTGAAAATAACCTTTGCATGTTATAGTGATCCTGGCAAACTGTCTAGGAAAATAGAATGTGAGACACGGCGGAGTGTAGGAAATTGCATTGCTATACCACTGCCACTGGTATATTCAGCTAGGATTTCAACATCTAGTGATATTAGATGCTTCAGGATTGGAGACGGTTATTTTTTAAGATCCATCTGTATAAGCTGGAAAAAGAATCTGAGATCTTTTACATACAAAAAGCAGGAACTCCGCTACTAAGTCCATGGCCCTCATTGCTTTATATGAGAGCAGAGTATTGATCTGTCTTGTTCACTGCTGTCTACACCAGCATGTTTCAAATTTGGCAACTTTAAGATGGGTGAATTTCAACTCTCAGAAATTCCCAGGCAGCATGCTGTCTGGGGAATTCTGGGAATTGAAATCCATACATCTTAAAGCTGCCACATTTGAAAAACACTGCTCGACACTATCAAGCAGCAACTTTCCAGGTTTGTAGACATGGGGACTGAAACATGGTGATCTGAAATAAGAACTCTTATTGGGAAGCGCCAAGGTATTTTCACATACAGAAAGTAGGAGGAGAAGGTGGGTTGGATATGTTTACTGCCTTGAGTTATTTGTAAAAACAATAGAGGCAGGAAATTCATAGATAGATAGATAGATAGATAGATAGATAGATAGATAGATAGATAGATAGATAGATAGATAGATAGATAATTTACTGTCCAGCCAGAAAAGTTTGGAATGTCCTTGCTTTATTCATGTATTTGTATCTGTACTTCTATCGAATTAGTGAAGAAAACTCCATCTCCTATCAAGGAATAAAGCAAGAAAATCTTTACATTAGCCAATATCTGATACCTATAGAAAACGTTGACCGACTATTATGAAGGAAGCTTTGTATACAGAGAAAGCTCAGGAAACACCAATCTAGGTCTGCTGTGCACATTTTCCCATTCGATCTTCCTTGTGTTTGGCCAGCTACCATTTATCACCGCATCATGAATCCTGTTTGTTAGGCTATTCATCACCTAAGTTATTTCTGCTCCCCCTATGCTTTTTCCGGAATCCAGCTATAAATGTCACATGCTTGCTAGTCATATTGAATCTGCCAGACAGGGAGTCACTGTTGCCCACAGGTGCCAAGTTAATATGCCATGAGAGTTCAGTTTGTGACTGGAACCACCCGTTGTGATTAAAGAGAAGCCAGCCATCTAATTATAGAGAAGCCTTGTGTTTTTTCCCCAGAAGTTATCTGCAATCATTTTGAATGAAAATTGGCACAAATATACCTGCTAAATGAAACAGGTAGCATTTAAGTCTCCTTCATCCTATCTAGTCGTTTCAAATGAAGAATGCTCTGAAGGGACCACTGCTGGGAGGAGATATAAGCAGAAGGGAAGCCTTCTATGAACTCTTGTATGGATTCAGTGAGCCCGTGGGACCTGTTGCTAGTCTCCATGTACGAGTAGTCAGTAAATCCGACTGTGGTGTGACAGCCTGACCTTTGTAATGTGTGCTGAAAGAACATATAATTGCTGTCTACCCTTCAGAGCCATTGCTCTACATTAATGTGAAATCAAAGAGCCTCTTCCCTTTCTTACTTTCATATCAAGTGCATAATTTACAGCTGTTTGGTGTTGGTTTCTACCCAGCTACTGCTTAGTCACAGTTTCCGAAGAAGATTTCTGGATGCTACTTTGATTTTGCTCCTCTTTCTTCAATGACCCTTCCCTGGTAGACGGGGTAAGCATTTTGAGCAACAGCTGCAGGCAAGGAACTGGTAATTTGAAATTAAAAGAAGACCATGACGCTGATAGAACTATTAGACTTGGCCCTGTCAGACTGAATTTGATATAATCTGTGATTCATTCCAGTGTCAGTCTTAAAGTAACAACGTTAGACACAATTAGCCTGAATTAGATTGGCCACATCCTTTCCACATTTATCTGTATTTTCATTCAGATTTAACTTGACAATCTGTTTGGTTGCTATCAATAGTTCATTCAAGACTCTAGTTCAGTTAGATACAAGAATTCATGAATAAAGTTCTGTGAACAGAGGCTAAGTCAGCTATATTTTAGCAGAGATTATTATGTAGATTTTATCTTTTCCCTGCTATCCATGTTAAGTAAATTAATCCTGTATCTTTGTATATCGAACACTTCGATTAACATAATAATCTGTGGTGAATTATGACTTTTAAAGCCAGTAAAGTACTGAAAAGATACAGGATTAATGCAACATGTGACCATCATAAGCAAAAGACATAATTGTCATCTGACTGTTTCATACCTTGTAGAGCAGGGGTGTCAAACTCAAGGACCAGGGCCCAGATCCAGCCCACAGGGTACGTAGATCTACCCCGTGGGGCCGCCCTGGAAACAGTGAAGGACCAGCCTGCTTCTGTGCTTCTGCCAGCAAAAATGGAGCTTGGAAAGGCCACCTACAGCCCTCCTGAGCTCCACTTTTGCTGGCAGAGGGTTGCAGGAGGCCATGGCAGCTGAAAACGGAGCTCAGGAGCCTGTTTTTGTTGGCAAAGGATTGAAGGAGGCTGTGGCAGCTGAAAATGGAGCTCAGGAGCCCATTTTCACTCAGGCGACCACAGGCACCCCCAACATGAGTGACGTCAAGTTGGCCACACCCACCCTGGTCGTGCCCACCCCAGCTTCTGGAGGTCAAACACAACCCTGATGCTGCCCTCAATGAAATTAAGTTTGACACCCCTGTTGTAGAGCATGCTTTCACAAGGTTAAAAGTAGCATTCTGACTTTATACTCCAACTCCTGCACAAATCCTATTTTATATAACACCATATCTCAGTGGTTTTGAAAGCACATTGTCACAAAAAGTGAAAAGGGCCTGTCTATGGTCATAGCATGGTCATTTCACATTCTAAAGTTCTCCCAGCTATTAACCGTCTAAAGTTGGTCTTCTTTTTCTCTCTTTACTAGCAAGAGTAAAATCTAAACATCAGAAAAGGGGTAACACATATTGAGCCTCGTTTTTATTCTGCTGGTCTATTTGGATTTATTGACAACTTGGTCATTGGAGCTCTGTTAAGAGAACATTTTCATTGTTCTGTTAGTGGAAGTGGGAACCAAAAATGGTTTTAACAGATACAATAGTCTGGCAAATGTATAGAAGCAAAGCAAGGTTTAAACAATGTAAATATGGTATAATCCATGTGCACTCCACTCCAACAGATGCTGGATAGCTTATAAAATCCAATAAAAAAACAATTAAATGTTTTTTTATGCCTGTTGATGGTATCTGCTTAGAAAAAGTTCTGTTTATTTCAGATATATTGTTTAAGCTTAAGTCTATTCATACATACCAATGACAAAGTAATTAATATAAATCTAAAAGCATATAACTGGTGTGATTGCATAAAATGGAAAGAGAAGAAAATGAATGAAGGACATAAGGGCGAAGGCTGGCCCTTATGTCTTTCATAAGGGCCAGGAACCAACAATTCCTGTTGAAATGGAGTGGCATCTTAGTCCCATAAATGAATGACTGAATTCTCAATCTGGACATAATAATTGTGTAAATATGGAACAGATGGCTATGCCACTCAAGGCTGAGAAAAGAATTACCAAAATGGTGTTGGCTTAAAGGAATAGGAGCAAAATACTAGGGTTTTAACCTTAGGGCTAGCATTGCAGAGGACTTGATTTCCTGAAATCCTGAAGGAGTTGGTGTCTTGAAATAGGTCTGTCTGTCTGTCTGTCTATCTACACCACAATCACACCTTGTTTGCAGTAAAGCAGCTTATCTAAACTGTATTGACTGTGTGTAGCTTGAATATGTGATTGAATTTCCAGACAGCTTTATTCAAGTCTAATGTGAAGTCTGACAGCATGATCTGCCTACTCATTTTCTGAATGCTACACAGGATCGTTCATATACTGATCCCAGATTAAATGATGGATTCAGATTCACAACCCTGCTAACCATTTTTTTTATAATTACCATATGACGGAAATCCTGACAATTTTAGTATTTTCTTTGAAAAGTATGACTTTTACATCTCTTAAAGATGTGAAGGCTATCCCACAGTGCTGGACACTATGACAATTTGGTAACAGACTGACAATTAATTTCATCAACCCAATCATACAGATGTCAGCCCTTTAAGGTAGAACACACTAGGAAAATAAAATCATGTAGACCAATACTACTTTAATTGTTAAGATATAGTAACAGAATCTTGCATGCCTGAACTCAGCTCCTTCCTTTTATTTCATAAGAACTAGGAAGCATCTTGTCTGAGACATTTTATCAGGTTACATTTCTGTCCCAGACTCAGCTCTCTTTTATCTAACCGTTGTCTTTTATTTTCCTTCTATCCCTCAAGGCTATTCACTCTTCCTTCTACAACAGGTGACCATAAACCACAATATCTGTCACCTTCAAGAGAAAAGACCACTGGAGGGCTATACTGCTTCAGTTCTTAGCTCAGGAGATGGGCTGGAATGAAAGAGGCTTAAATGACTGGTTTAAAGAGGGATTATCAGATAAAAGATAAGAAAGATTCATTTGTCAGGGTATCCCAGAGACTTTTTTTTTTTTTTGCATTAATCAGATCTGCCTGAGTATTCATGGAAAACTGGAAGAATTGTGACATGGATGGGAGAGGAAGGCATCACATTTATCTTTCATTTCGTTCCTCCCCCTCCTCCATTCATTAGAGATTCAGAAGATGAATTTTATGCGGAGGTAGAAAAAAAGCACCTTTGATCTGTGAGAATCTATTGTTGTCTGGGAAAGGGATGTAGATGGTTGCAGTCATTCTATTCTAGGTTGGAAGGGGTGGTGGAACCTCTAGCTTTTTGTGTCTGAAGCTTTATTATAAATTTATTTCTAACTTTGCTTTGCTAACTGTTCAGCTGATTATCTTATAACAGGGTTGGAAGGGACCTTGCAGGTCTTCTAGTACAACCCCGATCAAGCAAGAAGCCCTATACCATTTCAGTCTGATGGCTGTCCATTCTCTTTTTAAAAACCTTCAACTTCTTGGAGCACCTACAACTTCTGGAGGCAAGTGATTCCACGGATTAATTGTTCTAATTGTTCTAATTAATTGTTCTAATTGTTCTAACTTTATCAAGATAAGGTTTATGTAGTGTCTATTGGAGGTGGTGGCCTTTTGAGAGCTATATGTAACAAAATTTCATTTTAATGTAAAGTGACAATAAAATAATTCTAAGTTTAAGTCTAAGAAGGTAGTTCTGTTTAAGAGGGCTTCAAATACCCAAAATATCCATCAAGACTTCCTTTTAGTCAGATAGGTATTTACTTCTCTTCCCATTCTCTACATCCCACCAGACATGTTAAATGCCTCGAATTTCACCTTGGGAGCTGAAATTTTTACAACTCCCTATAGAACTGATGGATAGCAGGTGCATTCCTTTTCAGGCAGTTCCTTCCAGCCCACAATTAAAGGAATTGTGACCCTTTTTTTTATCAAGGAGATTTTGGTCCTCAGAACAAGCCTTTCAACACTGATGTCATCTCCTCAAAGAGACAAAATACCTTTTCAAGGTCCAAACTGACCTCAGGAATTGGAAACATTTACAGACTACTTTATACATACACAGTGCCATGGTCAGGTGAATTCCCTCCCTCCTCTTTTAAATTTTGCATCATATACAGTATATAACTAGCTCAACAAACAGATTAGATGCTTTATCCAACAATCTGGAACAATTCTTATTTATGTATTTATCAAATTTTGAAACCACCCATCTCTCTCACAGAGAATTATTCTACAATCCTCCTTTCACCTCTGTTTGCTCCTATTTCTGACCCACTCTATGAGGCCTTAGGGGTAGAAGGAAGACACCACCCCTACTTGATTAACCCATACTCTGAAAGACCAAGATCTATATAGATGGAAGATCATCGCCTTGTCTTCTCGCTCCTGTTTTCCCAGGAGAAAGCCATGGTTGGAGAGATCCTCAAAAAGAGCTTAGTAATGGCTTTAAAGAAGAGAACACACAAAGATGGATGTGCTAAAAGCAAGAATGGTTTGCAAGTATAGAAAATGTAGGGCAAGAGAGAGAGTGAATGGTATTGGTATAAATGAGATTCAACCTGTCTGCCCATTACGCAGACATATTTCCATTTTTTATTCTTATCTCATGGCCTTAATTCCTTTGGCTTACTGTCTCTGCATAATGTTATTTACCCTGAAAGGTGGTGGCATGATGGGTACATAACAGTGGTGGGTTTCAAATTTTTTTACTGCCGGTTCTGTGGGTGTGGTTTGGTGGGCGTGGCATGGCTTGGTGGGCGTGGCAGGGAAAGGATACTGTAAAATCTCCATTCCCTCCCCAATCCAGGGGAATCCCCATTTCCTCCCAATCAGCTGGGACTCGGGAGGCAGAGAATAGATGGGGGCAAGGCGAGTCAGAGGTGGTATTTACCGGTTCTCCGAATTACTCAAAATTTCCGCTGCTGGTTCTCCAGAACTGGTCAGAACCTGCTGAAACCCACCTCTGGTACATAAATATACATATATGCTCAAGAGATGGATAGAGGGGGCTTATATATGATCCTATAAGCTCTGTATGGAAGTCCACAATTGGCTTACTTAAATATCTATATTGTATTGCGCCCAAATAACAACTGCCATGACTTGCGCTCTTTGAGTGAACAGAAAATGACAAAATAGTCTTATATTGCACTAAACCAATTTTGTAGAAGTTACACATGCAGTGAGTGTGAATATCCCATGGCAGACTTAACTATAATGAGATTTTCATGAAAAATGAGATACTTCTTGGCATGAAAAGAAGTGAGGGCCCTTGATGAATTCAGTGATGATTCAAGGTCTTATTCCAATGCATTTACAGTACTTCTCAAAGAATCATGGGTGCTGTAGTTTGTTGAGATGTGATCAATTCTAGATTCATTAGAAAAGGGAACTATTTTGAAAACGTCTTAGGCCCATGATGGCAAACCTATAGCACACGTGCCAGAAGTGGCACGCAGATCCCTCTCTGGTGGTACATGCGCCATCGCCTCAGGTCAGATGTCCATGGTGTTTCTTTCGTGAGCTTTTGTTTCCTTGCAAATGACGAAAGAGAAGCTCACGAAAGAAAAAGATCTTACCTCTTGCCGTGCTGCTGGTATTGGGATGCCAGCTGGTCTTCGGGTCTCTGCTGCGCATGTGCACGTACATGTCTGCACACATTTGCATTTCTGCATTTGTGCACATGCACACACCTTTCAGTTGCATGCACGCAGTTTGGGCACTCGGTGTCTAAAAGGTTTGCCATCATTGGCTTAGGCCATGATGTACATGATATAGGAACCTTATACCTAGGTTTCAGTGTGAATATATGAGAAGGTAGATTAGATAAAAATTAAATAAGTAAAAACTGATTTTAAGCAAAGGTCTTATGAGCTTCCCTCTTTCTGTTTTGTAAAATAATAATAGCAGAGGAATTAATTCTGCCTGCATAAGACCAAGCCTTAAGAACAAAATATATACAAAGCTAGAACTGAGAAAACAGTAACAGGCTGAAAATGCCACTTTGCAAAAAAGCTGAAGAATCAATGGACCACCTAGTTAGCTGCTGCAAGAAGACTGCAAACAACAGTATGACAAACTAGCATCCATAGTGCATTGGAATATCTGCAAGAAATACCATTTGCCTGCAAGCAAGAACTGGTGGGACCAAAAAAACAAACAAACAGACAAAGCGATAAAGAATGAAGAAGCTAAAATGCTATGGGACTTTAGAATACACGTATCTGCCACATAGCTCATAATTTTTTATCAGAAAGATCAAAAAGTTTGGATAGTGGATATTGCAATACCTGGAGATCAGAATACAAGAAAACAAACTGGAGATGCCGTTCAAAAACATCTGGAGCAGCATCACTTGAATACAATCATTACAGCCTTGACAAAATCACATCAGAATTTTAAACATTCTTAGCGATAGTTTAACTTTAAAAGAGCAGTTGTGTTGGGTACTATTGCATTTTATACACAACCGCATCACCTGGGAAGCACTCGGTTCCTCTTGTTTCTTGACATTGTGAAACAAGCTTCTGAAAGACTCCACCCCCCGTTCTACTAAAGTAAATTAACAAATCAAATAACATCAAATGGTTGTTGGCAGCCGCACTACAGCAAGAAACATAAAAGGTGAACACTGAATTTGGCAATAAGGAAGTGGAGGATTTCTATATTCCATCATTTGGTTTACACAAGAAGTTTATAATTATTATTATTTGTCTTCTTAACATTCTGATCAAATGTCAGGGGCAAAATTAATACAACCACATGATAAAAGTTCCCATTATTGTCTAATTTGGCTACAAAACAAGGAAAAGTTTCTGCATCCGAAGTACAAGCTGAGCAACATGTAGTTAGTGAAACCTGAATGATTAAGAATGGGGTATATTATTTGATAGCTATACAATACTAGAATAATACCTGTACTAGAGACTGCCATGACAGAAGGAGTGGAACAAATTTCACGTCTGTTCTAGGTTATTTATTAGATATGTTAATTAGGGAAGTATCACATAATTATCCTTTTCATTTTAGATCAAGAATTAACAATTAGAGATTTCCATACAAATCAGTGGGGACTTAACACTTCAGCATTCTTATTTACTCCTGCTGTTTTGCGGCCGCTAAGAGCATTACGTCCCCTGGTTGTTCCTCCTTTCTCTTTTCCAAAGCAGTCACATGGTTGATTTTATCCAGTAAAAAAATATCAGATAGTGATCTCAAATTTCATAAACATATCACATCTGCCATATTGCATGGTTTAACTATTCAGGCTTGACTCCAAGGTCTAACTTTAAGGGTGAATGCAGACTGCCACAAAGGAGAATAGAGAAAAAAATTAAACAAGTATCTGCCAAGAACTGCTTTTATTCCTTCTCATGCGTACACCCCAAGAACAATGAGCAAAATGAATCAGGAGTGTGGTGGAAGAAGCCTTCTTAAAGAGCCTTTATTGTTAAGACATCCATTGATTTGTACATAAATAGTGACACCAAATCATGTGGGCAGAAAACTATGCTTGACTTCTGAGGGGGAAACTGTCAAGGCAAAAACATAGTTTAGGAGGCATAGTAGTAGCCATTTTATATGTGCACTTACAACTAAGCACAGTAAGGTAAATGCTAATAAAACTCAATCTGTCAAACTGAATGATGTTTTATCCCCCAGACATAGGGAAAGCTTTATCCTTTTCAACATTCCAGAAATCCCTCAAAACCCAATGGCTATACCCAGTGGTGGAATGCTGCTGGTTTAACAACTGGTTCAGGGAGTGTGTGCTTTGCGCTGATAATGGAGCATTTAGAAGTTCAGCTGCTCACCTTCCAAGTCAGCAACGGTAAGTAGAACAGGGGGAAATCAGCTGTGCTGCGCGATTGAGATGAGCTAGAAAGCAGGAAATAAAGGATAGGATAGGATAGGGTGGGGTGGGGGTAGATGGGCGGGGCCAGCTGATCATCCGAGTTACCGGTTCGCCTGAACTGGTCCGAAATGGCTGAATTCCACCTCTGGCTATACCATCAGGCGTAAGTTCCCAGATGACCAGGGAGATTGTGCAATGACTCCCTTACTACGGCTAACATCATCCTATCTACTTGTGTGGTTTTTATAGTTTTTAATTATGACTATTTTTATATATTTATTTTTCTTTTTAATTCATTGATATATGCTATCCAGAGTTACATTTTTGCGAGAAGGGTGACCATATAAATATGATACATTAAAAAAAATATATGCCGTAGATCCTGTCTCAAATGGAACTCCTGCCAAAAGGAACCTTCTGGGATTTTTTTAAATTTGAGGGGAAAAAAAGTTAACTTCTGATTAATTCCAGAAATTAGGAGGAAGACACTATTTCAACACAGGGAAAAACTCATGTTTCTGTTATTTAAATTCCATTTATCTTAAATTCAAATGAGATTAATCAGTCTGATTATGCCCTCTGTATTTATCATTTTCTAATTTCAGCAGTGGAGGGCTTTTGGGGGCTAGATGCAAAATTATGTTCATGAAGCTGCCATGCTCTTAAATGCTTTATCATTGATTTTCCTTCACACCTTTCATCATCATGTAAAACGACTTCATTATGTAGTGTTGGTGTATTAATGTCAGATTTGCAGCCATTCAGAACAGCTTCTTTGTGTGGTTTTGATAGAAAGCCATCAAACTAACAGTTACTTGGAAGGCTTTATACAGATTTACTGCCATACCACTAAGATTGGGATCACTGTTTACTTCTTTCCAATCAATATTTCTTATCAGTTCTTTTTCTTTTTGCAAACTGCTAGTCAAATCCATGGATGGGAAGGATTGGGGGAAGAAATAACCTAGTAAGCAGTTTCATTTTATTCTGAGGAGGGAGTGATTTTTGTTAGTCAATGACCTGCAGTGAGTCAGATGTTTGTGGGAACCAGACTAGCAATGGATACACAGCTACTAGCCAATTTGGAGCCAGCAAGAACACTGATGAGCTGTACATGTTAAGGATGCTGGAACAGAAATACCAATATAAACATAACCCCATACAAAAAGGCCTGGGAATATCAGCTCCAACATGGAAAAGGAGACACATAATGAATGCGTTCTGATTTCATTCAAAATTTGCATTGTAAATGTTTGGGAAATGAATGGGTGCAAGGCTTGGAAACTTGCCCTCCATAAAAACTGACGGGAAGGACCTGACTTTTGGCTTGAAAACTGTTTCTCACAAAACACAGCAATCAGGCTGGGATGTTTTCATGCCAATTACTATGTTAACCAATATATGAAGCCCCTAGAAATATCTTCAAGTATCTCAGATATGGCAATCATGTATGTTTATTGTATGAAAAAGTGGTGTTCTCAATTCAGATGCAAAATTAGAGATTTTTAAAAAGAGCACCAGCAAAGATTCAATTGGCTTTAGCATTCCTTTTAATTTGCAGCCTGCTTTATTTACTCCTGTTTTAAACTTTAAGCTGTTAGCTGTGTCCTCGTATGACTTTTGGCTCCAGCAAAATTAACTCCAGAAGTGAAGGATATGCCCACTGAGATCACTTCCTGCTCGTGTCTGTTTCTTGGCTGGGAAACTAGCTTCTCTTGTTTGCGCTGGAAAACATTTACAATGCAGAGACTGTAGTGTATTGGCAATGTTACTCTAGGACATGTACACAAATATAAATAGCCATTTGAATAATGTTAGGCTGTGGAATCAGATGTAAGATAGTAAACCACAGAAGAGGTTAAAAAAAAGAAGTCACAATTCATACATTGCTCCTTTCTCCTTCTTTTCAATGTACTGTACTGTACTGTACTGTAATATAACCAGTATTTTTGGAGGTTGTCCATATTCAGTGGAGAAGGGCAATGGAGTTGGGTACCCCTCTCTGATTTGAAAAAAAAATGGACAAGCTGTATTCTAAAGTCATGAAATCCTAAACTTTGCAAATCACTGATGCTCATGTTTCATGGAACAGAATTACTGTAAGTCTAGTAATTGCATTTCATTTTTAATATTTCCTACCCTATGTTTTTTGTGCATGTATTTTCTGGCACTTCTACTTTTTGCTTATTACTCTTTCCCATTTGAAGAACCACCCAGTCTCGCCATACAAGAAATATACAAATGTGCTAGTTTGAAATAAATAAGAAAAATCTGTTGTGCTCTCTCTCTCTCTCTCTCTCTCTCTCTCCCCTTCTCTCTCTCTCACACACACATTTTACCTGTGATGTAAAATGTTTTAATGATTCTTCTGCAGGCTTGAGTAACAATGATAACTTTGGTAAAGTTTGTACCAGGTTTGAGAAAGCTGAAATAGACTGAATGGTAGATGAACAAGTAGCATAATCTGATATAAATTAGGGTCTTCTGATTATAGTTTAGCTCAGTAAGAATGGTAATCAGAAGACCCTAATTTGTATCAGATTATGCTACTTGTTCATCTAACTTTCAGTCTATTTCAGCTTTCTCACACCTGGTGCAATCCAGTTGTATTGAAGTATAGCTTTGATAATGTAATGCAGGTCCATCTGTTCCTAAGCTAATTCATATGAAGCCTTGATGGAGAACCTTTTTAATGTTCTAATGTTAAAGAGAGGTTGTTGATAGCTCCATGGCTAATCCAGCTTGTTTAAATGAAATAATTACCAATGTATTTTTAAAAATATAATTTTGGAATGAGTTCCTTAAAAAAGGTGCTATGAATAAAAAACCCCCATAGTTTTAGCATTTGGGCAGGAAGGGCTCAATCACCATAATGAGTTGATGGGAACATCTCCTGCACTAGAAAAGGAAGAAGTTCTTAAACCCTACTGCTTTGGTCTTCATTCACAAGTCAACAATGTCTACTCATTTGTTTTCACAACTTTCTTTCCCATGAGATATGTACCACCAATGTGTGATGAACCTGCTGGTGAGTATGCAAATCCTAACTGCATTCCATTCCAGTTTATAAACTGTGAAGGAGCAGGTAAAAAACTGATTTGCCATTGGCCTCCTGGTGAGCTTCATAATTGCCCAAATGCAATATACCATGTTGAAACTTAGCATCAAAACTGAATTTCAAATACTGTCTTAATCATCCTTGAATATTCATGCTTATAAGTAATCTAGAGATATGTGAAACCCTTTCCAGTTTTTTAAAAAATAAGTTTTATTAGTAAGTCATTTTCCTCCACTTGCAATTCACTTTTTCTCTCAAAATAAATATATAAATCCTTATTTGGGTGCATATTTAAATTTATATATATTTTTAAAATGACACAAGAGCCAGTTTGTTCTAGTGATTAAGACACCAGGCTAGAAACTGTGAGATTGTGTGTTTTAGTCCTGCCTTAGTAATGAAAGCCGGCTGGGTGACCTTGAGCAAGTTACTCTCTCTTAGTCTAGGAAGGAGGCGAGAGCAAATTACATCCCAAAAAATGTTTTCAAGAAAACTACAGCAACCGGTTAGCCCAATTTACCTCACAGAGTTGTTGTTGAAAAAAAATAGTTTCTCCCAAAATAAGACATCCCCTGATAATAAGCCCGATCGGGCTTTTGAGCGCATGGCAATAAGGCCAAGCGCTTATTTCAGGGTTCAAAAAATATAAGACAGAGTCTTATTTTTGGGAAAACACGGTTTTCCCAAGGAGGAAGGAGTATTAGGTATGCCTTAAGTTATTTATAAAAATAATAAAGATGGGATAAAAATATTTAAAAAGTTATGCTAGGTTAAAAACAACCATAGAATATCTTAGTTTGATAATTAAATATTTGCATTAATTCTGAATAACATTATGTTTTGATTTTGCCTTAGAATGTACCACGATCAACTGTCATATAATAATCTATGATGATTTTAGAGTTACATATAAATCCAGACAATTGTGGTTCAGTCGAAAGTGTAGTAGTAACAGTAGATCATGAATTACCATACACTGTAAATGTAGTCTGTGATTTAATTAAGAGGCTCAGAACTCCATCTCAAGATTCAAAGGATTAAAGAATAGTTTAGTTAATTTAGATTTTTACTAGGAGGTATGAATCAAGTTATTGCAGACTGGAATTTTCAGAGATTCAATTCCTCATATATCTGATTTCATTATAATCTTTGGAAACACTTCTGCCACAATTATTCCGGTGGGTTTTTTTTTTCTTTGCTACTTCAAAGTCATGCTTCCTTCAACAAAGATAGGCATATTACAATTCTCCTGCATGTATGGATTTCATTCCCATAATTTCTTGCCCATTTGGGCCCTGTCTGCTGCCCTTTCCTTCAGACTAAATGACTGGAACACATCAATACCAGGAAAATTACTGAATTGATCTGAAAAACAGCAAGCAAACAACTGCCAAAGGAAGTTTCAAAAGATGGTCACCCAGAATATAATTTCAAGACATCTGGATCCCCAGGATTGTCTGCAAGGTAGAGCAGTTCAGGATGTCACCTTTTTGCCCACTTCCTAGAGATTCCTTCTTTGACTCCACCATAAAGCTTTTATTTTGCTTTGGGCTACTTCGCATTTCTTTAGGGGAGGTGGCCAGCTGACCACCGAATTTGTATTTTATGCAACACAGACAAAAACATGTGCATTTGTAACTGGCACACATAACAAGGAAATATAACAGACTTTGCATCGTAATTTCACATCAATATTTTGAATTGGGTTTTATGCAATTGTCTTTGAGATAAATAGTTCTAAATCACCATTACCGAATAGAGAAACGGGCACAGAAAAAGAGATCTCTTAATTTGAAAAATAATATCTGTGCATTTGCAGTTGATGCAGAGTCAATACTGTAATATCTTAGAATTTATGCATAGATAATATTATGTGGGGACCGGATATATAAAACCAGAGATAAGTAACCTGTGGTCTAAAACCATATAGGGCCTGATTTGAAAAATGCTCTGGTTAATTTCAATAGTTCTCTTTAGGAAATCACTTCAGGTCCTAGATAAATTTGGAAGAGAGCAGCAAAATTGTCAGAAAGAAAATCAGTGTTTTAGTTTTAGCTCTATCCAGTCCTTGCTTCAGCCCAACACATCATGGATTCCAACAAAGCAGCTCAGAGAACATGTAGCATCTGAAAGAAAAATGGTTGCCAATTCTAATTTAGAATTGCCAATGGTTGCCAATTCCAAATTCTCGATTTAGAATTTCAGAAATATATTGGTGATTATTTTTCAAACAATTTTTCCATGCGATCATTACCATATGATAAGACTAGCAGAAAACACCTTGTATTCTATTGAATCTTTGCATAGGTTGTTCAAACTGTAATAATATCAATGGTGACATCCTATCATATGACATCCTATCATCCTATCATATAAATTACAGTGAAAAATGGGTACTGGGACATTATACTTCCAGGTGTTAATTTTTCTTCTGTGAGTTGCAAAACATCTCTTCGTTACCCCTTTTACGGAAATGGTTACTTATCAGAGCTGGTGGTTACACCCAAAAGAAGGTGGTCAGAATAATTTTAAGACCAGGCTGCCTGAAAACCACTTAGATTTTTATCTGTAGACAGCTGAGGTGCAGAGGAAGTTTCCTTCTGAACTAGCCATGGAAAGTCAATCCATTCAACTTCAATCTAGATCAGGCTGACCCTCACCACAATTGTTTACCAGGAAGACATGCTAAATGTTAAGCACACAAATCAATGTCCCTTAGAAGGTCTTTAGGTTACTGTGTTTACCAATTGTTTCATTTATATAAGCCCTGAATATCTTTTTCTCAGCTTTTTTATAAAGCTGTGTTGTTTTAGCATTCTATGCAATGTATTGGTAAGAGACCAATGTACAGTACGTTGTTCAGTACAAGACTGTACTGTTGGTATATAGGACCACTCATGGTGGCCTGGTTGGCGTGGATTGGTAGGTGTGGATGTGTTGGTGCAGACAGAGGGCCGTGGATGGTTCAGTATGGCAAGGGGCATGGACGGTTCACCTGTGCCGACTGGATGTGGAGACAACTTGGCACCCCACTGGAAAAAACATCAGCCCCTAATGTGCCAGTTGGATGCTTGCAGGGAGGGGAATCATGCCACAGGAAAATTCAGACTAAGTGAGAAGGGAAAGAGGCACTTCTCTTTGCCATAAATGTTACCCATCTCTGCCCTAGACGTGCTAACTCTCACTCAAGAGAAAGAACTAAAACAGAAAAACAGTGAAAACAATTTTCTCCACATCTGCCTCTTTAGGGTTGCATGGGCAGATGCCACTGATGGAAGCAGTCCATCAGCAACCTGTCCAACCGGCCAGCAATAATGTGTGATCAACACCAAATCATTCTCGCATGGCATGGTCCATCATTCCCTGCAACTAGGGGTGGGTTCTACTTACTTTTACTACTGGTGTCAGCTCCAGTGGGCCAGCTGGCCTGGAGCTGCCATTCGGAGGGAGCCATGTATCAAACATCCAGCACAGTCACCATCCCACCAAGCCTAGCCGAAACGTTGCCACGACATCGGAAGATGTAAGCTCTGTGGCCACGCCAAACCCCACCTGTGCCAGAAGCAACCAGAATCCAACTGGCCTGAGAAACCCTGCCGAACTGCCGGGATTCCACGTGGCTGCCAAACAGCTGAGGGGCGTGGCAATGATATCACCCAGGAAGCAGAGAGAGCCGAACGGCAGTGGATGGGGGCTGGAGGAGGGAGATTAGAACAATTAAATAGGAGATTTTGGCAAGCAGGCAAGCAAGGAGTGTAACTATTATGCTGGCTTAATGTCAAGAGCAATTACTCTGGGACACGTGGGGGGAAAGACGCGTGTGATTGGGTGATGGGAGAGGTGGTGTTTACTGTAGAAAAGGTGGCAGGGAGCACGAGCATGTAGCCCTAACAAAAAATTCAACAGAGATTGTCAGTATGTGCCAGGAAGTTAATAAAAGAAGACAGCAACAGACCAGGTTTGGGTCCTTACTTTTGCATTCTGTTTGGAACCTGACACCGGTTCACAACAGGAGCACAGAGGGTCGAAAATGGGACATAATGACATCCAGGTAGGTGGGCAGAGCCTCCCGCTGCCAACCCTACCAGTTCTCACGAGCCGGATAGATCCAGCCGGATTTCACCGCTGCTACATTTGCAACGTACAGTGTCATTCACACTCAGCTATCCCTGGGGTGATAGATCACCAAAAACACAAGCCTTCACAACAGTGGCTTGGTGATGGCATAAATAATTTCACTGAAAATCTTATTGCACAGGACCATCCATCTGAGTTCAAATATTTAAACAGAAGTTGCACCATGTTTTCCAACATATCTTTCAACCATGAAAAAAAGAAACTTGGTCATTTTTCGTGTCTTTTTTTCTGCCTTTTCTACATGTTTCATAGTAACTCTATGTTCCAGAAATTTATCTGTGCTCCATCACTGGAGGCTTTCAAAAAGAGATTGGAAATTTTCTGAAATGGTATAGGATCTCTTACTGGAGCACGGGGTTGGGCTAGAAGACCTCCAAGGTGCCTTCCAACTTCTGTTCTGTTCTGTTCCGTTCCATTCCATTCCGTTCCATTCCACCTAGCTTTGGAGTGAGCAGTAAAGTGTATTCCAAGATTTCCCAGATTTCTTTTTTGGAATGTTTTCTTTAAAATAGAGATGACTATTTGCAACTGGCCCATTTTCTGGAAATTGATTTTGCAGCATTTCCCACCACACCAAATTTGATCCCATTTGTTTTTGTTTTGATAAAGTGACCAAGGCCTATTTACAACATAGTTATGCAATCAGATGTTGAAAACTGGAATTGAAGTGCGTGCTATAAACATTATTGATGAAGGGAAAACTCATTTTAAAAAAGTCATAAATGCTGTGGAAAAATTGCAACATGATAAGGCTGCAGGTGTACATGGTGTAAGGCAGAAATGTTATAATATGAATGTGCTTTGTTTAACAATGATGGTATAACTACTTTAGCTAGGATGTGAAGATTACACCTGTGTCTTGTAATTAGAAGAATGGAATTATTGTTCCACTATGCAACACCAAAGATAACAAAATTCTATGCAAAAATTGTAGGAGTATTAATTTGTTAAGTGTCCTGGGAAGGTGTGTGGCAGAAATATGATTGAAATGATACAATGAGCAAAATTTGGGGGGTGTTGCAAAGTATACACTGTGCAATGGGGATGCAGATCAGATCTTGCTTGAGAAAAGTGTGAATGTGAGTTTTATTAAATTAGAAAAAGTTTATGTCAAGGTGAATAGTTTTGAAGAACAGAATATTTTATTTATTTATTTATTGGTTCGATTTATATGCCGCCCTTCTCCGGAGACTCAGGGCGGCTTACAATGCATTAAGCAATAGCCTTCATACTTTTTGTATATACCTGCTTAGTGGGGCTTTCGGGGCCCCCTAAGGGGTGTTCTTTTATATATATATATATATATATATATATATATATATACAAAGTTAGCTTATTGCTCCCACAATCCGGGCCCTCATTTTACCTACCTCAGAAGGATGGAAGACTAAGTCAACTTTGAGCCTGGTGAGATTTGAACTTGCAGTAATTGCAGGCAGCTGGCAGCTAAGTGCTACTTAACAGCACTTTAGTCCACTGCACCACCAAGGCTCCTTTTTTGTCTGAATATGGAGTGGGAGATTGAACGCTGAATATGTACAGAGTGGTATGTACTGGCAATAAAACTTTAATGCAAATATAAAAAAAGTGTACTGCATAGTGAATGGAGAAGTTTAAAAAAATCAACGGCAAGTATGAAGAGGCGTATAAGACATGGTAGAAGTGTGGAGGTTTCATTAAATAAATGGAATGTCTATTCTGACAGATTTAACCACAGGCGGTCCTCATTTAATGACTACTAATTCAATGAATGTTTGATCTTAGGATGGTACTGAGCAAGTGGTAGTTACAACTGATCCTTGTACTTACAGCTAGCAGACAGCATTCTCTGCGATCACATAATCGCAATCTGCAAACTTCCCTGTTGATTTCTGACAAAATCAACGAGGAAGCCAGCAGGAAGTCAGAAGTCACAGTCACGTGAGACCCTTCCACTCAATGACGGCAACCAGGACTGCTGGAATAGATTATCGGTAAGCAGCATGGTAACATGGCTTTTTGACTTTAAAAAACCCTTGCTTAATGACTGAGTTTCTGGTTCCAATAGCACTGTCAAGTGAGGATTATCTGTATTAAAAAGCATGAAGCTCAGAGTTCAATACTGTGAACCTAGAATAGAGTCTGACAATAGAAACCTAACAACTGTCTTCCAAAGTGTGCATGTAATGGTTTGAAAGATTGAGAATGCAATCAACAATGCTGTTTATCGTACATGTTGATATCATCTAGAACAGGGGTGTCGAACTCAATTTCATTTGAGAGCCGCATCAGGGTTGTGCTTGACCTCAGGGGGCCAGGGTGGGCATGGTCAGCTCGACATTACTCATGTCAGGGGGTTCCTTTGGTGGACCGAATGCTCTGCCAATGAAAATGGGCTCTTGAGCTCCGTTTTCGGCTGCGATGGTCTCCTGAAACCCTTTGCCAGTGAAAATGGAGCTCGGGAGGGCCACCCACCCGAGCTCCATTTATGCTGGCAGAGGCACCACGGATCAGTCTTTAGCTGCTTCAGGGTGGCCCCTCAGGCCAGATCTAGGCACCTTGCATACCAGTTCCAGCTCCCAGGCCTTGAGTTTGATACCCCTGATCTAGAAAGTTCAAATTTTACGAGGGTGAAAAGTAACACAGAGGTCATCCTAATAGCTTATCAGTCTAAAGCATTTTTCCAAAGGATAATATATAATATTGTATATAATATTCATTTTATTTATTCTTTGTAATTTAACAAAACAAATATAGGTCATCTGTAGAGTTATTTCATTTGGAACTCTCTTACCAACTGTTTATTGTCAGGGAGCCCACTGATCACTCTTGTCTACTGCACTAAAAGTATGCATGTATCTATCAGAAAATGATTTGGTTTCTTAGTTAAGGTTTGTTTGTTTTTTTCAAAAACATGGATGTTTGACAAGGTGTGGAAAGGTATAATGAATGGCATTTTCTTAATCCATTTCTCTAATTTCCTTTGCTTATTATTTTATTTTTATTTTTTGAATTTTGCATAATATTGGTTACCCCGTAAAGAAATAATATGATAGGCTGTACATATGTTATAAAAAAAACTGTGGGTTTTTTTTTGCAAAGAATCCAACAAATAATGGCATTGCATCATACACACTGTACTAAAGTTGCATGGTGATGTTCAAATCTCTTTACCAGCTTTCTGAAAACGTAAGACAGCAAATGAGATAAGGAAATGAGTAGCTTATTTTTACCCTCTTAAATATTGTCTGAAAGCAATGGAAATATGAAAAATATTAAGCAGTCACAGGTGTACAACTGCATTTATTCTAAAAAAAAATTCCCCACAAGTTGTAATCCGCACAAAATGCTTTGAAGTCTCAAAAAAATATCTTTTTAGAATATACATATGCACATTAATGTTATGGATAGTTATGGAGGCTTAGTTTAAAAAATCCCAGATGACAGTCTGGAAAAAAAAATAAAGGAATAACAATTGCATATTCAGTGAAAGCACACTCAAAGAAGGAAATCAGCCTTGCATTCTTTCTTTAAAATTATATTGATACTCATGGCTTATGCATGCTTTTATGAAGTGAATGAAAACATCTGTCTGGTATTTCTGAGGATCTGGAAAGCAAATGGAAATAAGATATAGTATCCCAGGCTTTTGATCTTACTTTTATTAATTGCAGATCAGAAAACAAAGTCAGAATGTACGTGAATTGCCTCACTGTATTTCCAGCCTAAATTCAGATTTGTGACATTAGATATCCTGTAGGAAAAAAGAAATCCAATGTGTAAAACACATTTGCACTAAAATAAGGAATGAGCATTTCACTGAAATAATCCATTTGGATAATTTGAAGCTCCAGAATTTTGTACTGGGAAATACTAATGGGCATGGATACTTGCAAAGGTTGTGATAAAGATATCAGTTAGACATCTTTATCTAATTACATTCTAGGTTTTTTTCCCCCTGTTATCCATCCATTCATCCCTCATCTCTCTTTTTCCAATCAATGTGCTTATATATGCTTGAGGTCATGGCATTGGGATATTCTGGGAACATATTTAATGGGCCCTACATCCCTCTTACCAACTTCCTGCATACTGTGTAGCATGAATGTATTTTTCATTGACCCAACAATTAGAGTTAAAACTAATAGCTATAATACCATTGCTGGTATCCGAGGCCCAGAGGTGGGTTTCAGCAGGTTCTGACTAGTTCTGGAGAACTGGTAATGGAAATTTTGAGTACTTTGGAGAACCAGTAGTAAAAATTTTGACTGTCCTCGCCCCCATCTATTCTCTGCCTCCCAAGTTCCAGCTGATCGGGAGAAAATGGGGATTTTGCAGTATCCTTCCCCTGGATTGGGGACAGAATGGAGATTTTACAGTATCCTTCCCCTGCCACGCCCACCAAGCCACACCCACAGAACCGGTAGTAAAAAAATTTGAAACCCACCACTGCCGAGGCCTTAATATTAAAACTGGTATGCTTGTCCCTCTAACCAAGTGTCCTGTTCCAAACAGATTTTGGATGGAGGAAGCACCATTCAGTTGTACATGTCTTTGGCAATAATAGTCCATAGTTTTATATAATACTCAAAGGGACTAAGGAATGTATTTATTGCTCCCAAGACTTCTGCTCTTCTTAATTTTTTATTGATAATATGAAAATGTCATATATTCTTACATGCAGAGCAAGGCAGGGCAGGGCAGGGCAGGAAAAAGCTATTGTATCAATTAACTTTCAGTACCCATTTCTCATGCTATCCAGGCAAACATGATAATGATAGGTAATGATTTACCTATTTAAACTACTTGGTCCTGCTTTTTTGTGTGAAGCTGTCTTTTCTGCACTTCTGTTGCAGAGCAGATGCTTTTCTGTTCAGTATTTTTCATTCAGTAAACTTTATATTTACCTGCCCGTATATTATCCCAACTAAGGACTTTAAATGGCTTAACTGTTTCATTTCCCTTCTTCCTTATAACTGTTTTATGTGCACACCTGAAATTTGCCTGCTTCCTATTTGATTCTTTCAAATAAAGCAGCACACACTCAAAACAATTTGTTTCATTTTCTGTTGATGTTCATTACCTAGTAAAGCTACATTGACAGCCAAAATTTGATGTAGAGGGTTAAAGCAGGGGTGAAATCCAGCAGGTTCTGACAGGTTCTAGAGAACTAGTAGCTGAAATTTTGAGCAGTTTGGAGAACCGATAGCAGAAATTTTGAGTAATTTGGAGAACAGGCAAATACCACCTCTGGCTGGCCCCAGGAGTGGGGAGAGAATGGGGATTTTGCAGTATCCTTCCCCTGCCATGCCCATCAAGCCACATCCACCAAGCCACGCCCACAGAACCGATAGTAAAAAAATTTGGATTTCACCACTGGGTTAAAGGCACCAGACTTGAAACTGGGAAGCTATGATTTCTAGTCCTGTTTAGACTCAAAGCCAATTGGATGACCCACTGTCAACCCTAGGTAGAAGACAAAGGCAAACCTCTTCTGAAAACTGCTGCCAAGAAAACTGCAGAGACTTGTGCATATAGTTCCCAGAAATCACCTTTCATTCTGCAATGGCTTCGTTGGCTGTCCTAATGGTGGATATGGCAAGTCCACATTAGCACCTCACAATGTCCCATTGCAAAACCTTTGAGCTCTGACCCAGGAGTACTAAAGCCATAATTCTACTTTTGTCTACGGTGCAGGTAGCTAGAAAATTGGCATCTGCTGAAGAAGCCCTTGTTGTCTCAGGTATGAAGGATAGCATGCATGCACTATCTTTCCAGAACTATTTCATAGTGATTGGTCTTCTGAGATTTTACTATTGTTGTGGTGGAAATGCCCACTTTAAAAGAGGAATAAAAGCTTGGTTTGATTGATTGATTGATTGATTGATTGATTGCTCATGTGTCATCAAGTTGGTGTTGAATCTTAATGACTATGTAGACAAAATAGTCCTTGACTTACAGCACTTCACTTATAGTGACCGTTCAAAGTTACAACGGCACTCAAAAAAGTTACTCATGACCTTTGCAGCATCCCCATGATCACATGATTAGCATTCAGATGCTTGAAAATTGGTTCATATTTATGACGGTTGCAGTGTCCCAAGGTCATGTGATCATCTTTTGTGACCGTCTGACAAGCAAATCAATAGGGAAGCCAGATTCACTTAACAATAATTTAACAACTGCAGTGATTCACTTAACAAATGTGGCAAAACTCACCTAACAATTTTTTTTTTCACTTAGCAACATAAATTCTGGACTCAATTGTGGTCATAAGATGATGACTACTGTATTTTCCAGGATTGGAGATAGATATGACAATGTATCTTTTAATAGCATGCACAACTACAGGACACCACTGAACTCCTTGCCACAAGTATGCAAAAAAGCTCCAAACTAAGCAGTGTTATGATTATATTCTCCCAGAAGTGTTAAACAGAAATTATAAAGAAGGGGATGTAAATCATGCTGTACGACCTTAACAGCTGTAATGTAGTATCTGATAACAACATGGGATGATCTTACTATGGTCTGACCCAGTGCTCTAAAATTGTCAGATGGGGACAATCAGGTCCACATATCAAGGTTACAAATTACTGCCTTATTGCTCAGGCCTATATAGCCATAGCACTTAGACTTATATACAATCCCATAATGCTTTATAGTACTCTCTAGGCGGTTTACAATATCAGCATATTACCCACAACTATCCTCATTTTACTGACCTCAGAAGGATGGAAGGCTGAGTCTACCTTGAGCCCATCACAATTAAACTCCAAGCTGTGGGCAGAGATAGCCTGCAATACTGCATTCTAACCACTGTGCCACCAAAGCTCCTACTGGTATAGACAGGAATCTTTTCAAACTAATTGTTTATGCAAATTACATAAGGTCAACGGCATTTAAAGTGGGTTAGACTTTGTTTTCTTGTTACTACTTTGTTGTTGTTGTTGTTAGTTGCAAAGTGGTGTCTGACCTATCACGACCCCATGGACAACATTCCTCCAGGCCTTCCTGTCCTCTACCATCCTCTGGAGTCCATTTAAGCTCACGCCGACTGCTTCAGTGACTCCATCCAGCCACCTCATTCTCTGTCGTCCCCTTCTTCTTTTGCCCTCAATCTTTCCCACCATTAGGCTCTTCTCCAGTGAGTCCTTCCTTCTCATTAGATGGCCAAAGTATTTGAGTTTCATCTTCAGGATCTGGCCTTCTAAAGAGCAGTCAGGGTTGATCTCCTCTAGGACTGACCAGTTTGATCACCTTGCAGTCCAGTAATCCATGAAGGGGTGTTACTACTTAGAGACTCTAAACTAATGTCCAATTTGACTCCTTTTCCTGGCTTTGCCAACCTTCTCTGACAAAAGTCTACACTTGTAAAAGTCTCTAAGCTTGCCCCTCCTACTGATAAGATAATATAAACAATGTCTCTATGTGATCTCTCTTTTCACATCAGGGAAAGGCAAACAAAGGGGCCTGAGTGGCGCAGTAGACTAAGGCACTGTGATTAACATTCAGCTGCCTGCAATTACTGCAAATTCTAATCTCACCAGGCTCAAGGTTGACTCAGCCTTCCATCCTTTCTAAGGTAGGTAAAATGAGGACCCAGATTGTGGGGGCAATAAGCTGACTTTGTATAAATATACAAAAGTATGAAGGCTATTGCTTAATGCATTGTAAGCCTCCCTGAGTCTCTGGAGAAGGGTGGCATATAAATCAAATTAAAAAATAATAAAAAATAAAAAAACCAATCTGATTTCTATTATCGATCTTCTTTCCCTTCTGGTATATCAGACTGTTTTATTTCTGCTCTAATATTCATCCTAGAACTATAAAGAAAGCATGATTTGGTCCCCACATTAAGTTCCTTTGATTTAGATAAGCAATAACCTTGAATAATAATAATAATAATTATTATTATTATTATTATTATTATTATTATTATTATTATTATTGGCAATTACATATTAATTGAAACATATTACCTTGAAATAAAAGGTATTGAGACCAATATTTCTTACATGACAAAATTAATCCACAGTATTCTTTTTCTCAATAGATTCCACTTTATTTGATTTTGAAACCATCCCATTATCAAGTAAAGCTGAAAGTTCTCAGCAATTGAAATTCCAGCCTCCTGAATGCCTCCAGTTACACCTCTTTTTCTGCTTTGAACCCCAATGACATTGGAGCAACTTAAGACACTGAGGACCAAGTAACTGGAGGCCACAGATAATGAGAAGGAGACTGTAGGAATGAAGATGTCAGAAGACAAGGAAAGGATTCTAGGGGAGGATGAAAATGCAATCCATTGTGAGATGAACACTTGCCCAGTGTTTAATAAAGCCTTCATTCATCCGGGTTAAGGGAAGTTTTCACTGAAGGTTACCCTGAGTTTCAGCCAAAGCTAAATGCAGCAGTATAAGGAAATCATTATCTGAGAATTGTCCAAAAATCTGTCATACCATGCCAAAGTTCAACCTGGACTCATAAAGGTCATAGTAGGACAAGAAGGAGAATAAGATTGCCGAAGAGAATAGGATTTCAACTGTAAAGCAACTTTTGATTAGCAAAGAACACTCAAAATAGTTGTGCCACGTTCCTTACCACATTTCCAGGTTATCACGTTACCCGTTCTTATACGAAGAATTGGTTGCATATAATATTTTGAACATTGCAAACCTCGGGGATAATCCTAATTACCCATGTTAGCTTTTTGTTTAGGCGATCAAGTGGCAATCTTGTTGCAAAATGTATGATTGATCTGCAATGAAACAAGGCATCTATCCTATTTGTCTACAAATAACAAGATATAAATTTCATAAGCCAATCGTTGCAAAGACTATAATTAGTGATTTCAGCATTAAGGTTTCGTTGCTACTGAGATTACAACAATGATGAAAATAAATCTATAAATCCCTTGAATAATGATCTAACAGCAGGCAACCTCAACCCAGTTCACTAGGTAATTATTGGCAAACTGATGTATTAATGACGATCAGTATATCAATTCCAGTATAATGTAATTTAGAACCAATGATTCATTTATAACAATGCCTTATTGAGACAGAACTGTGTTCCTTCATTTTCTAGGAAAGTCCACATGCTAAACTTCCCGGAAGAATGTAATCAAGCTACATCATCTTTTCATGAAGTTCTTGGTTCTCATCCACCTTTTTGGGAATCATGCTCACGTTACATGGTATATATTTGCAACTTAATATATGAACCTGGGGCCTAGCGTGACAGCCAAATGAGAAAGAACTGCATGCCTATATATTTATCAAGAAATTGTGCAACAAGAATAGAATCAAACAGGGAAACAGGGATGCTATCCAGGTGAGAGCTTCCCTCGTCAAACAAGTAAATAAGGAATTTCTACTCTATATACCAGTTAATAAAGTAGCACCAGTCAACGGTGCAACCAGTCACATGGGCATTCAAGTGGCTCCAATTAGGTCTGATAATGGTTTCCTTTTAAACCCAATCTTCAGAATTTAGAACTGAATAGCTACCCTGTTTCCCCGAAAATAAGACCCAACCGGAAAATAAGCCCTAGCATGATTTTTCAGGATGCTCGGAATATAAGCCCTACCCCCAAAATAAGCCCCAGTTAAGATTGTCAGCCAGATGGGTGCATTTAGTACCATATTTTCCTCAAAATAAGACCTAACCAGAAAATAAGCCCTAATGCATCTTTTGGAGAAAAAATTAATATAAGACCAGGTCTTATTTTTGGGAAAACACGGTAGAAGCATTCTTAAGAACCTTGGTGGTGCAGCGGACTAAAGTGCTGTTAAGTAGCACTTAGCTGCCAGCTGCCTGCAATTACTGCGAGTTCAATTCTCACCAGGCTCAAGGTTGACTCAGCCTTCCATCCTTCCGAGGTAGGTAAAATGAGGACCCGGATTGTGGGGGCAATAAGCTGACTTTGTATTAAAAAGAACACCGCTTGGGGGCCCCGAAAGCCCTACTAAGCAGGTATATACAAAAGTATGAAGGCTATTGCTTAACGCATTGTAAGCCACCCTGTCTCCGGAGAAGGGCGGCATATAAATCAAATAAATAAATAAATAAATAAATAAATAAATAAATAAATAAATAAATAAATAAATAAATAAATAAATAAATTTATTTCTCTTTGTTGGAAGATTTAGATCAGGCTTCATCAACTGTCCAACCTTTAAATGTGTTTATATAATAATTCTCTTAAGTCTCTTCTGTCTTGGTATGGAACTTCAGAAATTCTGAAATTTATACCAGAGCCTATGAGGTTGAAGAAAGCTGGTCCTAGAAACTGACTGCATAAGGTACAGAATAGTTATTGATCAGCTCTCAGTATTATATATTTTAGCAAGCAGTATTTCAGTATGTTGAAAGGAAGATGCTTTCTAGATTTCTTGGACTTTCTGGAATCTTGACCTTTCTGCATGGAAAACATGTGATCTATGAGATGTAGCATGGGACTGGTTTTCCTACAGTACTGATTTACTGTTGTTGCTTTTTTTAAAATAATATGCTTTGCTATTCACTCATCTCCTTATGGAGTGCAATTTAATTTATTGCTTTATTATTGCCTACTGGTATTATTTATATAGAACTTGAGAATCTGTTTCTGGAAACAGACTAGCAGGATACCAATTGAGAGAAAGAAATATAGTTGAAAGAAAGGAAACTGTTAATGGAAGCAGGAACCAAGATTGAAGTGAGATTTAACAGCCAGGAGAGAAATCTTCAGATGCAGGCAATAACAACACATCACGTAACAGATACGGAAGCCTAAACATTTAAGAGTGGAATAATCAGTGCTGTTTATGAAAGAAGGAATAAAGGTGGAACTTGCATGATGATGTCAGTTGCTGCAACTTGCACGCTTTTGTCAGATGTCATGGTGGATTTGCATCAGGCTTGGGGATATTTTTGTGTCCTAAAGTTTTAGACACTACTGGGAATGTTTATATCCAGGTTCTAGTTGTTAATGTAATCTACAAGCAAATCATGTGTAAGGGGGATATGACAAAACTGTAAAAAGGCAGGGAATCCAAAATATAATTTCTCAGACTTATTTGACTGCACAAAAACTGATTAAAATAAATCACTGAGGAAGTGAGAAATCATTTCACTGCAGTTGCAGACTATTAACTAATCTACTGTAGACAGTTGCAGAGACGTTAACATTCTCACATTGGTATATGATATTTATGAAAAATAGTGCTGTATGCATTTTGGTCAAAACAGGTGCCATTTACATGCTGTTCAGTCTCTTTTTCCCCATCTAAGTAAAACTGCTGCTATGCCAAAATGCTTCCTTTCAATGTCTTTCCTTATAACAGGAACCAGAATATTTTAGATAAATTGTGGAAATTCCCAGGCCATTGCATATTATGGTTTTTCATCTTTATAATAATAATAATATCATTTTAAAAAATGCAGTATGGATACAAATAATGCTGATTTCCCAATGCCTGCTTTACTCTAAAAGACACAAAAGGTCTGGTAATAAAGCAAATGGCTCTTTTGAAATCAAGCAAAAAGATGGGGGCAGAGGGCTATTTGATAGAAACACAGTGGCAAAAATCAATATTAGCTTTTCATGTTTCTTATTCCTGTGAATCACTCAAAAAAGTAATTGCATGCATACCAATGATCATCTTTAAACTGAAATTGATGTAATTGGTCAACTTGCAAACTCTTTGGCCTGTATTCAAAGTTCAACAAATATTACATTATATATTATTTAGTGGTCAGAATACTGTCCGTCCCTCCCTCCCTCCCTCCCTCCCTCCATCCATCCATCCATCCATCCATCCATCCAATTATTTTACCACGTTAGTCTGATTGTAGTACCAATTTACAATACCACTATATGTAGATAGATTTAAAAGTACCAAATATATCAATCCAAATAAAAATGACAAACATTAACAAAGAAAACAACAGAGATAATAACTTTCCATACAAGAACATACAGAAAATAAAACTATAATAAGAGGATGAAAGACCATAATTTCCCACGATTGTCAGTAATGGGAAGCTTTTTTTTTCTGATCACAGTATCTTAATCACACCTAACTCTGAATCAATCATTCAATCCTATACTAATTATAATTACAGTAAGACACTGTTTAATATATTTGGATTCAGTAAGAAATTATGTGTTGTTTACAACTTCAAGTTTTAAATTTAGTCTTTAAAGGGAAATGGAGGATCTGACCCATAAATTCCAAATTTGCTGAAGAGGATAGCATAGGATTTTTTTCCCCTTTATTCTGAACATAAGTTGAACTGTTTGATTTTTGTTTATTAAATCAAAAGTCCAAGTGTCTATTTGCACACCATCTTTTAACTAGAGTAATGATTGAAACAGTGTTTCTCAGCCTTAGCAACTTTAAGCTGTGTGGAATTCAAATCCCAGAATTTCTCAGTCAGCAAGTTTAAAGTTGCCAAAATTAAGAAACACTGGGCTAGATGTCATCTTCTTCTTTGTCTGCTTAGAATAATGGTTTCTACATCCACAGTGTAGGTTTTAGTAGGAGGGGCTGTTTTGTTCTGATTGCGAAGGTGAGTACGCTTCCATGGCACATGTTGCAGTCAAAGGATAAATTACAGTTTCTCCCATACCTATAGTTAATGATACTAAGCATACTAAAAAGCAGAGACATCACCCTACCAACAAAAATATGTATAGTCAAGGCTATGGTTTTCCCAGTTGCAATGTATGGCTGTGAACGTTGAACCATAAGGAAGGCTGAGCGCCAAAGAATTGAGGCCTTTGAACTATGGTGCTGGAGAAGACTCCTTGGACTGCAAGGCGATCAAACTGGTCAGTTCTAGAGGGGATCAACTCTGAGCTTTAGAAGGCCAGATCCTGAAGATGAAACTCAAATACTTTGGCCACCTAATGAGAAGGAAGGACTCACTGGAGAAGAGCCTAATGGTGGGAAAGATTGAGGACAAAAGAAGAACAGGACGACAGAGAATGAGGTGGCTGGATGGAGTCACTGAAGCAGTTGGCATGAGCTTAAATGGACTCCAGAGGATGGTAGAGGACAGGAAGGCCTGGAGGAACGTTGTCCATGGGGTCGTGATAGGTCAGACACAACTTCGCAACTAACAACAATATAGTTAATGAAATACACTTCAAGGAAATAAGCTACCTATTACACATGGATAAGCTGCCTTTCCTTCTTGTGGGCCATGTTGCCAAATCTAATCTATTAGGGCTTTGTCACAAGTCAGTGGTGGGCGGTTGAAGCCCATAGCACGCCAGTTTTACATTACATCTCTCTCTCTCTCTCTCTCTCTGTCTCAACCCCCACTTTTCTTACCCTGACTTTCCTTCATCTTTTCCCAGTGGTGAAATCCGGCCGGATCTCTCTGGCTAACCTGAACCAGCAGGGCCGGTGGCAGGAGGCTCCACCCACCCACCGGGACATCCTTATTTGACTCTCTGCGCATGTGCAGAAGAAGCACGCATGCTCACATTTCTGAACCAGTAGCGAAGGTTCTCTCTTCCTCTATGTGGAAGACTGATATCCAGAAAACTATGACTTTATCTCCACTTCTAGTTACTTCCTTGCCAGAACATGTCAGCAACTGTTTTTGGGATGCAGGAATGGAAGATGTCATCCTCTATTAATACCCCTTTCACTTTCAAGGTGACCCCAAGGCATCTTTCTCTGCTCTGCTTCTGAAGTACACTTGTCTTTGTCATGTTGACTTGAGGGCATGTCTGTTTGGGCTACAGCACTTCGGTTTGTTGCAGAGTAACCTTAAACATTTCATTGACTACTTTGTAAAAGAAGGGAACTCCTCCCAGCTTAGCTTAACATTTATTATGTACAGGTTCTAAATTTCCCTTTACTAGCACTGCTGAAATATCAGGATAATAAAGATCTTTAGTTAACTTAAAGAAGTTTGCCAATTTGCAACCCAACAGGTTTTTTTTAATCATGATTTTTCTTCCCTCCTCCCCCCCCCCCCCCCCGGTATCCTATAGATTTACAGTTTTACAATTTCTTCAGTTGTTTGAGGTAGAATGAATAGTTTTATCCTAGCACCCAGGTCGTCCATAGGGTTTTTTTGGCTACCTGAAAACTGAATGGGGTATCCTTCTAACTTCATGATTTGAAGAAAAAGAAAAGAAAAGTCTGTCTGTCTGACTGTCTGTCAGTCAGTCAGTCAGTCAATCAATCAATCAATCATCTATCTCTCCTTATTGAGAAATAGTGAGGTCTTTGTGTAACTTGAGCTGAGAAGAGGAGATGTGGTTGAAAATCAGCGAATGGGAATAAACAATAAGTGGCAGGAGATGCAAAAACCTGAAAATATGTAGATGTCTTTGAACATCACTTGAATAGGGTTTACACATATACTTGTGTGTCACATGAACATATCTCCTGAGTTGGGGAGAAAAACCCATAGAACTGGTTTCAGCTGGCTTTAATCATTCTAGATTGTCCAACTGAAAGAGTCGCTGGGAGTTTAGCAGCATATCAATAATAATAATAATAATAATAATAATAATAATAATAATAATAATAATAATAATAATAATAGAAAAACTGAGAAAAGATGTGCATGGCACAGGTTGTTGCCTCTGTTAATATTACTTTTAGTGTGTTGGGCGGGAACTATGGATCATCCTAAATTCCAGGTCATTGTTCTTTTATGGTACTTTTGTATATACAAAAAATCACTCGTATCAATCACAATGCAGAAATTAATATTTTGAAGGACAAGCATCCTTCAAATGGCTAAAGCCTTGTGAATGCTTATGAATATTGATGCTATTTGTATCTGTTGTTTTTCCCTCTTTTCCCCCCATTTTATTCTTATTTAAATCTATGGCTTTACAACAAATATTTCAATGTTCTGAAGGAAGTAGTGCAGCTTATTCTGAAAAGTATCCTGTTATTTTATTTGAATGAAAATCATTCTGAGAATAAGACTCTTCACTAGGGCAAGCATTTTTTTTTTCATTTCAGGAAATAAAAGTAAGCATTGCTTCTGTAAAGAGCTCTTATATTTGAAAATAACTTTCCTTATCTATAGTTAAAATGAATATTTTGTAGCCTGTTATTTTGTGAGGGTCACCACACACTCTCTCAATCACTTTCTTTCTCCCTAATAAATTGAATTTGGAATTGGCTACTAGTTATGTTTTGTCTTTTCTTGATAGTATTACTGACTGTTGACTGTTAGGGCTTTTCTGAATCCACTCTTTGCATTCAATGCATACTCTTATCTCAGCAAAATAGTTTTCATAAAGTAGTTATTAATCATCTTTGAATTTGGAAGAGCTTCTTTTCGGTATCTTGCCTCCACTTTATGAAATGGAATGCTTTCATTTCATGCATCATTATTAGTCAATCCTGATCATCCTTAAAGTAAATCCATGGAATAAAATCCAACAATTCCTTTAAAAAAACAAACCAACCTCCAAAACATTGGGGTAAGTTGGGGCTGTGAGGAGTCTAGTTAAGCTTTGAGGAAATGGTTTTTACTAAAATGTCATGAAAATATGTAATATTTTTTTGTCTGTGTTTTGCCAAATAGGGGATTTTTTTTTAAAAAAAGAGACACCTGTTCCTTTGCTTAGTATGCGACTGCTTCTTAGAAAAGCATTTAGTTCCTAGTAAAATATATCCTACTAAGAAAAGTCTCTATTGATTATGTCACTGTCCAGAATTCACTTCTGTTTCTAGCTACAGTTTATACACGAGTCTACCCATTCAGGCCACTATTTTCTTTTCTGTGGTTTCTTGACAAATGACTGGGGTTACATTTTGTTCACTTTTTTTAAAAAAAAAAGGCATCTAGGGTTCTGTACCATGCTATCATAAGAATGTGCAACAAGAGGCCTAAGGCTAATGTTGGTTCTGAAATTCTTGACTGCGGTCTGAGAGCACATACATCTGAAATGCCATCAAATTTATTTCTGATAAAAGAGAAGGGAAAATGCCACATTAGGTAGAGACTAATCATATAATGTTTTCACTGGCAGAGGTTCGGAGGAGGCCATCGCAGCTGAAAACAGAGCTCGGGAACCCATTTTCTCTGGCAGAGGCACCGTGGGCCAGTCCTTCACCGTTTCCAAGGCAGCCCCACAGGCCAGATCTAAGTACCCTGTGGGCCAATCCAGCCCACGGTCCTTCAGTTTGACACCCCTGGTCTAGATAAAATTTATCTATGTCCTGGTCTTGCTTCTTACTGGAGTATTGTGCTGGTTGTGCCACTCAAAGGACAATTTTATTTTATTTATTTTTATTTATTTATTAAATTTATATACTCCCGAAGGACTCAGGGCGGTGAAGAGTTGAACGAAAAACACATGTGAAACAGATTAAATTCAAAAATCGATCAAAATTACAGTTAAATAGTTTGGTTCAGAAATAGAATTAAAGTAAACATCTCAATTTATAGGGCAGATTCAAGTTTAAAAATTTAAAGTAGTTTTAAACGAGGTTAGGTCAGGCTGGCCTGCTTGAATAGGAATGTTTTGAGGGCACAGCGGAAAGCATGAAGATCCGGGATCATCCGTATCTCCGAGGGCAGCTCGTTCCAGATGGTGGGTGCTCCCACAGAGAAGGCTCTTCCCTCTGGGGGCCGCCAGTCGACACTGTTTGACCGACGGCACCCTGAGAAGTCCCTCTCTATGGGAGCGTACTGGTCAGTGGGAGAAGGTGGTCTCATAGATATCCCAGTCCTAAGCCATGGAGCGCTTTAAAGATGGTAACTGAAACCTTGAAGCGCACCCGGAAGATCACAGGGAGCCAGTGCAGCTCGCGCAGGAGGGGAGCCACATGGGAGTGCCATGTTGCTCCCATAACAACCCACACAGCTGCATTCTGGACTAACTGGAGCCTCCGGGTGCTCTTCAAGGGGAGCCCCATTACAGTACAGTACAGCGGGAAGAGACGAGGGCGTGATTTAGCTCTTGGCCTGAAAAAGGCAGGGTACCCATGTGCTTTAAGAATTGTTGATGGATGCTATACAACTCCTCCTGCAATTTCTGAAACATCTTTTTCTCTTTAATGCACTGCACAACCCTAGTCTAGAGTTACTTCTAGTCTAGAGAACACTTCTTCCTTGTCCCTTTGTTTCTCCTCTGTTTTCCTCTGATTGAAAAACCACTACTATTGGCTTCTCCCCCCACCCCCCACCCACCAAGCCTGCTTCCAATTGGAAGAACAATTTTATCTACCCATCTTCTCTTTCTCCTACCGTAAGAACAGAACGTTCAGATTTTTTTTTCTATCAGAAGAGATAATTTTCTTAACCAATTTCCCTTTTATTGTTTGGGCTTTACATCTCTGTCTCAAAATACAATATTCCCATTTATGTGTTTGGTCATCTAATTACAAAGCTCAGTGAACCCATCAGAAGATTCAAACAAAAATACATCAACTTTTCTTTACACCTATTTATTTCAATGGGTGACGGCTTTTCCAGATGACGGTGGGCCTCAAAGTCGACTAGTTTACATGCTGGGCAGGGATGACTGAAACTGGAATACATGCAAAATCACATGTTGTTTATTTAGTCCATGAAAATGTATCCTCAGGTGCCACTTTTGGTTTTGAGATGGCTAATTTGCCTATCTTCTGATAGAAAAAAGACTTTCCTTGACAGAAGGACCAAGAATGATATGTTTAATAAGCTGCTTAAGACCCCATTAATCAGGAATCAAACCATTATTGTTGTCAGATTACAAGCCTCTCTGTGCATAAAAAAATGAGACATGGATTTTTAAAAAACAAAATTCTGTTTCAGTATAAGCTGCTCTAGCTAAACAATCAGCTTGTTCATGGCAAGTAAAAAAAATGGCAAACAAATGAATAGATTTTTTGTGGAAACCCCTGGAAAGCATTGAGTTTTGCTAGCTGACTAAAAGGCTGTCAAACAAAGATAGTCTGTCAAATGAAAGATGAAGAGAAAATATTGTGGTTGCTTTTTGTGCAGGGTAAGAAAATGAATGGTACCAATAAAGAATTCCTAAAATAAAATTATACAGGATTTTAAAGAAGTCCAGAAATTAGATTTGTTCATGTAAATTCTGCTGCATGCTCAAGAAGAACATCACAACACCCCCCTCCCCAAATTTCAGTGGTTCTCCCAATGACTATGTCAGATTAACAACATTGGATTCTACCTACCTCTATAATTTAATGTCCTCCATCAGACAATGCCATTCAGGATTATGGCATTTGTAGTTCAACATACCTGGAGAACATCAGTTTGCTTAACTTTATTAAAACTGCAGTATTATTCATTTATTGGGACGCAGTGGCTCAGTGGCTAAAACGCTGAGCTTGTTGATCGAAAGGTCAGCAGTTCAGTGGTTCGAATCCCTAGTGCCGTGGTATGGAGTGAGCTCCCGTTACTTGTCCCAGCTTTTGCCAACCTAGCAGTTCGAAAGCACATAAAAAATGTAAGTAGAAAAATAGGGACCACCTTTGGTGGGAAGGTAACAGCATTCCGTGCGCCTTTGGTGTTTAGTTATGCCAGCCACATGACCACAGAGATGTCTTCGGACAGCACTGGCTCTTCGGCTTTGAAATGGAGATGAGCACTGCCCCCTAGAGTTGGGAACGAATAGCACATATGTGCGAGGGGAACCTTTACCTTTACCTTTATTATTCATTTAGGCATCCAGTTCCAAATATTTATTGGAAACAGAAAGAATTGAGAAGGGAGAGCTGTGATGTGCACCAAAGATCTATCATAATGAGTCTTGTTTAAGTGGATGGTTTAATAGAGTTTCCATACTAAGGGGCAGTCTATCAGCCTCTTGAATAAAAAGGAAAAGTCCAATTTTTTGGCTTTCTTAAGAGTCGGATCTCTCAATGTTGGAACTTCTCTACAAGCAAGCATTGTGATTTGGTGTCTGGCATCATTAAGCTATGCAATATTTTATTTGGGTAGAATCTTTTCTACGAATACATTTTCATGGCTTGGATTGCTGTATGAGAAATGATATCTGAGGTTAAAAAGCTCAGGAGAGAATTTCTCTGCTTTTTCGCTGTCCTTAAACTTAGCATCATCTAACAATAGTTTGGCATGCAAAAAAGGGTATCTCACCTAAGCAGAAAGAACAGAGGGAGCTGACTCTAGAACCAGCAGAGTTCACACACACACACACACACACACACACACACACAGCTTGCAACACAACTGATTTTGACTGGAAGTTGACTAACAGCTGCATTGGTAAGCCTTGCTCAGTCAGTGAGCTTTAATGGAGCTTCTATAGAAAAAGGCAGGTTACATACAAAGAGCTTTGGCTTCTGTACCAAAAGGTGAGAAAGAGGCAACTTGAGAGATTTGTTAGTAGGTTCCTAGAGATATTTGGCTGCCAACAGTGTATGCAGAAAAGGTGGAGCAGATCCTTTGGTAGATCCCAAAGGAGACCTTCAGCTCTCTGAGAATTCTATTGGCTGTAGGACATCATCCATCCAGGATCAAAGGTCACCAACTGCCAGTTGTCACTAAGGAGAGCGAAGATGTTTACCAAGATGTAAATAGTTCTTCAGACAGGCTAGCTGTAAAGATTTTCTCAATGTTTTTTCTTGTTTGGGAGGTGGAAGGTTTGTCTAAGTGTGTGTAAGGAGGCAGGCTGCAGAAGACATCTATGATCTGATCTTCAAAGTTGTCCAGAGGGAAGCAACACACCTAGTCACTAAGGGAGGGAGAAAAAAAAAGTTTCCGTATTGATCTCCAAAAAAACATTGTGGTGAGAAGAGCCTTTGCCCTGGGATGGGGAAACTGAGAGGGATGAGATAGGGAAGGGATGTTCCATTGGTGAAATCCATTTTTTTTTTACTGCCGGTTCTGTGGGCGTGGCTTGGTAGGCGTGGCAGAGGAAGGATATTGCAAAATCCTCATTCCCTCCCCATTCCTGAGGGAAGGATATTGCAAAATCTCCATTCCCACCCCACTCTGGGACCAGCCAGAGGTGGTATTTGCCAGTTCTCCAAACTATTCAAAATTTCCGCTACAGATTCTCCAGAACCTGTCAAAACCTGTTGGATTTCACCTGTGGGATATTCTCAGGAATGGGCTCCTTCACAGAGATTTACACAGAAGGAGTTTCTCTCTTTACCCAAATGGTCTCTCTGGCCCAGACTGGAAAAGAGGCTTTAGTCCCTTCCTTTTCTTAGATTCTTTTTTTTTTCTGTTCTAGACCATTCTTCAGATGTTGTTTTGAGAGAAAAAGAAGCAATTGGACAGCAAGTCGTCCAACCTGGAGGACACAAACAAGCCTCCTGGCTGAAGAAAGAGCAAAATCATCATTGAGATGGAACTTCACAAAATGGAGCAGCATAGTGAGTACACATCACTTAATCCAGGTCCTCAGTGTGATCACTGCACTGTTTTGCCTTAAGAAGGAAACTTCACTTTCGCTCAGTGGAGCCTATCTATATACTGGGAACTGGGGAGGGAGGATATAGAGAATGCAATTGGTCTTTCCTCTAAAATAGACATAGCCAGCAATCACAAAAGCCTTTGAATTGGGTCTCCGAGGGAAGGATGCTGCAAAGGGTTGATTTTAGTGTCTTTTCTTCATCTGGAGGAGATTTAAAACTTTGCTATGATTCCACCCTTTGTGTCTCCTTCCCCAGATTTCCCTCCAAAGGACAGCCGAGGGAAAGAGAAGGTCCTCTTCAAGAGATAGGACCTTCCCCAAGCAGTGCAATCAGAGCTGGCCTGTATAAGAAGAGACCAGGAGGTGAGCCAATATGGCAAGTGGTCTTCCAGAGGAGAAGAGAGATGCAGCAAATAGTAGTACCCCTTGGAAGTAGAGGTTTCTTTTGCTGGGTGTTGCCTCTGGGTTTCAATCCCAGCCTTTTTATGCCCAATCTCAGTATGGGGCAAAAGATTTCTTAGGATGGATAGTCTCAGAAGGGTTTCAAGCTTTCCTTGTAAAAGGAAGAACACTGGGGGCTCTGGGAGAGTCAGCTGCCCTGACTGACAGCACAGGAACATCACATAATTCAGGTCCTCAGTGTGATCACTGCACTATTTTCCTTAAGAATAGTGGGCAAATGTGCCCAGAAATAAATATATATATAGTTTTCTTGTGATGGGAAGGGGGGAGAGTTAATGGGCAGCAGTCAAGGAGGATGGGGAGATATCAGAGGGAAAGGGAGAGGAGGAAAGCTACTATGAGTTCTCAGGAGGTTTAGCAAAAGCTCCTTAACATGGGGCAATTTTCCTTTGGACTGAAAGACGAGGTGCTGCAGCAGCATGGGTCAAAATGGGCTGAGACAAAGAAGGGGTTCTAGAGCAACTTGGTTGACCTTAGAGAAATCTCTAATTCTCTCCACTCTTGTTTCCTGGCAGGCTTTGTTGCAAGACCACAATTTAACCAGCTTCACAGCCGGATTAGCTGCCTTGCTGGCAATATATGATATCAGGTCAGCCTTTTGTTTCTTTTGCAGTGGGTAAGGAAAGTCTGTTTGGGTTACTCAGTGAATAAGAAGGGCCATTCAGAGAATCACTCATGCCCTGGTCCCCTTGCAGCTCAATATAATATGGGGAAATGAAATTGTGGATGCTCACTAATATGGACACTGATGTCTCTTCCTTCTTTTGATCCCACAGCAAGGTCACACCAGTCATGGACTCACCAGTGGAATCCATGCTGTTAGACATTTATATCTTCTCTTGGATGGCGATCATGGAGATATAAGATGAAGATGTTCCTGAGGTACCTCCTTCACCAATGTTTCTGGAATTTCCTTTCTGATGTTGGCATGGATGGGAAAATGTTTCCCAAAAGTAATAAGCACCATCTCTCATGTTTCTTTTCAGGTGGAGAAGAAGTTGGTGAGGTCTTTGGCCTCACGCTCAGAGGCCTTCTCTGGCAGTCTCCCACCTCAGAGCACTTCATTTTTATTTTGAAGGTAAGGGCCCAGAACTCCCATGAGGAGCTTGAAGGAACACTTGGTCAGTGTAAAAATTCACAGAAAAAAACTCCTATCAAATGTCCCTGTGTAAACAATAACGAGAATTGTTGACAGGCATCAAGTACCATGAGAACTTGGCTTGTCACAAAAGTTGCTGTTCTTCAGGCAGGGACCTCTTCAGAATAAATTTTAGGAATGCTGGAGCATTATTAGAGGGACTGGACAGTCCCAGAGGCTGAGACAAGGATGTATTATAAACTGCACATGTTATGTTTTGGCAATGAGATTCTTGGGTCTCAGAAATAAGCAAAAGTGTCCTTTCTTTGTCAATTCCACAGCACTTTGACCCATACGGCAGATTGTTCTCACTGGCGCTGAACCAGCTGCTCTACTGTGGGAACCATCATCCCAGGACCGATGTACGTAGCAAAACTAAAGTGCCATGAATTCTAACCCTTCAGTCCCCCATTGGTCTTGGGACCCCACCCTCAAATAACCACTCTCTTGGAACCAAAGTGCAAGGGGGGGCTTTTTCCTCTTATTCCACTTGATGGAGGACTAAGGAATCCCTGTGAAGGATGTCTTGCTATTAATATTTGTGTTGACAGACAAGGGAAGGAGAATTATTGTACGAGACATCTTGGGAACAGTGTGAGGCACTTCTTTCTGTATCTTCCAGCTTGATGAAGTCCAGCAAGCTTTTCCAGAAGTTCCCAGGAAAATCTGGCATGCTGCAAAGACCTATGCTTACATTAATGAAGGTAACTTTATTTAGAACACTAAGGGGAGCGGGGAGGGTATTGACACATGAAGTGACAGAAAATCAGTCCCACACTTTGTATTTCCAATGGTAATCCTCAATTTATGATCAGTTGTTGTTCAACTGTGCAAAGGCATGATAGACTCAAAAAGAGTTACTCTTAGTTAACCTCTTAGTTACGACAGTCACACCAACTCATGTGATCACATTTTGGGTACTTGGCAACAAACTCAAATTTATGATCAGCTTCAAATGTTTACATGATCATTTTTTCTTTGTTTTAGAGCAAAAAAAAGGGGGGGGCAAAATACAGCCACTTGATAATCTGCATTTGGAATTACTGCCATGTGATTAACTTAAAAACTATTGTAAGAATGATTGTAAAATTGAATTCAGGCATGTGGGGATTTGGTTTAAAACGGCAATGACTGATCGCGAACATTTGAGCTCAGTTGTTGTCATAAATTGAGGACAACGCCCATAGACGGAAAAACTGTATGTTTTCCACCTATGTAGCAAACAGATTAAATTTCAATATCTCTTTCTTTCAATTTTTCTCACCTTTTATTTCCATGCAGGTGACCTAGAAATAGAGGAGCTGTGACCTCCCACCCTCCGCCGTTGAGCCAGCTATACAGTTACTCAAGGATGGATGAAAAGAATTTCCACCCTGTCTCAGGGAATGGCCCTTCATTTCTTCCTTCTATAAATAGCAGCAATTTTATGTAATAGTTGGATTTGCTCTGTTGTACCTTCCGACTTTATAACAAATCCTGATATTTGTGCTTCTAGATCATTGGAAGAGTGGACTTCACTACTACTGAAGTTCCCCTTGGAGTTTCAAAGATGGCATTGAAGCTGCATGTGTTGTGGAGCAGATGCCAACCATAATCAGTTTTACCGCTTAATTTGTTTACCTCGGAGGCCTGACACAATGTACATATACTTACACATAAACACACACACAGTATAGATAGATGATAGATAGATAGATAGATGCATATAGATACGTGTGTGTGTGTGTGTGTGTGTGTGTGTATGTGTAAACAAACATACATACACACATACAACCCCTATAATGTCCAAACATTGTGTCATGTCTCCCAGGTAAACCAGAGAGGAAACATGACTAAATGAATTAATTATACCTTATTATAAAGCAACATTGACAGAACCTTGAAAGTCTGAAGGGAGCCCTTTCGACTGAATTTCTATCTTCTTTTTCTTGTGTTTGCCTTAAAAGGGTGGCATATAACTGGGCACATATAAATGTCCCTTATGTATGTATATGTATGTGTATTTATTTTTATATTCTGTTTTTAATGGTTTCATTGATTTTATGGTTGTTTGCCACCCAGTGTCACTTGGTTGCGATGGGCGCCTGTACAAATTGAATAAACCAATAAACTTTGGATATTATTTCTTCACTTGTTTTCCTAAAGAGCGTGTGCTTTTTTCATATCTCATTTCTTTGGTTATCAGATTTCCAATCATAAATAAAGGTACAATATGAGCTTATGTTTTGTAGAAAATTTGTTTAGTGATCATTCAAAGTTAAAACAGCACTGAAAAAAATGACATGACTGTTTTTCACATTTATGACCATTGCAGAATCCCCGTAGTCACATGATCAAAATTTGGATGCTTAGCATATTGTTATGACAATTGCAGTGTCCCAGGGCCATGTGATCACCTTTTGTGATCTTCTGACATACAAAGACAATGGGGAAGTCAGATTCACCTAACAATCATGTTATTAACTGAACAACTGCAATAATTTACTTAATAACTGTGGCAACAATGGTCATAAAATGGGGGAAAATTCATTAAATCCTCTTGCTTAGCAACGGAAGTTTTGGGCTCAATTGTACTTATAAGTTGAGGACTACCTGTAAAAGTATAATAGGGAAGGGAAGGGAAGGGAAGGGAAGGGAAGGGAAGGGAAGGGAAGGGAAGGGCAGGACTAATTTTTATAAAAATACACCTGAGCCTTAATGCTTCTTCTAATAACATAAAGAGAAACAGTGAATTCTCATTAATGCTACCTTTCTAAACCTTGTTTTAATGACATTAAAGTTAACTCATAGTTGAACTTTTTGGAAGTGGTATTAAGTTTAAAATTATTAAAATGTCAAATTCTCAATGTTGTATAACAAACAGCCAAACAGCTGAGTTCTTTTAAGCAGATATCAACATATTGTTCAGTTCTTTTTATTGGAATGTCTGAAGATATATTTAGTCTCTTATTTCGGTATCTTATATATACATATGCTTATATCTATTCCTGTGCAGATATAGTGAGAATGTCTATCATCCAAGCTATATTTGGATAGGAAGAAAGTAAAAGGATGGGATGTTGAGCTGAGATTTAATTAGGTACTGGAGATGATGCTTAACTGAGCTGCAGATGGACTGAGAGTGACAGTAGCAGTTCAGTGGAGATCACAGAATGGAAGAAAACAATGAAAAGAAAGAGAGGCCAGGAGGCCAGAAAAATATGACAAAGAGCTTAAATGAAACCAATCATCTTCCTGCTCACAATAATTTTTAGGCAAGTTACAGCTATCCATTTCTGTATTATATCAGCCGCTATATAATGTAATCTCCAAATTTACTAGGAGAAATGCAAATTTTATTATGATATATTGATCCCTCAGTTATTCTTCAAATAATCTTTCCTCTTCCCAGAGGCTTCTGTTTCTATCATATTATCACTGAGTTTTTATAACAAAGGGATAATATTTCCCTCAAGGCTTATTTTTGTATTTTTACAAGCCTTTAACATAAGTTGATTGATATATCCTTCTTCATGTCATCCTGTTCTTTGTATGTTGGAAGTTTTACACAAAAGTACCCAAAAGTATCCATGATATGCTTATTTCACGGTACGGCCCATTTAGTCACCAATCTCTTAACTAAATACATTTCTGTTGTTTTATGAAATTGGAAACCATGTTTTTTTCTCATTTAAAGCAAATCTTGAAATGCTGTATGCAGCAAATGGATAGATTCCTGACCATGAAAAGGAGGATGAACGTGTTAATACGCAAATGATTTCAGGAAGGATTTTCAGTGGTTAATCTGATTGTTTTACATTTTATAATATATAAGAATGGGGCTACTTCTATTTGCTACTATTTGTGAGACTATTGTGAAATAGTCACTAAGTGGATAGAAAGTGCTATTTTTTTGTTACAGGTTAGGACAATTTTGTTAAATGGAGAAACATCACACTTTCATGAAATGGACAGAAATCAGCCCAGCTAATAAACAGCTAGACCAGTACTTCTCAAACTTGGCTAAATTACCCAAAATTGGCTTATGAGTGATTTTTCTTTGGGTAACCGCAAACAAACCTATTACCCAGTCATTACATCAATATTTAAATTGACTTAAAATATTTTACCTACATTGGGCAAAAAGAACTTTCTGATAAGCAGTTTTGTTTAAACAGGGTTTAATTATTCTTGTCTCCTTAGACATTTTTATAACTTTTAAAATTTTTAATTCTAAAGTTTTAATTTTTATATGCTGTTTTATATTTTGATGTATTGCACACTGCCCAGAGTCCCCCTTTGAGGGAAGTGGACAGTTTAGAAAGGTAAAAATGAATGAACACATACATAGATACATACGTACATACGTACATATTTATGTACATACATACATACATTTGGCAAGCATTGTAGCTGACATTCTAGTTCACGAAATTGCTCATTTTTTGCTTGTCATGGCCAATACTATGAAGGAGCTACTACTTTTATATCAACAATTCCAAAGCCAATACCATCTTAATAATGTTTGTGCTACATAAATGTAGCTGTGATGTGGATATCTGTGTTTGTTGTCATGTCTGGTGCTTCCACATTTATACCAATGGTACCATCACAAGTTCCACCAGTTTTATACATAAGATTAGAAGCACCTTGACCATGGCCTTCATCTAGTTCAGGGGTGTTCAACCTTGGCAACTTTAAGACCTATGGACTTCAACTCCCAGAATTCCCCAGCCAGACATATATGCCATCATCTGCCAGCAATGCCCCTCTGGATTCTGTCCAAGACAAATAGTCCAGACTTTATACAAAAACTGAATGGATATAGCTTTGACATCTCAAACCAAGGACAGAGTAATTGCAGATCATTTTAACCTTCCAGAATATTCAATTAAAGATTTCAAACTAGCTGTTTTAGAACAAAGAAACTCTAGCACCCTCCTTGAGTGAGGAGCTACTGAACTCCTGCACATCAAAAGGTTTCAAACTATCACTTAAGATATCCACAAACACAATAGGTTTTTAATATGCTAATAATTAGTTGATAAAGTATACTTACAATGTGCCTACGGGCAATCTGCATCTCAATCTGTATAACTAGCCTTCATCTCTTTTATCACCCTTTTCCAATTCTACATCAGCTTAGACATTGCATGCTTCTGTCAAAGTAACTTCTGATTTATGACTGTGATTGTGATAAGTAATAAATGAGTAGTGTTAATCTATTGCTAGTAATCTTTTCTTCTAAGATTAGCTACTTTTTGGATTGCTGAACAGATAACCAAATCATAGCAAAGAGACCTAAGCAGTTTAAAAAACAAAATAAACAAAAAGATAGTATCTGGAAAGCCTGACTGTAAATAGCATCAATGTTAGCCAAATGCAAATCAGAGACAACTGCAAATGATCCTTCTTGTTGCACCATGAATAATCTTTATTCATGCAGATGTTCTGTCTCTCCTTCCTTGTTGTCATTTGAAATCATCAGTTAAAATGGAAATAACGTAGAATGCACCTATTGTTTATATGGGCCTTTTGCTTTGAAATGTCTTAGGAAGATCCTGTGATATTGCTATTGCTCCACATCAGCATTCCCAAAGGGGTAAAATGCCAATCTTTTCTGAGGGAAATATTCTAATTTTTTATATAATTCTTAGGGACTTTATCAGGAGAATCTTTCTACAGCCTAGTGTGAATCAGCACTAGCTTTCAGAAATCAAACAACAATGAAATCTGTCAAAATCTTGGCCCTACCCAAAAGGAAAGTCATTCCAGGGTGATGGTTACCTCCCTTGTGATTATTCCTCAGCTGGCTCTTGCCATGTGCCAATAAACTCCCTTTAAGCACATGTTATGTGGGCAGAGGTCTTTGTGCACTCTTTCCTGACCTAATACTCTCAAGCTGGATTGGAGTATAACTTTCATTAGGGATGGGTGTTCTAGTCTTAACTCATGGAGGATAGCAGCTAGGGCAGTGATGGAGAACCTTTTCGGCACCGAGTGCTGAAAAGGTCACACAGAAACATCACGCACACATGTGTGCACTCATCGGGGCCGCATATTGGAAAAGCCGAACTTCTAGGTTCTAGCGTGCATGCGCATCCAATGATTAGCTGGCTGGAGCGCATGCGAGCCCAGTTTTCAGCACTGCAGCGTGCGTGAATGCTTCGTGCTCCAGAAAAGCCAAAGTTTTGGATTTTGGCGCGCATGCGCACCCAACAATCAATTGGCTGGCACACATGCACACACTGGTTTTTGGCACTGCCGCATGTGCGAAGGGCATCTGATCGTCGCACGCGCATGCACGCCAGAAACCCGGAAGATGAACAGGCAAGGCCGCGCATGCCAGGCGACCTGGCTTCGTGTGCCACTTTAGGCACACATGCCATAGGTTCGCCATCACGGAGCTAGGGGAAACAGCATTATTTTCTGGAAACCTAGTAATTAGAAAGACCAATAAAAAGGGGGCAATTGCTACTTGAATAAGATACACAGAGATACAGAGATACATACACACATGCTTGTCCTGTGTTCACACTGGAAACCAAAAGGTTTGCAATATAACTATCGCCCAGAGTTAGATAGGAAGCAATGTATTGTGTAAGTTAATTTTATTTCATTTTTCTTTAAAAAAAATTCCAATTCTGATTTAACTTTCCTGGGAAGGCCTATTGTGTACTATAATTTTAATTCTGATTGCATGGCATGTAAGTACAAAGGGGGGGAAAAATCAATATTCACTATTAATTTGGGAAGCTGTAGCATTTGTCTGTCTGGACAATGGAGACATTCTTTTCTATCTGATCACATCCCACTGCCTGACACAACATGTAATCGTTTGGCACAAAAATGTGCTGTCTCCTTTTCAAAATGCCACCCTTCAGAGTGAGGGGTGTACGGTGAATGGCTGAACTGAAACAAGAAAAGCACTTTTTAGAAACATATCTGAGGAAACAGCAGTTTCCATTTGAATCTTATGTTGAGAAAACTCAGAGCCTCAAATCTATTATAAATTAGATTTCTAATGACATTTTAAAAGTTGCAACTTTAAAACTCTATTATAAATTAGATTTCTAATAACATTTTAAAACTTAGTCAAAATTTTTTAACTAAGATGATCTGAAGTGCTTTTTGTCCTCCCCAATTTTTTAACTAGAGCTTCTAAAAGTGTTGGCAAAATTAACCTTAAAAATTAATATGGAAAATATATTTTTGTTTCAGATTTGTGATATCTTTGTAATATTTGTTTTATTGACATTTATAGACATTCTTACAGCAAGCAGCAAAACTACCCCAGCCTCAGCTCTTCTCTAACAAAAAAACAAAATGCTTGAGATATAAGATATAGTGAACACCAATATAAATCGATTACATTGCCACTTTCCAAATAACTAGAATTTTAGTCTCCATTGATATCTGCATTTCTCAGACCTTCTGATACAATTCTTACTTTTAAAGAGATTAACAGTATATTTTATTTTGAAGAAAAAAATTGTTAAATATTTCAATAGAATTTCTTCATACAGTACTTTTTAAAACCTAGATTAGTACAGAAATAAACTGGCTCAAAATGAAAATGGCCAGAAATAGAGTAACAGAACTCTTAAAAGTTTTCAGCTTCAGCTTTTCAAACCTTCAACAATTAATTGCTTTATATAGTTTTTCCGTCTTCTAACTAGTTGGATAATTTATCCTCGTAATTTTTCATAGCTAGTTCGGTGTATTGGTTAACTTAACCAGGTTAGAAACTGAGAGAAAGTGATCCCTAATCCTACCTTAGACACAAAGGTAGCCCTTAGGCCAGTCATTCTCTCTCAGCCCTTGGAAGAAGACTATGGTATATCACTTCTGAAATGTTGCCAAGAAGTCTGCAGAGACTAGTCCAGGAAGTCAACCAGAGTCAACACTGACTTGAAGGGAAAAACAAACAGAAAAACAAACAAACAAACAAACAAACTTATTTTTGAAACTGTCAAGATGTTCCATTTGTTTCCACAACAATATACTATTATTTCTCATATACATGTTTGTTTCAGTGAATGCAAATTCTAGTTTTGAAGAATGCAAATCTGTTTCCTCTCCATAAACATATCCACATTATATTTTACATTGTTAACACAGGATCTGAGTTATAAACTTATCATTTATTGCAGAAGGAATAGAAGAACTGTACCTATTTGCATAGGGGGAAACTCATTTTTAGTATACTATATTGTTTGCAATTCCAACATCTCATGAGACACTTGTTCTTATTCTCATTTTACCAATGAATAAAGAGGAACTGTTGGTAACAAAAGCTGTTTAGTTAATTTCAGTGATCACATAAAATATAGCCCATGATAGAAGTTTGTGGACCTCTCTTGCACATTATACACTAGAAGACAAAATAGAAGTATCAGTAAATGACTATATCATCCTTATGAAATATAGAATGTACTCATTTATATAAAAAAAGAAATATATATTTGTTTATATGATTTAAAAACAACATTATAAGTGTGCAACCTGAAGCCAGAAGGCCAAGTGTGACCTTTCACTGTGATTACAGTTCCTCAAGCCTGTTTGTAATTTCCACCAAGTTGAAAATGTTGCATGTGGCAAAATGGAATAATTATTAAGTATAGAAGAGTGATCATGTAGGTGCGTATTTTAAAACTTTGTTGCAGTTATATTTAATTTAAATTATTTAAATTGAGTCCATGCTCAGATTTGAAGCTCTTGGCATTCAGAGTCGAAAGGTGGCTTCTGAATGGGGTAAAAAAGATAATTCATTACACATGTACTGCATTACAATATTTAAATAATAATCAGACATTTTTAAATTGGTCCTGATTATTTTTTGCTTTTATGTATTGTGTTAACAATAATGTAATATAAATGTAATTTTTATCTCCCTGAAGAATAATATCTTGAAAACTTGTTGAACCATTAAGTGTTTGTACAGCTTAAAGATCACACAACTTCACTGTACAACTTTTAGATCACAACCTTTTTCTTTTGTCATTTTTACAATAGTAGGTTAAGGAAACAATGGCATGAATATAAACTTGCAAAGTAATCCTATGTTCTTTGGGCCAACATCTCATTAAGAATAATAGTTATATAAGAATTTCTTTTGACCTTTGACAGAAGGTCAGATTCCTTCTCATATCATATGGCTGGTCTTTCCCAAGTCCCTAATCAAAGAAGGTCTCAAAAGAAACTATAATGGGAGATGGTCAGATAGAATTAAGGATTCATGGGATCTTGGCCAATTCCACTGCTATCTAACTTATTTTATTTTATTATTTTATTTTATTTTATTTTATTTTATTTTATTTTATTTTATTTT
>WNWU01013616.1:4518544-4554523 GCA_012654045.1 Ptyas mucosa
TTATTTTATTTTATTTTATTTTATTTTATTTTATTTTATTTTATTTTATTTTATTATTTTATTTTATTTTATTTTATTTTATTTTATTTTATTTTGTCAAGCTTATATAAGATAACAGGTAAAAGTATAAACATAATTTAAATACATGAAAAGAGTAAGTAAAAAGGAATGTTAGGACAGGGACGATAGGCACACTGGTGTACTTATGCACGGCCCTTACAGACCTCTTAGGAATGAGGTGAGGTCAACAGTAGACAGTTTAAGGTTAAAGTTTTGGGGGTTTGGGGAAGAAACTACAGAGTCAGGTAGTGCATTCCAGGCATTGACCACTCTGTTACTGAAGTCATATTTTCTGCAATTGAGTTTGGAGCAGTTTACCTTGAGTTTGTATCTATTATTTGCTCGTGAATTGTTGTGGTTGAAGCTGAAGTAGTCATTGACAGGTAGGACATTGTGGCAGATAATTTTATGTACTATGCTTAGGTCAGATTGAAGTCAGCGTAGTTCTAAGTTGTCTAAGCCCAAAATTTGGAGTCTGGTGGCATAATGTATTTTATTGTGGGTAGAGGAATGGAGTACTCTTCTCGTAAAATATCTCTGGACTCTTTTAATTGTATTTATGTCCGATATGCAGTGCAGGTTGCAGACAGATGAGCTGTATTCAAGAATTGTTTTGTATGCTCTAGTTAGTAGTACAATATTACCAGAGAAGAAGCTATGCAAGATGAGGTTAACAACTCTTAATGCCTTTTTGGCAATGTTGTTACAGTGGGCTCTGACACTTAGATCTTTAGAAATGGGTACTCCAAGGTCCTTGACAGAGTGAGGGTTATCTACAAGGTCATGTCCATCTAATTTGTATTTTATGTTTGATTGAGATTTGAAGTTGCCACTTGTTAGACCAATCTGACACATAGTCAAGGTCTTTTTGAATATGAATAAAACTTTATTATGGTCATCGACCAGCAATAGACATACAATGAATTAAAATTACTTCTGACATTAATTGTGAATAACATCTCTGTTATGAAAATACATTATCTCAATCCTAATTTACATGCTTGTAAGTATGTGGGTAAATGTATCGTTATAGATCTCAAAATATTGGCACCAGTTGATATTATAATTCAGTAACCAATTTTTTTCTTGTGGATATTGCAGCAACACAAAATTTTGCCACTGCACCAAGGTCTTTTTGAAGGGTAGTTGCATTGAATAGGATTGCTCAGTTCATCACAGAGCAAGTTAGCAATGATCAAAATTGAAATGATTTGATTCCGATTCAGGGATGCTGATTCAGGTCAAATATTGAACTTGGTTTGTCTAAATGCAATTTATTGAATTAAGATTCAAAATAAGATTGAACTAATTTCCTAGCTCACATCATATGTTCACTGTTTGTTTTTTCTACCATCTAATTTCCCTTTTCTGTCTTGATACAAACTACAAACTGGAACATGCTGAAGAACAGATACAAACACTTTCAAAGGAGTCAACTTAAAATTATCCCTACATGTGGTTTGCTTAACTGATGATTAAAGCAGGGGTGTACAGGCATGTTTACTAATACAATTAGAGGGTGTCTCCTCTTCCAAGGACGACATTAGCATTACAAAATTTAAAAAGGTGAGAGAAAAAGTTTAGATTGAATTTTAGGGAAGAGAAAGGAAGGAGAGAAAGAAAGAAAGAAAGAAAGAAAGAAAGAAAGAAAGAAAGAAAGAAAGAAAGAAAGAAAGAAAGAAGGAAGGAAGGAAGGAAGGAAGGAAGGAAGGAAGGAAGGAAGGAAGGAGAGAAAGAAAGAAAGAAAGAAAAAGAAAGAAAGAAAAAGAAAGAAAAAGGAAGTGAGGAAGGAAGGAAGGAAGGAAGGAAAAGAAAAAAGACAAGATAGGACAAGTAAAGAAAAGAAATCAGATGTCATGACAATACAAGAGATTTGTCTCTGTAGTTAGGGGGATTTTAAAGGTTGGTTTAAGCCTCTTAAAAACCTGCTTTTGGGGACTACAAATATGCTGGCAGGAAAATTCTCTCTCTGTGATGTAATAAGTGATTGCCATTCTTCAAGTGATTGAGGATATTCCAAATTTAACAATAAAACATTAGCTAACATGGTCTTATTTGGGCTATGAGTAGAGAACATGCTTAATCCAAATTTGGCTGCCATTACTTCCAGAGTTAAAAAGTGGCTTTCTTTCTTTTCTTACGTGCCTTTTTAACAAGGCAGAAATAGTAAGGAACGGGAAACATAGAGGAGACTATAGATCTGAGGTACAGTGCCCCCAATGTCTCTTTAATGTTAGGGAGTGTGCAGTGGCAAGAAATATTATGCCACTTAAAGCTAATCAATACATTCATGGATTAGCTTATAAAGCTGGGTTTTGAGATAACCACTAATGTTCTCAATTGTATGTTGAATTGGAACTCTTACGGTACATTTCTCTTACCTATCCCAAGTTTAAACAACATTCAGGAGTAGAATACCATTTCATTGCAGAATTGAGCTTTTTCTTCCAACATATGGCCATGATTTCTTAGGAAAGACAGTATTAAGTGGAGAGAATTAGACTGCAGCAAATGAATATCTGTAAAATACATATTAATACACATTGTAGAGGTTTTGCCTTCCCCACCACAGTTTAATCCCTTGCAGAAGATGATCTATATCAGGGGTCTCCAACCTTGGCAACTTTAAGCCTGGCGGATTTCTCCCAGCTGGGGAATTCTGGGAGTTGAAATCTGCCAGGCTTAAAGTTGCCAAGGTTGGAGACCCCTGATCTATATGACCTACACACTAGCAGGAAAATGAATCCCTCAACTACATAAATTATTGTCAGTTTGACATCAGATTTTTTTTTTCATGTCAACATACCAATAAGATTTCAGTATTTGATTGTGACATTCATTTGATATCTGATAGTATTTTATAGCTGAGAAACCAACAGAGTTAATAGGAGATAAGTTAAGGAGATAAGGCATCCTGGTGGCGCAGTGGACTAATTCACTGTTATTAAGATCAGCTGCTTGCAATTACTGAAAGTTCAAATCCCACCAGGCTCAAGGCTGACTCAGCCTTCCATCCTTTCTAAGGTAGGTGAAATGAGGACCCAGATTGTGGGGGCAATAAGCTGACTTTGTATGAATATACAAAAGTATGAAGGCTATTGCTTAACGCACTGTAAGCCACCCTAAGTCTCCGGAGAAGGGCGGCATATAAATCAAATAATAATTTTTTTAAAAAAAAGTTGCAGAAAGGTATGATATTTGGCTAAAACATCCATCCTTTTTGGACTGTTTCCAAAGGTTCCGAGTGTATGGAATGAACAAATAGTTTCCAATAGTATGGAATTTATATACATTATACTATTGAACTGAACTTTCAGACTGCAATTATATAACAGCAGGAAGATAATACTTCTCAAAATGAAACCTTTTGAAGGCAGACAGAAATATGTTTTATCTTCAAGGAGTTTTAATCCATCCCTCCAATATTAGAATGGTATATTTCAGCCCTCCCAGGTAAAACAGATAGGAAGCACAACTACAGGTAAATCCTAGATTTACGATCATTTATTTAATGACAGGTCAAGAGCATCAGGGAAAAAAATGACTTATGATCTCTCCTTGCACTTATGATTATCGCACTACCCTATGGACACGGGATTGCAGTTCAAGCATTTGGGTAACCGGCTTGCATTTACAACCAATTTTAGCATCCTATAGTCACATGAGAGACACGGTAGCTCAGTGGCTAAGACGCCGCGTTTGTCGATCAGTAGGTTGGCAGTTCAGCGGTTCGAATCCCTAGTGCCGCGTAATGGAGTGAGCTCCCGTTACTTGTCCCAGCTTCTGCCAACCTAGCAGCTCGAAAGCACATAAAAAATGCAAGTAGAAAAATAGGGAGCACCTTTGGTGGGAAGGTAACAGCGCTCCGTGCGCCTTTGGCATCAAGTCATGCCGGCCACATGACCACTGAGATATCTTTGGACAGCGCTGGCTCTTCGACTTAGAAACGGAGATGAGCACCACCCCTACAGCCGGAAATGACTAGAGATGTGCAAGGAAACCTTTACCTATGGTCACATGATCATGATTTGCACCTTTTTTAAGTGATAATCCAGTCCAAAAAAAAAAAAACCCCAAACAAAAAAACCAGCCCTTGGAGAAGCTGGATTCCCTTAACAATTATACAATTTGCTTAATGGCTGTGTGATTCAGTTAACAACTGCAGTGATTCACTTGAAGAGTATCATATAGTTTGTCATAAAATCAGGTCTGACTGCAATGACCTACGATGGAAATTCCAGTCCCAATTATGGTCATAAATTGAGGATTACCTATAGATAATTCTTTAGTACATTAACAAAATGTTGCAAGCCTAAAGGTACTAATATCCTGCTGCCATTTTTAACTAGGCCAAATCAATTAGGGCGGTTCCTTCCTAAGTTTCTTCTTCTAACTGTTAAGTCACTGGGGACTTCCACTTCTCTTGACTGTCCATTTCCAAAGTAGCATCTCTTCCTCTTGTCCCTAAGGATCATCCTCACACACCATTACAATACATTTCAGCTTTCATAAGCATATGAACAGTGAAGTATTCTTATGTCTCCTCCCTTAAAAGAAAGGTTAAAATGATCTCATATCACTCAATTTATCCTCTCTACTTATCTTTTTTTTTAAAAAAAGATGGCGAACCTATGGCACGTGTGCCACAGGTGGCACGTGGAGCCATATTGGTGGGCATGCGAACATTGCCCTAGCTCAGGTCCAGCGCACATGCGTGCACTAGCCAGCTGATTTTCAGGCCTTCTGGGCCCACCAGAACTCAGAAAACAGGCTGTTTCTGGCCTCTGGAGGGCCTCCGGGGCGTGGGGAAGGCGGTTTTTGCCCTCCCACAGGCTCCCAGAATGGCTCTGGAGCCTGGGGAGGGCAAAAAACTGGCCTACCGTGCCATCACATGCCAAAAGCAGGGGGAGTTCAGGGGGGTGGAGCGCATTGAATTATGGGTGTGCGTGCATGGCCCCCTCCGCTCCCCCCGCTTTCAGCACCCGAAAGGTTAGCCATCACTGATCTATACTGTTTTCATTTTATAGAAAATAAAAGGAAAGGTCAACTGTTGCATGCTTTTTAAATGATTGTCAGATTGTTCCAGTGGTGAAATGTAAATTTTGTTCTGTAGGCGTAGCTGGGGGGTGGGGTGGGGTGGGGGGGGGGTTAATATGACTGAGTGGGGATGGCCAACTTTTTCTTTTTTTACTTTTAAAACCATTTTTCTGCAACCTCTTTGGCTGAAGAGGTTGTAAAAAAATGCTTTTAAAGCCTCTGACGATCCCAGCTGACTTGCCTGATCAGCAGAGGCTTTTTCTTTTTTTCCTTTTAAAAACATTTTTTCTATAACCTCTTCGGCCAAAGAGGTTGTAGAAAACATGCTTTTAAAAATAATTTTAAAAAGCCTATGAGGATTGCCCGGCTCAGATGGGCAATGGGGGGGGGGGGGGCAGGGATTTTTGCTACCGGTTCTCTGAACCACCCGCCTCCATCGCTACTGGATCGGGCCATCTGGTCCGAACCGGGAGCATTTCACCCCTGGATTGTCCGATTTATTTTATGATTGGTCTCTTATAATGTTCTACAGTTCCTGATCGATAAGTCTGTATGTGAATACGGTTGTTTTTTCGGGGGGGGAAAACTAAAAAGAAGTAGGCAATGATGTTTCCCTTTTTTATTTTAAATTTGAAGGATTCAGTATATTAGAGTAAATCTGGAATACCTCTTTGGCTAAGGTTAGCTCTGTGGTTCACAGACTGCCCTCTGCAAATTTGATTAGTGCCATTTTAATACCTTTGAAACTAAGGGCTAATAGGACATCTTGTGATGGTGAATTCCAGAAATTACTTGTATAATAGATTTATTTTGTCTGTTCAAATTTAATTTGTATAAATTTTAGTAGGCAATGATATCTATGGAGTAAAGTCAAAGACATGAAGATGCCAGCCATGAGTTTTTGATCAAAACTCCTACATTAAAACCCATGTGGAACTTGGTTTCTTTTTCCCAGTAAAGAGTTTTAATGCAAGACTCGGGCTAGGATGCCAATGATGGGTTTCAAAAATTTTTAATACCAGTTCTGAGGGTGTGGCTTGGTGGGCATGGCAGGGGAAGGATACTGTAAAATCTCTATTCCCTCCCCACTCCTGGGGGAAGGTTAGTGCAAAATTCCCATTTCCTCCCAATCAGCTGGGACTCTGGAGGCAGAGAATATATGGGGGCAGGGCCAGTCAGAAGTGGTATTTACCGATTCTCCAAACTACTCAAAATTTCCACTACCGGTTCTCCAGAACTGGTCAGAACCTGATGAAACCCATCTCTGTAGGATGCAGAATAATTTAAACCACAATAGGAATGTCCATCCTTCTTAGTAAACTCAAAAAGTGATGCCTGTTTGAATGTTTTAAGTCTCTTTTTCTTTAGCTTTATTCTTTATAAGCTACTGAACAACTTTGTATTTGGATTCTTTATGCCTAGAATTAATTCTTCATCATTTTTTTTCAGCATCCCCCAAATCTCTCTAAGTTAGTGTTTCTGGGGTCTCAGCTGCTAACTTTAATCTTCCTTTAAGGTTACCAGGACAATAACAGTAGGATAAGCCTGTAAATTGACTCTGTACTATCCCAAACAATCACTTAATCAATTCAGGAGAGTTTGATTTTTTTTTTAAATTTGATTTATATGCCATCCTTCTCCGGAGACTCAGGGTGGCTTACAATGCGCTAAGCAATAGCCTTCATACTTTTGTATATTTATACAAAGTCAGCTTATTGCCCCCACAAACTGGGTCCTCATTTATCGCCAAATTTTATCGCCAAATAGACCTGACTTTGTTTGGGATTAAATTTATCCTACTAAATATCTTATTATAAGACCTGGAAAACATTTTTTTAAATTCCTCTCCCCCTCTTTAAAATATATGAAAAATAAAATTTTATTAAAAGTTTTAAAAAGGAAAATTAATACAAAAGAAAAAAGAAAAAGAAATAAACCAAAGAGGAAGCTAAAAGTGCAACAAAGAACAAAAGTAGAAGTCACTTTATAGGGAAGATGGGTGGCATAATGAATAAATAATAAAGAAATAAACAGAAAAAAAGATAGCAAAAAGTCACTTCCAATTGCCTTTACAGCTGTTATAAGTACAATTATAAATGTACCTCTTTCTTTGAAGTTACATGACTCTCTTCTTTCTATAATCGATCTAATCATCAAAATGATACATCATTTCATTTTTTTCCATTTTACACAAAAAAGTTCATAAGCTGTTTGATAACAGCCAACAGCTCAACCTTTTTGACCTACAGACATCTCTGTCAACTGCCAGTTATGCTTAAGCAAATACTGTATGTTTTGCTACCTCTACAATGATATTATAGAGCAATGAAAATGGCTGTTCGTTATGTCACAGTTTCCCCAATCAAATTAGGGTTTGATTGTAAAACAACCTTCAGGAGAATGCAGTGGTGGGATTCAAGTAATTTAACAACTGGTTCTCTGCCCTAATGATTTCTTCCAACAACCAGTTTGCCAAACTGCTCATAAAGTTAACAACTGGTTCTCCCAAAGCGGTGCGAACTGGCTGAATCCTATCACTGACTATGGTTATGTTGCTGCAGGAGAAGCCAAAATGTATGGATTTCATTGAATAGTTGTAAAAATTACAATTGTATCAGATGTTCTATCCAATACTTTGGAAGTTCTACCAACTTCTAACTGGAGGTTTGTTCTCCTAAATAAGCACTCAACTTTTTTACAAGTTCCTCATTCTTGCCTTTCTCAGTGTTTTAAATCTCTGGATTGTAATTATATTGTCACATGCTGGCAGATTTCATCTCAAAAATCAGAGGAAACCAATTCTAAATTGTGGAAATTGTAGCTCTAGGTTCTCATGAATTTTCTTGAGGTTTCAATTCAACCTCATTGCGGCCTTAGAAATTTGCTGCCAAATTGTAATTTTAAATATGTCAAAAGGGGAAAATATTAGCCTTATAGGGGTAATCATGATACAAACACACACACACACACACACATATACATATATCACAATCACTATAAATATAGGTTATTTAATTTAAACACAGTTTAAAAACAGAAGGCTTTATTTTGATGCCATCTGCCTACATTTTAGAGCACAGTTTCTGCATGGTTTCTGAAAGGACAAATGCTGGGTTGATCTCTGAAACGTGGGAAATGTAAAAATTCACATCTCTTTGCGCTGAAGTGTGATGCAATGTCATATCATAATGATGTTGGCAGAAATGAACTCGAGTAATCCCTACCTATCCATAATAGGCTCAACAGCTAATGGCCCCTAGCCAAATATTGGCTAATCTATGAAGTTAAGCAAGGTTGACTCTTGCTAGTACTTAGATTTTGCCTGGGAATTCTTGGCTTAAAATAGAAAGTTGGGGTGGGGGTGGGGGAACAGCACAGAAAAAGCCAGTGGAAATAATCCCCTAACTCTGCCAACAAAATTGCACTGGTATTATCACCAGGAACCAAATTAAACTCTAGAATGTTTTAATTTTTCCTTTTGTTTTTTCATTCCACTAGATTCAGGAATGTCTAAATGTGAGATAAATAATCTGTATGCTTTCATATTCAGTTAAGAAAAACTAGTTTGCAAACAGGAAACGGGTTTTATTTATTTAAAAAAAATGTCCTACAACCATGATGGCATGCCTATGGCACGTGTGGCCCAGGTGGCATGCGGAGCCGTATCAGTGGGCATGTGAGCTCAGCTCTGCCAGCTGATTTTCGGGCCTTCCGGGCCTACCGGAAGTTGGCAAATGGGCCATTTCCAGCCTCTGGAGGGCCTCCGGGGGTGGGGGTGGGGAATGCCGTTTTCATCCTCCCCAGGATCCTAGAAAGGCTCTGGAGCCTGGGAAGAGCAAAAAATGGGCCTTCTGGTCCTACCGAAAGTTGGCAAATGGGCACCAAATGGACTGTGCCATCGCGTGCCAAAAGCGGGGGGACCCTGGGGAGATTGCACACGCATGTGGGGGGGCGGGGCGCATTGAATTATGGGTGTGGCCGCGCGCATGCGCGACCCCCCTGCACTCTCCCCACTTTTGGCACGCGATGGCAAAAAGGTTAGCCATCACTGTCCTAGAAGATATCTTAACAAAAATCTGAGAAGAAAGAAAGGTTGAGAAAATGGGGAACAAAAATGTATTTCAGAAAAGAGAGAGATCGGTAGCATTTCTTCTCCTAGTCCAACAGTGAGTGAAGCCTAGTGTTGCATTCCAATCCAGGAATGCGTAGCCAGAGACAACTTTAATCACTCATTTGATTGTCCCTTAATTACAGGACTCTGCGCCCTCTGAAGTTTTTGCTTAAAAAACTATTCTAAATTATATCCTTTTCTAAGTTGCTCTTCTTGCTTAGGTGCCTGCTTTTCTCCTTTCTACTAAATAAATCTTACTGCTTTTTATTTCTCATACGTTACTAGATGAACGCCGCCCTGCCTCGTTTCTGGGGACTTGAGAGCTGGAGGGCACACTAGAAAAATTTTGGAACTCTATCCAGAGCCACTATCAAATGTTCTAGCTACAACATATCATTGCTAGTGCTTGGAGCTTGGGGAGAGATTTCCTGTCAAGTGATTTAATTCTGCATTATGGCTAAGCACTTTTTCCTAAACTAGGCCTCCTAGTAGTTCCCAGCCCATCTTTTACGGTAGTATTTGTACCTTTTAGACAATATTCCAGCTAGTCCAGATGTCTAGCTCAGTCCTGTTCCATATGTCATCCAGTCACATGTTTGAATCTAAATGAAGCTGAATGCGCTCTCTTTTTCCTCTTCCTATATAACGTTGTAAGTCTGGAAGTGCCACATTCCTGACCTCTGATTAAACAGCAATCTGAACACGCAGACAAGTCCATGCAGCAAAAAATAATTACTTTAGCATTTTTTGCATCTTTTTTACATCCTAGGTCATTCGTTGTCCCCAGTTCCAACAAGGTAGCTTCACTTGTTTTAGATTTAACTTCACAATCAGGCCAGTGAAGTTGTTTAAGATACGTTAAATCCCCTTCATTCTTCTGTTATCGAAATACATTGACTGTCAAGGGCAAGCTACATATTACATCGGAATCCCATTAAGTATAACTTTTTTTTTTGATTTTGCAAGTTTAATTATCAATGGAAGAGGATCTTTGGACAAGACCACAAGAGTTACAAGAGAACGAATAGGGCAGGGGTCTGCAACCTTAAACACTCAAAGAGGCATTTGGACCCATTTCCCACAGAAACGAAAACACCGGGAGCCACAAAACCCTTCCCGTGCCTGACTATTTCTTGAGCGGCCACAAAACTAGCATATGTAGTTGAATTAAACGTTCTGTTTTCTTCTGAAACTTTTCTTTTCTTGAATTTATCCATGGTTGGCCTACCGGGGTTTGAAAAGCACAATAAATCGCTTGCCGGCGGGTGTCGCACATTGGCCATTGAAACACGTATTTTGAGTGACAGGGAGCCGCAGCAGAGGGGTGAAAGAGCCACCTGCGGCTCCAGCCAGCCGCAGGTGGCTGACCCCTGGAATAGGGTTATACTTTGCCACCAGACACAGTAGCCTGGACCAAATTGATCTTCTTGCTGAAATAGATAAAAAGCAAATGTTCTGCAGAAGGTTTCATTATTTGTCTTTAGACTTGAAAAAAATCTTATTCAGAAGTCATGGAGGGCTGTTGTCAGTGAGATCCATTACAAACCCTTTTTGTTGTTTTAGCAACACTCCCTTATTATCTTGCCAAAACTACATTAGCCAATTACCAAACATGGGAGAATGGAGTTTCCTAAGGACTTCCAGCCAATATGAGGTGTTAAACTTTTGGAGAGTCTTAAAGGTTCCCCTCACACATATGTGCTAGTCATTCCCGACTCTAGGGGGTGGTGCTCATCTCTGTTTTAAAGCCAAAGAGCCAGTGTCTCTGTGGTCACGTGGCCGGCATGACTAAACTCCAAAGGTGCACGGAACGCTGTTACCTTCCCACCAAAGGTGGTCCCTACTTTTCTACTTGCATTTTTTATGTGCTTTCGAACTGCTAGGTTGGTAGAAGCTGGGACAAATAAAGGGAGCTCACCCCATTATGCGGGACTAGGGATTCGAACCGCTGAACTGCCAATCTTTCGATCGACAAGCTCAGCGTCTTAGCCACTGAGCCACCACGTCCCTCGGACGCAATAGCCTTGGCCACATTGACCTTCTTGCTGAAATAGATAAATGTTCTGCATTGGTTTCATTGTTTGTCTTCAGAATTGAAAAGAATCTTATTCAGAAGTCGCCTTTTTGTTGTTTTAGCAACCCTCCCTTATTATCTTGACAAAACTACTTTAGCCAATTACCAAACATGAGGGAATGCAGTTTCCTAGGGACTTCCAGCCAATATGAGGTGTTAAACATTTGGAGAGTCTTAATGTGCCTTAAACTACATTATCCTGAAACCAATCCAATCCAAATAGAAATAGATATCCTGGTTTTGTTTTTTATAAGAAAAAAAAATGTCCTTCTCTTTTATGTCATGATTATACCACTCTCCTACTGAGAATTGTTTCTTAAAAATTGCAGAGGTGAAAAGTTTAGGTTGTTGTCAGCACCTATGGCTGATCTCAAAAAGTGAGACTGGATCAGATCTAAGTTGATATAAAGATGAGTGACTATCAAGAAATCATAGAATTGTGGAAAAGATTGGAAAATCTACCATAAAAATATCTTAAATTAAGGCAAAAGCATGGCAAAGTGGTTATTAATCCATGAAATTACCAGGAGTCATATCAACTTTCATTGTGGAAAGACTACTGAGCTACATGGAACAGGCTTTTTTTCTTTCTGTGGCTAACAAGAAGTTGCGGGATTTATAATAAGTTCCCATCTCCTTAGCAAAAGTAGACAGTATTTGCTTTGTCAAAGGAACAGATTTAAGATAATATGGTACATCAAGAAAGTTATATCTAGGGTGCTTTATCACCAGTGGCCTATTAATGCCTTAACACTGTACTGCAGATAGATTTGTGACCCACAGCAGAATATTCATAGAAATAAATACATGCTTTCCAGCAGTGGTGAAATCCAATTTTTTTTACTACCGGTTCTGTGGGTGTGGCTTGGTGGGCATGGCAGGGGAATGCAAAATCCCTATTCCCACCCCACTCCAGAGGAAGGATACTCCAAAATCTCCATTCCCATCTCACTCTGGGGCCAGCCAGACATGGTATTTGCCGGTTCTCTGAACTACTCAAAATTTCCACTACTGGTTCTCCAGAACCTGTCAAAACTTGCTGAATAGCATCCCTGCTTTCCAGTGAGCAATACTTAATGCTACTTAAATACTCATTTAGTTAAATGCTTCACTAGAAACCAGAACTGCATTGTCATGTGAAACTACCATCAAGATTCATTTGGGATCTTGTATTTAATATATCTTCAAAAGCAGGGAAGTTTTATTGTGCATCTATGTTTGCAGGAGAACTAGATGATATTTTTCATGTATGCAAAATATTACACTTTAAATATTGTCCTTCTATCAATTTAAGGGGCAAACAATACATTGTCATAATAAGACACATTTATCTTCTCACGTTTGTGTGAGCTTACAACTTTGGGGAGCTATTTATCATCATCACAGTTTATGAAAATCCTTTGTAGCTTTGCCATAAATCACAAGAAAGGAGGATATGTATGACTTCTATTTAGACAAGAGCCCTTGACTGGATTCTCTTGGGAGAATCTTCCCAAGAGAATCTGAGTCTTTTAGTGGTAAGAAAATTCTTTGACATCTCATACACAGTGCAACATGAACAATATATTATTCCAGTTGCCCACTAAGACCCGTTTTTGATGGCTCTGGTACTTGGGCCAATGAAGAATTTTCTTACTCAAACAAGACTCTACAGAAATTCGCCATAATCACTTCTGCCTCTTACAGCAGCCGTCAGCTATTTTATTAAAGTACAGCTTAGAATGGTGGTGTCAACAACCTTCTTAGCAATTGACCAATTGTCTCCCGTAAGTGTGTTGGGGAGTTGACTAGTTAGCAAAGAGAAAAACATGTAAATGGAGATTTTTTTTAAAGCAAAACATAAGCATTTTGTCAAATATAGCATTGAAAACCACATATCAGTAGAATTAATGAATTAATTCACCTTATTATCCACTCTTTAACAAACACAACAGCTTGAAATAAATAAAAATCTCCTAAAATCCCAATAACATAGATTCTATATTTTATTTTTATTATGTAAGAAGCCTACAGGGTATAGCAACCACAAAACCACACCTGTTAGCAGATCCCTCCTCGTTTCGAGACTATATTATCAATATACCAAGCTTGCTTTACTTAACCAAGAAGCCATATCAGATCCTACCATTGTCTGCCTGCATTTTAGCAAATTTTACATTGCCCTAAGGGAGCTTGCACACACTTCCTTTCAACAAGCACAATAGGATTTGTGTTTCCCCAGGCTTGCCTCTAGCAGAGTTCTTCTTGAGTTGCTGTCTAAAAGGCTTTATTGGTAATTCACCTCAGGAAAATACTGCTTATTTCTATGCCTTCACAACAGTTTGTGGAATTGAGTGTACCTAATGGGCATATTAAAGACTTTTGTTAGGGCCTTGCCTAACATCCATGCTCCAATATGTTTCTCCTTTCAACATTCACATTCAGTAGAAGGAAATCCATGATTTTGCCTGAAAACATTAACTCAGATTGCTCGTAGCAGTTAAAACAAAGTGTAGTAACATTAAAAGAAGAAGCTTCTTATTTCATGTTATTGCTGTCCACTTAAGAAAGTAGCTCAGCAGGTAGAAACAACTAGCTCAAAAACTCAGAAGAGATGGCCCAGATAAGTACTTTGATGGGGGGGGGGGGCTGATTGTTAACTCCAGGGACTGTTAGCTAGACTGTAAAGTTAAAATAAAAACAAGAAATTCCTATGATAAGGCAGTGGCAAACCACTTCCAATTGCTACAAAAAAAAAAAAAAACCTGCATGAAGATTGAGCTTGACGTGAGGATGTCTCTACTTTACTCTGTCTAAGGCACTGTCGGCTTTAGCCCTCCAATTCAGTGGTGGGTTTCAAAATTTTTCACTACCGGTTCTGTGGGTGTGGCTTGGTGGAAATGGCAGGGGAAGGATACTGTCAAATCTCCATTCCCACCCCACTCCAGGGGAAGGATACTGTGAAATCTCCATTCCCTCCCCAATCCAGGGGAAGGTTCCTGCAAAATCCCCATTTCTTCCCGATTAGCTGGGACTTGGGAGGCAGAGAATAGATGGGGGCAGGGACAGTCAGAATTTTTACTACCGGTTCTCCGAACTACTCAAAGTTTCCGCTACCAGTTCTGCAGAACCAGTCAGAATCTGCTGAAACCCACCTCTGCTTCAATTCAAGGATGGCAGGCAGCATGATCATTTAATTTAACTGATCACTATTACTCTGAACTACTTCTTTACCATCTGTTCTCCTGTATAATTATGAAAGTTAAGAAAAGAGAACACTTTAACACTGTCGTAGCTCAGATGTCCAATATAAAGTCACTTTAAATGTATGTGCATTGTCTATACCAGGCAGAATCCACCGGCAATGTTGGCTTCATGATTTTATATGTGATTTAAAATAATTGGAAATGTGTGTCTTAGATTCTCTCTTTATTAAAACCCACTTTGTCTGCAGAGCTCAGGACTTCATTGCGTAAATATTCTTGGACCTGTGTTGCTTTAAGGAAAGTGTTAGTAAAATGGGAATGCCTTCCTCCCAATCATTTTTGGATCACTTGTTTAGCCTCTTTATCAAAAAACTAGTTTATTGAAACATGCGAACTCTAACCCTATATTTCCTGTTCTTTAATGGGTAGCAGTACAATTTAAATTCCCTCTCCTGGAATCAATTATTTATTATTTTCTAGCACCATTTAAATAGAACATCCTGAGGATGTATGTGCATTGGGAGTGGAAGGAAGAGAGATTGACTAGCATGTGTCTTTATCTGGGCATTTAAAATTCTTACAGTTAATCTTTACTTTTTAATTTCTGGCATTAAGAAATTGTTTAGGGCTCGTTTTAAAACTTCACATACATTCCTTATGACAATGAGCAAAGGTAGCTGTTCAGAGCTGAGTGACAGCGCAACAGACACTTCCATTTAATAAACATAAATCAATAGCATGTATTCTTCAACTGGGTAAATCAGACCACTATTTCTGGACTTCAGAAGAGAACTCTTCAAAGTGATTTTTGGGAGCTCTGAGGTGTGGATTGAGTATCTAGAGCAGCAAAAACAGATTTTCCTTCATGCTCTGGGTGATTCATCATCAAACAATAGCATCAATCCTTTGGGTCAATAAGAGGTTGTAGAAGATAGATAGATCTACTGCAGCCTTCCAAGAAAAGAATTGGAAAATGAACTTTACTTCATCCTGAAAACTCTCAATAATTTTTCTCATTTGACACCAATTACAGCGATCAGGGTTAGTGATGTTGGTACCGGCAGGTTTCCCTTCTCGTTTCCTTCCACAAAATTTACACTATGGCATGGAGGATGAGATAGTGTTTGATCTTCTGATATTGACAGGTATCTATTTTTTCCCCCTGTGGAATTTCATTTTCAGCTTGAAATGATAATCTTCCATTTTATTTCCCATTCTGCTTTCCTCTGCAGCAATTCATATTCATAGTGTAAAAGAAAGACTGACATTCATAAAACTGAAATGGCGATTTCCAAGTACTCTGACAAGGAAAAACTGATGCCAGATCCATTTCTCCCAGAGGTGGAATGAAGATGGGCAGTGTTTCAAGATATAAATCAATGAGAATATTTCATTTGGTTATAACTAGGATGCCTACTAGGTACTAATTAAGAAAACATGGATGATTGATTTTGTCTTCATTATTTCCCAACAAATTTCTCCAACCTATTTCTGCATCAGTTAAGTTTTTTTTTTTATGTGCGCAGGCAACTTTACCTTTTTATGTGCAATTCTCTCTTTCATGAACTTTCCCACCAAGATATGTCATATTTTTGTCCACTAGGAAGGCATGTATTTAAATGCAGACAAAACTAAGTTCTTCTCCTTTTCTAGTTGTGAAGTTGGTTGGCATTCTATCCTCCTGTGAGTTGTACCAGACAGTAGAGTGAGACAATTGTGACAACTATATTAACACCCTGGCAAATAAAACTAGAATACCACATGGCTCTTCCAAAAAAAAAAAAAAAAAATCCCAATAAGCTTTGGCAGACAGAAGCATCAAAGAGCCCTCGTTTAGATGCTGTTCAGAGAACAGAACAATCTCTGATAGCAGCTACATTTAGCTTAGAACAAAATGCTACCATGTGGTCATATTGTTCTCACTTTCATTTTCAATAACATTTTGATTATGTGGGTCTGCAATTTATCATCAGCACAAAACAGCAGCATCAAATCAGATGGAAAAGTTCATTTAGGAACACTTTGTTGCTGCTTATCTCTCTCATTTCCTTTGTCATTAAAAAAAAGAGAGTTACAATATACAGTGACAAGTCATGGAGGGAAGGATGGAAGAAAAAGCAGGATCTTCTGGAATATTGCTGATGATTAGCATAAGTTTTTGACCACTGATGCTTTAACATTAGTCATAACTGAAAAGCCTCATCTCACCCTTGAATTTGATTGCTGGGGGTGGGGTATGTATGTATATTGTATACATTTTTGGAGAAAAACTAATATTTGTATGAACAGACTTATGGTTTTGGTACTATTTTGAAACATTAATCAGAAGAAGGAGAAAATGTTGGTGAAGGACATCACATTACCAACTTAACATTTATTGATTTTGCCTGGCTTCCAGGCAGTTCACTCAAATCTAAAATAATACTTTTCCCCGGCATAAATTGCAGAGTCTTCTTAACAAGATTTATTGAAGTGAAACTATAGGGTTATAAGAATTTCAGGAACTGAATTATTTTCTATTAGATCAGATGGATTGCCTAAGATGTTAGTGTTATGATTTCTTCTTCATTGTTTTATTGCGAACTGCCAAGAGGGGGAAGTATTTTTACTGGTAATGGTTAAGATTGCAGCTATCTATTTATAGAACTTTCTTCTAAATCTTTATCACCTTGAGAACCAACTCTTACAGATTGATTGGCAGAAAAACAAACCTTTAAAGTATTTGCTAGGCTTGAGGTGGGAGCCAGGGATTCTAAGGTCAGAAAAGCTATGTAAACATAGATCAACTGCTGAGCTTCAAGGTCGCCAAACAATTCACCACTACCAATCCATTAATTCATGGGATGGGCAGGAGATTGAAACAATAAATTTAAATTACTAAAGGCATAAAAATCATTTGTTCTTTCTTACTTGCAGTGGGCAATTGATTGTTTTGTATGGCTTCATTATTATATGCAATAAAGATTCTAATCTAGGCAACTTGAGTATCTACTGCCAAGATTAGTTGAACTAAGCTGTGATGTGTCATGAGATCTGTGATTTACCACCAAGGTTGGGAAATCTGTTAGCAACTCTATATGAATTAGAACTGTTGCCAATCTGACAACTTCCAATCCTATGGATTTCAATTCGTAGAATTTTGTAAAATAACCACATTGGCAGGAAAAATCTGGGCAGATGCTGTATGTTCCTTACCCTGATTGAGAATTATTAATTTGGAGAAAAGTTGCTTAACCTTTTTGTGCTTAACCTTTTTGTGCTATACAGACTTCTGGTGAAAATTATAGACTCCTGCTCAGGAGCATATGTTTACATGCACGCACGCACGCACACACACACACACACACACACACACACACACAGAGAGAGAGAGAGGGAGAGAGATTGTATTACAAAGGGAACAATTATGCTCAAAATAGTATACTTACCAAAATGTTAAAAGATAACAAGTATGTAGTAAGAACTATTCATGCTTCTTCATTAATCTATTAAATCAGAAGACAAATTCCAGTTAATGAAAATAAGACTGTACTTTTTTTCCCATTCAAACTCACCTTGCTCTTGAGCAAAGTTGGGTAGAAGATACCTAACAGAGGCAAAAAACCCCACCCTTTTTAGATGACTGGCAATATCACATGATATCATAAGAGATTTGATTATCTTTCAGTTACTTCTTTGTTTACATTACTTATTGCCTATTTATTTCAAATAATGTTGGCATTCTGGAAATAGTATCTCAGAATGCCTTGGTTAGATTTATATGTGACCTGCTTCAGATTCTGTTATTAGTGCCCACTGGGAATAAATTTTAAAAAAGCAAGATAATCAGTGCAATATTTTCTTCAAAGTTGTGTAATCATTTCAAGGAGGTAGCCGAAGTATTTGCAACTCATTAAAAAAAAAAACTATTCAAATACTGTTGCAATAATTGGAGTTCTTTATATAATTTTATAGTTTCTCATGTGGCCTTGGGTCAAGGTAAAATGAAATTACTCACAACCAAGAGGTTAATGTTTACACACATTCATAAAGCACAAGTTTGGATTATGACCAAATGCTTTAGACTGTTTCAGAAATGTAACACCAACCAGATGAAATGGCATACCCCATGGACATCCGGATTTATAACCATGTTGATCAGTGATGGGTTCATCCCAGTTCCGCCGAGCCAATAGCGGTGACGATATGACATCACTGAACCGGTTCTGTCCCCCCCGCCCCCCTCCGCATTATTCTTACCTTTTATTTGGCCCCACCCCCAATCTATTGTTGCCTCCTGAGACCCAGCTGATCGGCTAGAGGGAAAAAAACTGTTTAAACTCTTGTCACGGGACTTCAAAGGGCCGCCCTACAGCTGATCAGTGTTAAAAGAAAACAAATGAGTAGACCGGTGCCTTCAAAAATAAATGGGTAGACCACTGCCTGCAAAAATAAATGGGTAGACTGGTGCCTGCAAAAATAAATGGGTAGACTGGTACAGCTCTGCAAGCAGTTAAAAGCCTGGTAGACCAATACCTCTGCTAAATCCTAAATAATTGTCACATGACCATCAAGCCACGCCCACAAAATAAGCCACACCCACAGAACCGGTAGTAAAAAAATTTAGAGCCCACCCCTGATGTTGATATACATACAGTTCCAGTAGTCAGTAGTAGTAGAATCTGAAGCATGGAAGTTCATATAATGGTACATTTAATGGAGCACTTCTAAGTATTTTTGTTGGAGCTGGGTGGTTTAATACAGGAAGGCTCCATTGGAGGGAGAGGAGTATTAGGCCACTACAGCTTATAAATCCTATTTCTAAAGCATTTACATGTGCAAAGTTGATCCACAGGATAACTGTAGAATGTACAGGAAGGTCAGTATCATCATCATCATCTTATTTCATAATTCAGAACCACTAGGTCAATCATCTTATAGATTAGCTTTTATGCAACTCTTTGAAATAACTTAGTTGTGGTGCATCACCTTTACCTAACAGCATCAATGATGAAGTAGTTTTTAAGATGGCAAAGTTACACAAAGCAAAATTTAGAATGGATTCTTCTATGTACAGATGTACAAATTCCTTGAATTGTTCCTTGTGAGCTTCAGTCTTTCTCTTGGGCAATGAAATACGCAATCGTAGAAAAATAGACCCAGTCAGTTATGAGATTTCTAATGGTCAAAATATTTACTGAAATTCATGTGAATCTGCTGCAACATGGGTTTTTAAAATAACAGCCTGGATATTACATTTCTGGCATGAATGAACATTTGACTCAGTCTCGTGCAAAATAGCGTTGCAAGTGATGCAATGCAATGTGTTGATCTAGTTCACTGTTTGCTTATACACTTCCTTCATTCATTCATAAATCTGTATTGGTGTCATGAAAGGACAAAGCTAAATTTCAGAATACAGGTTTTTAATATGCCTAACACATTCTTTCCCACTTTCAGCACTGCAGCTTTGACCATTAACAATATTGTCTATACTCCACCCTGTCGGAAAAATGCTCACAAGCTTTCCCAGTCTTGATATCTGCTCTAAACAGATATTTATACATAGTCTTCTATAATTAAATAATTACTTTAATATGAGCTTAGTGTGTAAAGGCAAAATGAAATGTTTTTGAAGTACTGCAATTAGGAACATAATTTTATTATTTTCTTTCCAGCTTGATTGATCTTACAACCTTTCCTTTCTGTCACCTTTACAAACAAACAAGGCAAGGCTCTCTTTTCATGTAATGCTATTCTAATTAGGCTCCTTATTAGAACGGACATAGTCTAGGTATACTCTGGCAAAACTCTGATCATAATCTAGTTCCAGCAGTTGAGTAATTCGCCCAGTTTCAGTATGAAATAGTTGGTAAAGCAGTGAAACTACGAGTCAAAACTTGCTGCATTGGCTCATCTTCAGGAAAGCTGTTGGTGGGAAAATGCTCAGAGAACAGCAAACTGACAAACTGTCCTTTTGCTTGGCATAAAGAGATTTCCTACTGGTAGCTGTCTTGCAGCAATGTATTTAGCTGCAGTGAAGCAAATATCAAAAGCTATCACTCCACCCAAAACTACAAAAGGAGTTCTTTAAGAGGCCTTGAATCTGCTGGATTCCATGATCAAAGACTAGGCTTAATTGCCAGTCCTAGTCTCAAAGTCTTGTAAAAGCCATGGTTTCTCCGACAGAAAAAAAATCCTTGTGATAAAACGATAATGGCACATTTACCCATTAATGTCTATTTTTCTTAATGTATCATCTTAAGTGAGCATTCTGGCAAATTGTAACAGATTTAATTGCTTGACCTCATACCCCTGAAGAACATATGGTGTATAACTGGGATTCGAGTTATTAGCCAAGTGGTTGGCTAAGGTGAAACTTCATTATTTCGTATTTCTCTCCAAAATAATATGATACATTGACTTAATCACCCAGTCAATGTGAAATGACCCAACTCAGACTCAAGACTTCATCCCATTCTCACTTGTTTACAACTTCCATTGCAACTTGCAACTTACAAATCATGATATTCCAGTTCGGAGTTTAATCTTACTTATTTAGGTATTATACTTCCATCCCACTATTCCTCCAAGAATTAAAGGTGGTATAGATAACATCTCTCCCTTTTTTAGCATCTTGAGAAGTTTATGCTCCACATTGAGATGTAATGATTTAATGAGTCTCATGACTAATTTGGTATTTAAAGTAGATTCTCTCCAGTCCTAACCCAGTTTTAATCAAAGTAGTTCCATTTTTCACATAGCCAAACAGAATCTGTAAAAAACTGTGGTGTTCTAAATTTGCTACATTTATATCCCTTGATTTGGAATTCTATGAACACCCCTGTGCATTTAAATATATAAGGAGCGCCTTGTAAGAATGAAATTTTTTAAGTCCTTTAATAGAGGTTAGCATGCACATCATGTGAAGTATAACGTCTTCATACAGCAGAACTGGAGCCCCAAATTGATCACTGTTTGGAACTTTATAAGGGTAACGTGGTCAGAGAGAACTGCAATGGGATATAAAAGGCAATCAATTATTGAATCAATACCATTTTGGAATGATTTCAAATGCAAAAAAATGATTTAATATTTCCCTCTCCTTAAAATTTAATTTTAATTTTTTTTCCTTTAATTTCCATTCTGGCCCAAGGTGGTATGAAAAACAAATAATATTTTTCCAGGTATAGCAACAAGATAACACCATTTACCTTCATGAATGTTATATGACTAAAAGTATTTGCTTTCTCAACAATTGCTCACTTTTGTTGCATAGTATCACAAACACGATTACTCAGATATAACAGTGTTCTGGTGAAGTGTATAAAGAAGAAAGAAACAAATCAACAATGCAAAATGTTTGCTTATAAGCAACATCTGTTCAGATCATAGTTCATTAAATAAGAATCATTTGCTAAAAAACTATTACACTGCAAGTAAACACCATGCAAATTATGCTTCCTACTTGGAACAAACTATCATATCCCAAATTTAAGAATATTTTAAACAACGGAAGATGAGATAAACTAATGTTTTAAACATCACTTCAAACTATATGTTTAATTAAAATATTTATATAGACAATCTTTTAAAATCAATTTCTAATAATGCTACTATTGAAGGATATTTGTTCATTATTAAAAAAAAACATATCAAGGCAATCCTAATGTAGATGCAGTTATTTTCTGTGCTAAATAACATAAAATCAATCAGAAGTTAATCACCAAACCCTTTACCAAAATAGATCATAGCTTTTCCTTCTGCAGATTCTACAGGAACTATTTAATATTTACAACTTTCAGTTCAATCCTCAAGTATTCTTTATGTTTGCATTAACTAAATTTGGCATTTAACGCTTGCATGAGAATCCTGTGATGACCCGATCAAATTAGTCACAACAGGTTAGAAATGAGCATTGGGTGGTGAAACACAAAGTTTTCCAACACACTTTGGTTGGTTGTACAGTGGTCTAAAGCACCCTGTTATTAACACAAGCTGCCTGCAATCATTGCAGGTTCAAATCTCACCAGGCTCAAGGTTGACTCAGCCTTCCATCCTTTCTAAGGTAGGTAAATTGAGGACCCAGTTTGTGGGGGCAATAAGCTGACTTTGTAAAAATATACAAAAGTATGAAGGCTATTGCTTAGCGCATTGTAAGCCGCCCTGAGTCTCTGGAGAAGGGCGGCATATAAATCAAATTTTTAAAAAAAACTTTGAGAAAAGGCTTTCTGTCACATGCCCATCACTGTCTTGAGAATTTAGCAGTTGGGTACTACTCTGAGGGCAATAGAAATTTCTCTCTAATTGAAAAAAAAATGAAATAGGAATAGTGATAGTGTTTAGATTTATATACCATTCTATAGAGCTTTGCAGACCTTTCTAAGCGGTTTCCAGAGTCAGCATATTGCCCCCAACAATTTGGGTCCTCATTTTACTGACCTTGGAAGGCTAGAAGGCTGAGTCAACCTCGAACCCCGTCAGGAATGAACTTTGGACTTTGGGCAGAGTTGTTGCATTCCAACCACTGCGCCATCAATATATAAAATTATACAAGAAAACTGGTAGGTTTTTGGAGTTTTACTAAGCCCGAGTAGGTATCTACACTCAGATAGAAACGCAGAAGAAACCCAAACTCCTTATGTACTTGTTGCTGAAAATATTTTGAATTTGCTGATTAAAATGGGCTAAGTATAGGATAGAAGGGAACAATGTATAGGTAACCCTTGATTTACAACCATTCATTGTGAGCTTTTGAAGTTACAACTGCACTGAAAGAAGTGACTTAAGATCATTTTTCACTCTTATGTCTATTGCAGCATCCTCATGGTTACATGATCAAAATTCAACACTTGGTAACTAACTCATATTTATGATGGTTGCAGTGTCCTGGGGTCATGTGATCAGCTACTATCATCTTGTGATAAGCAAAGTCAATGGGAAAGCCAGATTCACTTAACATTTGTGTTACTTACTTAACAACTGTAGTGATTCACTTAACAACTGGCTCAGACTTAACCCAGACAAAACCGAGTGGCTCTGGGTATTGCCTCCTAAAGACTATGTCGATTGTCCATCCCTGATTTGGGGGTGGGGGGAGAGAAATTGTCCCCCTCAGAATGGGTTCGCAATTTGGGTGACCTCCTAGACTCACAACTAAGATTAGAGCAACATCTAGCAGCTGTGGCTAAGGGGACCTTTGCACAGGTTCGCCTGGTGCACCAATTGCGACCCTACTTGGATCAGGAGGCTCTCCTCACAGTCACTCATGCCCTTGTCACCTCACGGTTAGATTATTGCAACACGCTCTACATGGGGCTACCCTTGAAGAGTGTTCGGAGACTACAGTTGGTCCAGAATGCAGCTGCGCGAGCTATCGTGGGTGCACCTAGATACACCCACATTACACCCATTCTCCGCGAGCTGCACTAGCTCCCTATTGGTTTCCAGACACAATTCAAGGTTTTGGTTATTACCTTTAAAGCCCTACATGGCTCAGGGCCAGGATATCTTCGAGACCGCCTTCTACCGCATAGCTCCCAGCGACCAGTAAAATCCCACAGAGTTGGTCTCCTCTGGGTCCCGTCAGCTAAACAATGCCGGCTGGCGGGCCCGTGGGGGAGGGCCTTCTCTGTGGCTTCCCCAGCTCTCTGGAACCAGTTACCTCCTGAGGTCCAGACTACCCCCACCCTATTGGCCTTCCGGAAAGCGGTGAAGACCTCGCTTTTCCGGCAGGCCTGGGGCCGTTGATCTCGCTGTTCAATCTTGCGAGATCCAGCCCTGGATGGTGTGCATGTGTTTTTAATGTTTTCAAAATGCTTTTATAATTTTTTTTTTAAAAAAATTATGTTCACTGTTTGTATTATTTCTGTTGTAAGCTGCCCAGAGTCCCTTGGGAGTTGGGTGGCATAGAAATATGATTGATTAATTAAATTAAACTGTGGCAAGAAAAGTCATAAAATGGGGCAAAATTCACCGAACAATGTCTTGCTTAACAACAGAAAATTTGGGCTCAATTGGGATTGTAAATGGAGGACTGCCTATAATGTAATTTTAAAGAGGGAGGAGAGGTACTGAATTTGTCTGTAACTATCTTCTATCTCACAAAGAACCCCCCCAAAATGCAAAACTTGTCCAGCCCTGATTATTTCTGTGGTCATAAAGAAAAGGGCTCCTTCTCAAACTTACAGACGAATTGGGGAACCATGATATATCGAGCAGATTTAGAAAGTAAAGTTCAGCTGAAAAGGGCTTGAAACATTTTTGAACACAGTATAAAAAGAAGCCAGGCTCCACAAATAGCACTCAGCTCCTGGCAAAAACTCAGGTGCCTCTTCAGAGGATCTGTAAATAAACGAACACTTCATAATTGTGTTTAGTGTAACTACAGCCTTCAAGTACACTATCTTTCATTGTTTTTAATGTACTAGTGAATGTTAGCATTTGATAACTATGCCTACTCCTAAATATAATATAATATTATTAGTCAAACAATCATAAGATAAAAAATAAAGCCAAAAGGACCTGGCCTTAAAATGTTCTTAAATGTTGATTTTTGTATGCATGATAGGTATGTATCAGTTTTCTTGTCTTCGTGCACAGTATAAGATTGTCAAATTAAAAACTAACATACTGCCTTATGCAACACCTGAGTGTTTTCCTAAGAAAATGAGTATGATAATATTAGCCATTAGCTGGAACATATTTAAACTAGATTACTATAATGCACTGAATATGGGAACCACTCTATGTTCTTGGAAACTGTATGGTGCTAATATATCTTCTCATAATTTCCAGTACGTGCATTCATATGGTCCCTGCTCCCTAGACATATTTTCTTCATAATCATATAGGATTTGTTTTTAGTAGGACTCCCTCAGCAGATCCTTCTTCTCTTATGCTGTAATAATATTCCAAAGCTAAAAATGGTTGAAAAATGCAACATATTCTCCTGCTGGAACGTCTTCATTGCAAACATCCGCTACTATCATTATTAGGATTCTGTGGAAAATTAAAGTAAATAAAGCTAAACAAGCAGTACACCTATGCATATTTACTCAAATTTACAGACATGTAATATATCTTGCATGGTTATTCCTAGGAAAGTGTTCTTAGGAATTCAAGAAAAACTATTTAGAAGACTAATCGCCCTGACTGTATCCTGAATAGGGACTACAGGTCATAAAAAAGAAGTGTTTATATTTCACAGAAACAATTGTAGCATTTATTTGGTTATTAGCCTAGCATTTTAGATTATTATATTTTATTCAGTAAGGCATTGTTAAAAAAAATTATCTAATGTTGGATGACTGAATAATTTCATTATATTAAATGCATTTGCCTTGTTGATGTTACTTTATTTTGTCTGGTATGTTTGTTGTTTAAATAAACTGTTTTAAAATGTTGCTAAAACCCATTATATGCAGGTCAGAATTTTGAAAATAAAAACAGGTATACTAAGTTCCGAGGTGATAATTCAACTTTAAAGTCACATTTTCCTAACCTCAGCCACACTACAAGTATATATGAACGCTTCTCCCCAAAATGCTGTTAATAAAGGCATTGGGCTGAAGGGGGGGGGGGGGGGGAAGGATACTAAGACTTACACGTGCTTCTTTGTAAGCAACTATTTTGAAGAAGAAAATGCCCTTGCTGAGTAAGGTAAGGAAAAAGGTGGAGTTACACATTATCCTTTGAACAATAGTTAAGCTGAAAGCCACCACAAAGTGATGCTTGGATGAAAACGCCCTTCTTTCAACCTTATCTGATCCATAGGACAGCATTCAAGTTTCACATTACACACCACGCATTCTTGTTCTCACTCTCCCATACACAAGGATTTTTTAATTCATTAGAGAGTGAGATAAAAGCATGAAGCGTTATAATGAAGCGTTATAAAAGATCATCTTGAGAAGATCAGGCATGTAAACACAGTTTCTACACACCCTACAAAGGGATTCCTGGAATGCAACCTCTTTTGGTATTACTCTACTACAAGCTTTGCAATTCAGCAGAGGTTTCCCAAGGATATCAACAATTGAAAAGGAAGTCATTCCTTCTGCTCAGGGATGGCTGAAGAGAGGTGGAAGAGTGTTTCTGGCAATGTTTACAATCTGTATCAACCTCTACTTCTGGGGTTCTTTAATGGAAATCAAGACAGTTAAATAGCAAAAATATATATGAAATTTGTTGGATGGAAACATTCTATTTATAAAAACAAACAATTTTCAACATTCATTATTATCTTTCTGCCTTATGTATGTAAAGATCATTTTTGATTCTCTGTGAGATTCTTTTCTTTTATGCTATGCTACTAGGGACTATAGGTTCTAAAAAGAGAGTTTTTATATTTCACAGAAGCAACAGTATGACTTAACTTTTCTAGATCTCCTTTTCTGTTTTCTTCTCATATTCTTAGATCACTAGTTTTCACTTCCTACCTAGGTATTTCGAGCTATATTTACTTTTTATCCCCCAAATATTCCAGTTTTCTGGTTTTGCATCTTCTTAAAAATTAATATGATTGTATTGTGAATAATAATCTTCCCCAAACTGTTGCCTCTGCATTTCTTGGACTCCAACTCATATTATCCCAGCCTGTTGTCTGGTATGATAACAATTACCGGTATAATTCCGTAACATCTGGAGAGTGGTAGGCAAGGAAAGCTAATACATGAATTTAACTTTGATGTTAATTCTGATATTTTTATAAATGACATTGAGAAGACTTTGAGAAACTGGTATTTTTAAAAATAATAATAAATCAAACAACACATAAAATATCTCCTTTTTATTACTTTTATGTTCTCTGCTGGTTTATTATTTCTTTTTTAAAACACCACAAACTGTTTTTTTTTTTTTAATTTTCGATATTGTGATTAACATTGCAACCTGCTGAGAAGATTCACTAAACTCCATAAAGGCAGAAAAAATGAATATAAATCTTATTATCAAGAACCCGAAGTAACAGTAACCCAAATTTACGAAGAGTTTCTTAATCTTCTGGATTTAAGGAAGCTCTCTCCTAAGTAAATAGCTGTTTATGAAAAGTGAGAATACCACTTTCCTCTCCCAAAAAGGACATCCAAAGTAGGAAGGCAACAGAGAGCAAAATACAGCGATGTCCTATTGCACAAATGGAAATCATTCATCTAGTCTTGAATCCAGGAGGATTTAATGTAAGTAAAGTAGGCATAGAATTGGTATTTAGTAAAGCCAAAATAAAGAGTGAAAAGCAGGAAAAGTAAAACTATGGCCACAGATGCTCTATCTGCCCAAATGTTTAGCCAGTCATTTACTTAATTGCTAAATATTCAATACTTAGACACAGTTGATTGTACATAACCTACGTGGAACTTCAGAGAACCGAATTCTGAGTAAGTACTTAGTAACAAGTAATTCCATGGAAATTTCTTCCAGGAAATCAAGTATATACCTGAAGAAATACTGTACAAAGAAAACAAGAGAGCTGCAACACTGGTTATGAAACAAATGCAGGAACAGTGACTGTAAAATCAAAACACATGCCAAGTGCACTAGATAAAATCACCACAACAAGTTTTCTTTAACCGTCAGTCACGTGCTGCTTGTGTGTAAACGCAACGTATCAGTTATCTGGGGACAAAGCATTTACAAAGCATTTAGTAATAATGATCATATGTTCCTTAATCTGATATTATAAAACAGGGCCTTTTGCATTCTTACACTTTCCTTTCAAAACATTCTACAATAATGTTTACAAAACAGATCCTCAGGGTTACGCACAGAACTTGGTGTCTTAAATTTTTTGAACTCCAGTGCCCTTCCTGATCATCTTTTGCAATGCCAAATTCCGTGGGCAGAAAAGAAAATTTCAGTCTTCATGCACAGTTCCTGCTCTCTCTACTATGAGCTTTGGGTCTCTAAAAAATCCTTCCCCTCCAGTCATTTGGAGAATGACAACTTTGAGTCCCAGGAAGATCTGTTTACGGCACCATTCTTTGACCCAATGGAATGGCCATATTCATCCTAACCTGCATAATATTTCTTGCTTTATTTCAATGTCTGAATTATTTGCTCATATTCTTGCTTTGTTCTGCATCACCCAGAATCTTGCAATTGGGACTGGCTGCACATGCTCCATAATCAATCAATCAGTTGAAGAACTGGAGCCAATCATTACCACATCCATGGCTCTCTAAAATCTTATCATTCACTCCTGAAGTTATGAAATGCCTTTTAAAGTTGATCAATTCCAATATATATGAAATGAAGAGCCTAACTTGTATGGTGTTAATAGGGAAAATGCTATGTTCAAATGTTCCCTAAATTGATTCCCTTAAACATCCATTGGTGGGCTGCAACCGGTTTAACAATCAGTTCTGTAAGTGCAGATGTGCCTAACGCACTTGTGCGCAGTGTTCAAAATACAGCAATTTGAAGCTTAGCTGCTTACATTTTAAGGCAGCCCCGCCCGGTAAATAGAACAGTGGAGATACAAAAATCAGCTGTGCCGCACGAATCAGCTGAGCCAGAAAGAAGGAAATATAGGACAGGATTGGATGGGGATGGGTGGGCGGGGCCAGCTGATCATCAGAACTACCAGTTCGCCAGAACCGGTCCAAACTTGCAGCAGCCCACCACTGGGAAAATCCCTAAAACCATTCCTATACACTAGGGACTAGAATATTAGGGAGAAAGTTAGTGGCAGTTCCTGATTAGTAAGTGATTGTAGCAGTAATATACTGTATATTTTCATGAAACACAAGGTTCTTTTCACCGTCATAATTAATCCTACCAGAAACTATGAGAGAAAAGAAAAAGGTAAGATGATAACTATGACTGCATGATCAAAGATCCATTTTTTTACATATAAGCACATATTACATATAAAAAGGGGTAGGCTTTGATTGTGTGGAGGCAGCTACCATCTTGACTTTTTTGACCTTCCCTGCAGAATCTTACATCCCAGCAAGCTACAGCAAATAATTACTCAGAACACATGATGAGAGGGGAAAAAACACATGATGAAGCCAATCCTGATAAATTAGATTCCAGATCTAAAATGGGTTCATAAACCCTTAGCTGCTTTAATAAATTTGGCAGTACCTATTACATAAGACAACATTATCTAAGTGTGTGCAATTCACTCTGTTGATATGGATGATTACCAACATTAATGGGTAATAAGTCATTAAAGGTAACGATAGACTGCATTGGCCTCTGCACCAGTGGCAAAGTCCACAGTAGAATTTGTGCCAAGTTAGTTGGTTAATCATTTATACTCCATTACTAGCAAGGAACAAGCACATTGCTTTTCAGTTATAGCAACCTTTGGGTCATACTTTGAGATGAGTGGGATACTCTTTTCACAATGAGGCTCAATGTTTTTGTGGAACACACAAATCCTAGCCTACCTGTCTTCTCTTAAGATGCCATGAGCTAATGGCTTCCCCCATCCTTGCTATTTGTTTTAAACTAGCATTTCCTAGCTTGAGTAATTTTAAGATCGGTGGACTTCAACTCCCAGAATTCCCTATGCAAGTTGGGGATCACTTTTTAAAAATCCAACGGATGATTTTTTTTTTTTCATATTTGCTTCCCTGTAGCTTGCTGAACACACATGGCTGTATGCAAAGCTGGTTGATGTCATTTGGATTTATGTTGTTTCAGTTAATTTACTTTTTGTCAAAACAAGATCCTAGACTGACTGTGCTTTTTTACATATGTTATCTGAAAGACTGTACTGGAAGGGACCTTCTTTAACAGGAGCAAGTGTATGAGGTTCCATGCTGTACTGTAATCTTCTATACGGCTGCTTGTCTTATTCCTTAATAAGAAGGCTGTCGAGCCCATGATACTCGCATTTATTTGTTTGCTCAATTTATGTAACTGCCCACCTCAAATGCATTACAGGTAATCCTCGACTTACAACCACTATCGAGCCCAAAATTTATGTTGCTTAAGTGAGACATTTGTTAGCTGAGTTTTGCCTCATTTTATGACTTTTCTTGCCACAGTTGTTAAGTGAATTACTGCAGTTGTTAATTTAGTGACACGACTGTTAAATGAATGTGGCTTCCCCATTGACTCTGCTTGTCAGAAGGTTGCAAAAGTTGATCACATGATCCTGGGACATTGCAATTGTCATAAATATGAGTCAGTTGCCAAGCACCTGTATTTCAATCACGACTGTGGGGATGCTGCAATGGTCATAAGTCTCTTTTTTCAGTGCCATTGTAAGTTCAATTGGTCATTAAACAAACGTCGAGGTCTACCTGTACTCTGTGCCTCAGTCAGTTATGAAAGTATATCATTGAGCAAAAACTAACCAGGAAAGGGGGAAAATGCAAACATGATAGGGAAAATACTCACAACAATCACTATCAGGAATGGACAAACGGCCAGCAAATTAGGTACAGCAGACACTATGAAAATATAATTTGCATTATAGAATCTCACTTCCACCTGATAGTGAGTCAAAACTAGTTTTATCCAATTATCACCATCTGACCAAATAACATTCATAAACTACAGTAATACCTTTGCTTTCTTTCTTGCATTTACCCACTAACCTATTAAATATCATTGAAGTACCTTATATAGGCAAAGCTGGCTTAGAATTAAGTCAGATGCTATCTCTGATGTCTCGATGCTCAAATGAGAAAATATTGGGAAAAAGTTTTGAGCCAATCCAATTATTTGAAATATCCACCAGTTCTTGTCACAAAAAGCAACTTTTTGTATCTGAGGGCTGCACAATTTACTTTGAGAATGAGCATCCCAGTCAGTAAGATTTAATATTATGGGTGCAGCAAGTGTAACATATTATGTCTTCTTAAAAACTACTGTAAGCTTAGGTTTGGATTCTATCTGTCTTATGTTTTCTCATATGCAGGAACAATCTTCTGCTGGTATTTGCCAAATACAGTGAAAGAAGCCTCTGAGGATTACAACATGATTATTCTACCTGTGATGCAGTAAGGATCTTCTCCAGGTTGGTTGGTTGGTTGGTTGGTTGGTTGGTTGGTTGGTTAGTTATTATTTGTTTGTTTGTTTGTTTGTTTGTTTGTTTATTTATTTTTGCAGTATCTTGAACTCTTTCCTGCACACCATTTCCTTTTGTGATCTTGGCTCCCAATACACTGTTCCACGGCAGAGATGGGCATAACCGTTCTTTTCAACTTCAGCACCTTCTCAGATTAAGGTTGTTGCAAACCGACCGTACAGTAAACAAAGGAGAACAAGTGTAAATCCTAAAGTAGACATGTCACCATTCAAAACCAAAGCAAATATCCAAATTCTTTTTAAACTGCCCCATCTGTGTGATGTATTCCCATGCACTTCCAATATTCAACCCTTACCCATGATAAATGTGTCCCTGGGCGACTCTGTATTAAAGTACAGGTGGGGAACTTCATTGGACAAAGGCCATACTTCAGGGGTGGAGTAGGGTTTTTTTTTAAGTATTTTATTTTTTTACATCTCCAGAAGCCCACTGATGACGTAACTGCTTTTGGTTTTGGGAGTCTGAGAGATTTAAAAGACAAACACTAATGTGTGGACCCTCACAAGACTCAAGCCATATGTATAACAGAGCACTCCTGAAACCAGTAATCTGAATGGTTAGAAAAATGAGGAGAGAAACAGGCTAATGGGTCAGACGGGATTTGTGATTCTTCACCTCCTTTTTTACTTTAATTAACTGCTAACACTTTATAACAAAACAATGACATGGAATCAAAAACCACATCCTAGAAAATCAAGTTGCTAATATAATTTAGAAGATGACGACAGCCAAACTAGCTGTGATTGTATCAGTAATTCCTCCTTCACTATATTTATTTTCATCATCTTCATCATCATCATCATCAGGGTACCTAAAAGTTAAGCTACATATTGGGTTAATATCCTCCTTGCCATGGTGAAAGATGCAACTGACAAAACACATTTCTCCTGTTTGGACTAAAGCACTATAATGTAAGACCAGATCCACACCCTTCTAAGCCCAATGAGACATCAACAGTCATATGACACCCAAAGGTTAAATAAGGTGCCAGTTGAGAACAAAAGGCATCTCAATAAAAATTGCAGAGCTAATCCAAAACCAAACACTTCTTTTCCTTTTCCTTTTGGGGTTCGCATCTGACTTTCTTTGATTATCCCTCCTAAATTTTCAGGAAACTGGAGAAATTATTTGGAACAATGCTACATCAGTTCTAAAGAACCACCTCTCCTATTTGGGAGCACTGTATTCCATATTTCAGAACATTAGTCATCCTGTGGTCGCAAAGTTATAGTTCTCTCACAGACTCACAATAGGACAAAAAAATCAGCTAGTGATTGCAAAATGTTTCTTTTCACTACATATGCATGTTGCATTTTTGACATCCCACTGTTTTATAGTAACTTTATTAAAAATTACAATTTAAAATATGGCAAAGAGAATAAAAAGAAAAAATAGAAAGTGCAGGGAAAAAAAGTGGAAAAGAAGGAAAAAATAAGAATATACAATACAGGTAGTCCTCAACATACAATTGGCAGATTAGCAACCGGGATACGATGAACCCCAAAATTGGGATTTATAACTCGCTTTTGAAGTTCTGCCCTATCCCATGGTCACATGACTGCATTTTTGCCACTTCCAGAGCCCTGCAATCACGTGATTGCAATTTATGTTTTTGCTGGAAACCAGTATTTATTTCTGGTTTCCAGCAAATATTGCCCCATGGCAAACAATGGGTTTGCTTTATGACCACATGTATTTTAAATTTCTTTTGCTATGGACTGAAGGATGCTGTCAATCCTGTCAATCCAAAGGTCCCTGATAACTGAAAAGCAATTAAGAATTTCCCAGTGATTAGAAAAGAGAGTACGCAAACCTAATGCCCTTTTGAAAGTGCCAACCATGATTTCAGCTAAAAGATGGCTAGTCTCATCTCCCATAGCTGTAAACTGTCTTGTGGTCTCTTGCAAGGAGCAACTGTCTGGAGCTCCTGTTGACAATCTCAAGTCCTCTTCTTGTTTGGACAAGAATTATAAAGAATCGGTTTATTTTCCAGCTCTTCATTCCACTGCAGTCATTTTCAGTTTCCCATTACTTTCCCAGAAATTGACATTCGACTGTTCAAGGCACAATTGACAAGAACTGTATGTCCTGAAAAAAAGGGACACAAGTTTACACTATGAAATTTCATATGCTTAAACATGTATGATAACTGCATACAATTAGCATGTACATGTTGCTTGGCCATTGAGGCATTTCAGTGTTTCAAATGAGCAACTGAAAGCTATAGAATTAGTGCAATTCCCTTAAGAGGAAAGCTATGAATTTTGTTTTCTTCTTTTTAACATCAAAAAGGTAGCATAGATGCATTTAAAACTGTAAATGGTATGAAGAGGTCTTCTGTTCATCCCTCATCTCTCTAGTCTATAACCTCATTTTTCTATCACCTACCACCTCTTTTATCAATAATCTTCCTTTTTTCAGTGTACATGTATCTACCTACCTACCTTTTTATAATATAAAATCTATCTTTTGTCTGTTGTTTAGCCCAAAGATGTCTGCAGATTGTGGTCCTGTAGATGACAGCCCCAATATTGCTATCGAAGCTTAGCCTGTGTGTGTGTGTGTGTGTGTGTGTGTGTGTGTGTGTATTTTATATACAAGACAGAAAAAGAACTGGAGCAGCCCCAATATTGCTATCAAAGCTTAGTGTGTGTGTGTCTGTGTCTGTGTGTGTGTTTTATGTACAAGACAGAAAAAGAACTGGAGCTTTGATTCCACCATGGTTAGGACCTTGACTTTTTTGATCTTGCTCTGTGGATACCCTTGCACTTATCTCTATCATGTATCTATCTCTTATCTCTCTTTCCTGCCTTCCATGCATCCCCTTATCACCCTATATATACCATCTACCTTTCAACGATCTCTTCCTATCATTTATCTTCTATCTAATGCATCCATTTCTCGGCTATTACGTACGCATCACTTCACCTATCTACTATATATTTACCACCTCTCTCTCTTTCATCTGTCTACCAGCTGTCTTATCGATCCTCGCCCAGCCCCCCACCCATTTATCTTCCAATGCGGTGCTCCTTGCAAACGTGCGAAGCTCAGCAGATCTCGTACGTTCTGCAGCTGGGCCGGGTTCCCTTTTCGGAACGGAGGATTCCTCGTTGATTTGGCGCCCCCGGTGGACAAGAAGGGTCGGTGCACCGGTGTCAACGAGGCGCCTTTTAAGTACTGTACAAGCAAGAATTCAAACGTGAGACACTGCGGCGCGCGTGCATGTCTCCGAGCGTCTTTGTGGGTGGATTTCCAGGGCCAGCGGTGCCAGACAAAATAATAAGGGTTTGTTTGGGGTAAAGCTTGTTCAGGAAAGGGGTGGGTGGGAAAGGTCTGAGGTTTCTCGTCTATAAGGAACGGGCAGGGATAACTTGCCACATTCAATACGCTCTCTCGAAATAAAAGCATCCTTTTAAAAATTAAAAGTTCAGCTTCGGTTATTAAGGAGACTGCATTCCCTTGGGGGAGCTGGGATGCTGTTGCTTTTCTCTGGGCAATATTATAAGGGCGTGCTTTGGATTTTTTTTTTAAAAAAAATCTCTTCCCTCCTCTCCCGGTGTCGTTGCAACCCGTGCCTGAGGAAAAGTGGCGGCCCCCGAGGACGGAACTCCTTATAAATCCTTTCAAAATTGGGTGGGAATAATAATAACAACACGCGTGTGCGTGTCCGTGGCAACCTCAGAAGGCGGGTGGGCTGCTGCCGCTGAGGAAAAGCCCATCCTACTACGGTGCGGATTTTTTCGCTCCTCCGACTATAAATCATAACAGTGCTTCTGGATTACGAGAATGAGTAGATGGGTGTTCCTTGCGTACTTTTTATTATTATTATTAATCGCAGGGAAAGCTTTTTATTAACCCTTCGTGGGGATTTGCCCACGGAAGCGTGACCAGGTGGCGAGTTTCTTCTCGGATGCCCCACTCTTTCACGCGGCGTCCAAAACTGCATTTCTGAGGCAAAGTCGGGCGGGTCTTTGGCGCCAAATTGCTGCAGGTTTGCGAGCTGAGGGAAGCTGCTGCTAAATGGCGCCGCTTATTGTTTTTGTTTTTGAGGGGGGGATTATTATTACTGTTTTATTGATGTTCGGCGGCGGGGCTTTACCGCCTGAAAAAGAGGAAGGGGAAAGCCCTCTCCCGCCTGCCGATCATGGCGGCTGCCTTTTGCGCCACCGCCCCGCGTCTCCCCCGAATTCCCGCTTCCGACGCAGCGCTCAGCCCTGCTGAGAATGACCTTCCCCACCGCCGCCAGGTTAGCGACGCGCGAGCCAGGCGCGCCCAGGAATTCCCGCCCTGCGCTCGTAAGCACCCCCCCCCCCCCGCCTCCACCCCAAGTTCCACTGATGCATACCCAAATCCACCTCCCCTTGATTGGCCGAAGCCTGGCTTTCATTTGAAAGAGCCGCCCCTCTCATTGGTTCCGACGCATGTAAATGAGAGAACCTTCCCTTCTGTGTGTGTGTGTATGTATGTGTGGGGTGTTTTTTTT
>WNWU01013616.1:4559319-4587951 GCA_012654045.1 Ptyas mucosa
TCTATTCTATTCTATTCTATTCTATTCTATTCTATTCTATTCTATTCCATTCCATTCCATTCCATTCCATTCCATTCCATTCCATTCCATTCCATTCCATTAATTTCTGTGTCCTGTGACCAGAGTTGCACCTAATTTTATGCACCCTTTTTGCTACGGTTGTTAAGCAAATCACTGCAGTTAAGTGAATCATGCAGTCATTCAGTGAATCTGATTTCCCACAATGACTTAGCTCAGGGGTGTCAAACTCACCTTGTCACGGCGTCATCACATGACATATCGGAACTTTTCCCCCCTTCGCTAAACCGGGTGTGGGCGTGGCCAGTTTGACAGCCCTGATTTAGCTTGTTGCAAACTGGCTGGGAAGGTTGCAAGATTGTGTAACCCCAGGATACTACAACAGTTGTAAATATATGCTGGTTGCCAAGGACTCAAATTTTGATCATGTGACACTGGGGATGCTGCAGCGGTTCTAAGCGTGAGAGCCAGCTGCAAGTCAATTTTTCAGTGCAGTTGTAACTTCAAACAATCGCTAAATGAATAGTTGCAAGTCGAGGATTACCTATAATTCTTTTCTATAATTTCCTCATTTAGTTCAAGATGAAATTGAGATAATCAACTATGATAAAAAGGTAAAGGTAAAGGTTCCCCTCACACATATATGCTACTCGTTCCCGATTCTAGGGGGCAGTGCTCATTTCTGTTTCAAAGCCGAAGAGCCAGCGCTGTCCGAAGACATCTCCATGGTCATGCGGCCAGCATGATTCAACGCCAAAGGTGCACAGAACACTATTACCTTCCCACCAAAGGTGGTCCCTATTTTACTACTTGCATTTTTTACATGCTTTCAAACTGCTAGGTTGCAGAAGCTGGGACAAGTAATGGGAGCTCACTCTGTTACGCAGCACTAGGGATTCAAATTGCTGAACTGCCAACCTTTTGATCAACAAGCTTAGCATCTTGGCCACTGGGCCACTGTGTCCCTACAACTATGTACTACATACTATGTCCCTACAACTATGGTAGTAACTAAGAATAAGATAGAAACAAGTTGGCAGCAATGCACATACAAATGTATGTGATTTTTATCTACTTCTATGACCAATTTTTATTTATTTTTTTTAGCATATGGCACATGTTAGCCAGGGATCACTGAGGTGGCTGACTGCCTCTGTGAAAGGATTTTTTTCAGGCGGTGTTATCTTACCCGCGGGATGCCTGAATGTCAGTAGGCAATCAGGGGAGGCTCCTTTCCTGTCCCTACGTGGTTTATTCGCTCATGGGAATCGAGCTGCTGAGCTGCTGTCCTCAGCATAGCGCAGGCTCAGCATCATATCACGTGAGGCACCGTGGCCCCTCTATGACCAATGACGGAAGGGGACTGAAAATATATCTCTGAGGCATTTAATTTCTTTCTCCCAGGCTCTCAAGCAACTCCTCTGCAGTCGTTACTTGTTCCATATTGCAAAATTAAACATGTTCAGAGTCTCAGAATTCCCACTTCATCTCTTGTTCAATAAAAACAAACATTTGCAGTTGTAAGGAAGGAATTGTTCCCAAGCTAGCAACATTTTGAAAGGAATGGCATTAGAGCAATTGGTAATTTTTGTGCACATCTGAACAATGTTTTAGAAGTTATCCTTGGAAAACAACTCTCAATATCTAATTCTCCAAGTCAGGAATAAAATTAAAGCCAACCATTAAAAAGGAATACACTGCCATTTTTTTTAAGGATGATAGCACATTTCTGTCCATTTTTAAAGAAAAAACAGGTAGTGAAGGAATATTTAAAGAATCCATGCCTTGTGAAAAACACCTGGGTCCAACTTAAGTCCAACAACTTAACAGGTTCAACAAGATTCTTCTTGAGGTACAAAGGTGACAGGCCCAGCAAATGAATTGAGGTAAAGGGGGGATTAGAATGCTAGTGATGTCAAAGGTCAGGCAGACTAAAGCAAGTCCATCTTGACAGGTTTGAGATACAAGAATGAGATGGAGCAATAGCAACAGTAAAGTCTTACTGTAGTTCCAAAGGCATTTGGCAGAAGATGCCACAGCCCAAAAGAAAAATGCTTCAAGTAGGAATGCAAATGCAGAAGAGTATCCCTGTAGTCATTGTGGTAGAGAGGAGAAAGCAGCATTCCAGGAAAGACTTAATGCTGACATCCTAAAGATGTATTAGAATTTATTTCAGGAACACAATGAAAGCTGGAATGAATGGGCGTGATCACTTTTGATATTGTTCACTTTTTCTCTCCCCCCAAAATTTATATTAGACTCTGTCTGCATTAGTTTTTGATGTTTTTGTGCATTCTCTTAAGTGCATTTTTGAAAATGATTTTACCTGGGTGCATTTTTGGGTAGTTTTTTTATATTCTATATTTCTATCTCTCTATATATTATATTCTCTCTCACTCTCTCTCCTCCCCCTCCCTCCCCCTGCCGTTCTCTCTCTCTCTCTCATCTCCCCTCTCCCTTTGGTGTACTTTTTTCAAAAAAAAGATCCTCTCTGATTGACCATTGCCTCATAATGTTTGGGACTATTGAAGGATAGTCCTTTTCAGTCTATAATTAATTTGAGGAATGCATGGGTCATATGTGTACTCAGTGGTGAAATCCCAACTTTTTTACTACCAGTTCTGTGGGCGTGGTTTGGAGGGCATGGTGTGGCTTGGGGGTTTGGCTTGGTGGGTGTGGCAGGGGAAGGATACTGCAAAATCTCCATTCCCTCCCTATTCCTGGGAGAAGGATATTTCAAAATCTCCTTTCCCACCCCACTCTGGGGCCAGCCAGAGGTGGTTTCTGCTGGTTTTCCGAACTATTCAAAATTTCCTCTACTGGTTCTCTGAACTGCTCAAAATTTCCGCTACCAGTTCTCCAGAACCTGCTGGATTTCACCCCTGTGTGTACTTCAGTATAAAAATCAAACACATGAATTGTTTACTTCAGAGGCATCTGTCAAACTCTCCCAAAAGTCACCCCACAATGCACCTGTTAACAGCGGTGTCCCCCAAGGCAGCGTTTTAGGACCCACACTCTTTAAACTTTACAGAAATGATCTTTGCTATCATATCATAAGCAACTGTGTTCTCTTTGCTGATGATATAAAACTATTCAATACCACCGACAAGGCTGCTACCCTACAAAGAGACCTTGACTATGTGTCAGAATGGTCAAACAACTGGCAACTCAAATATCAACCAACAAATCCTCTGTCTTACACATTGGCAAAAAAAATCAGAACACCAAAAGCAGCTGGGCGGATACGACCTCATAGATGACCCTCATTCTGTTAAAGACCTTGGAGTACTCATCTCAAATGATCTAAGTGCCAGAGCTCACTGCAACAACATTGCCAAAAAGGTATTAAGAGTTGTTAACCTAATCTTGCGAAGCTTCTTCTCCAGTAATATTGTACTACAAACTAGGGCATACAAAATCTTTGCTAGACCAATTCTTGAATACAGCTCATCTGTCTGGAACCCTCACTGCATATCGGACATTAATACAATTGAGTGAGTCCAGAGATATTTCACGAGAAGAATCCTCCACTCTTCTGCTCACAGCAGAATACCTTATGCTACCAGGCTTGAAATTTTGGGATTAAACAATTTAGAACTACGCCGCCTTTGGTCTGACCTAAGCATAGCACACAAAATTATCTGCTACAATGTCCTACTTGCCAATGACTACTTCAGCTTCAACCGGAATAATACACGAGCACACAATAGATACAAACTTAAGGTAAACCGCTCCAAACTCAATTGCAGAAAATATGATTTCAGCAAGAGTGGTCAATGCCTGGAAGGCACTACCTGACTCTGTGGTTACTTCCCCAAACTCCCATAGCTTTAACCTTAGACTGTCTACTGTTGACCTCACCCCATTCCTAAGTGGGGCATGCATATGCGTACCAACGTGCCTACCGTCCCTGTCCTACTATCCCCACTTACTTGTATCCTTATCCTGTATTCATAATTATGTTTATACTTATATCTGCTATCTTATACATGTTTGACATATATATATATATATATATATATATATATATATATATATATATATATATAATTAGTGAAATGCAGCCTATGGGCATAAAAATTTACTCAGCCATGCTCAAACACTTGTAAACCCAGCTTACCCTTTACCATAAGGCTTGCTTTATCATCACTCTTCCAATGTGTTTATGGGTTCTTATTTATCTAGACGGGGTGATGTCAACTTCACTTTCAACCATCACCAAACAATGAAACTAAAAGGGATCATCCACTATTTTCTCTATTTGGACTTCCGGGAATTATATTACAGTAATGTTATGGCTGTCGACAGTATATTTCAAGTACATTTATTTTTTCACCCACATTCATATTTGAAATAGCTACTACAACTCAAACATATAATTTGTTGTCTTTGATGAAAGAAAAAGTTTTCTATGGATGCATTAAACTGAAACTCAATGAATGACAAAATCCTTTCAATCAAATGTTCACAAAACACAATAATAGTGCTTTTTGGGCTCCAAATATTCACTATTAAGTTTCCTTTCAAGCAATGTTCAGATATATCAGCACTCTTTTTAAAGCAGGACATCTTCCATCATGATAACACTATGTAGTCCATTTCTGGATAGATCAAAGGTTTGTGTGAGTTTTGAATGATTTTTCAAAGGAAAACATTACAGAACTACTTCACATTTATTGGGTATGGATGCACTATATGGGATGCAATTGAGGTTATCACTGAACTGTGACCTCAGCTAGGGTTTTTATATGTTCTAAAGCAACATTTTCTGCTAAAGAATTTGTTCTGAGAAATTTGCAAGGCACTTTCAGTGACTTTATCTGATCACTCTCATACAGATCTTCTCAGAAATTTATATATCATATTTATATAGATGCCCATCTCACAAATAGTCTGTTTCCCCGAAAATAAGACATCCTCTGATAATAAGCCCAATCGGGCTTTTGAGCGCATGTACTAAAATAAGCCTCCCCCAAAAAATAAGCCCTCCCCAAAAATATTTAAATGTAGAGCTGGAAATCAGATAAGACAACAAGAGGAGTCCCATTTTGCTCCATATGCCCCAAAATAATAAGACCTCCACAAAAATAAGGCCAAGCACTTATTTTGGAGTTCAAAAAAACATAAGACAGGAACTTATTTTGGGGAGAACATGGTACATAACTCTGGGCAGCATACAATAAAAATACAATCATAATTATTTTCCCCATAATATTAAAAAAAAACACAACACCATATCTAAAGATATGCATTCAGTTTTGGTCGCCATGACGTAAAAACGATGTTGAGATTCTAGAAAGAGTGCAGAGAAGAGCAACAATGATGATTAGGGGACTGAAGGCTAAAACATATGAAGAATGGTTGCAAGAATTGGGTATGTCTAGTTTAATGAAGAGAAGGACCAGGAGTGACAGGATAGCAGTGTTCCAATACTGCACTGGCTCCCAGTGGTCTTCCGAGTGCGATTCAAGGTGTTGGTCACCACCTTTAAAGCGCTCCATGGCATAGGACCCGGGTACCTTCGAGACCGACTTCTGCCACCAATAGCCTCCCACCGGCCAGTTCGCTCTCACAGAGAGGGTCTCCTCAGGGTGCCATCGGCCAAGCTATGCCGGCTGGCAACACCCAGGGGGAGGGCCTTCTCTGTGGGAGCCCCAGCCCTATGGAATGAACTGCCCCCGGAAATGTGTAAGATCTCCGACCTCCGGGTATTTCGCTGTGCCCTTAAGACCCTGTTGTTCCGCCAGGCTGGGTTATCAATGTAATAATTTTAAATCAGGTGTTTAATTTTTGGGGTCTTAAATTGAGCCGAATTATTTAATAATTTTAATTATTTTAATTGATGTTTGTCTTGTGTTTTTAATAGGCTGTACACCGCCCTGAGTCCTTCGGGAGAAGGGCGGTATAGAAATAAAATTATTATTATTATTATTATTATTATTATTATTATTATTATTATTATTATTATTAATATCTCAGGGGCTGCCACAAAGAAGAGTGAGCCAAGCTATTCTCCAACATACCTGAGAGCAGGACAAGAAGCAATAGGTGGAAACCAGGGGTGGGTTCTAAATTTTTTTACTACCGGTTCTGGGTGTGGCTTATTTTGTGGGCGTGGCTTGATGGTCATGTGACAATTCTTTAGGATTTAGCAGAGGTACTGGTCTACCAGGCTTTTAACTGCTTGCAGAGCTGTACTGATCTACCCATTTATTTTTTGCAGGCACTGATCTACCCATTTATTTTTGCAGGCACTGATCTACTCATGTATTTTTTCAGGCAGTGGTCTACTCATTTGTTTTCTTTTAACACTGATCAGCTGTAGGGCGGCCCTTTGAAGCCTCACAGTAAGAGTTTAAATAGTTTTTTCCCCTCTAGCCATCAGCTGGGACTCAGGAGGCAGCAATAGATTGGGGGTGGGGCCAAATAAAAGGTAAGAATAACGCAGGGGGTGGGGGGGGGGCAAGGGAGAGCAGGGGTGGCAGAACCAGTTCAGTGATGTCATATCGTCACCGCTACCGGCTCGGGAGAACCGGGCCAAACCCACCACTGGTGGAAACTAATCAAGAAGAGAAGCAACTTAGAACTAAGGAGAAATTTCCTGACAGTTAGAACAATTAGTCAGTGGAACTACTTGCCTCCAGAAGTTGTGAATGCTCCAACACTGGAAGTTTTAAAGAAAATGTTGGATAACCATTTGTCTGAAGTGGTGTAGGGTTTCCTGCCTAAGCAGGGGGTTGAACTAGAAGACCTCCGAGGTCCCTTCCAACTCTGTTATTCTAAATGATATAAGCTAAAAAGCCATTTCTTCATTTATTCCTCTCTCATATGAATGAAAGAAATGGGTTAAAAAAAACCCCATCTATTTCAATGGATGTGTTTTATACCTATTATTTTAACCTTCTGATTTTATTTTAAGACATTTAACTTTTTTTTATTTTTATCACTTGAAATGTTTTAATAAACAACCTACTACCCCAATCTTGCAGGAATACATACACAAAAGAAAAAGAAGAAAAGACAAGAATTTAAGAGACTTTTGGAACTAGAGGAATGTAGTTCCGCGGTTGCACACTATCCAATTTCCCCAGCTGAAAATTGACTTTACTGTAACCGTTTATGAAAGTCACTATTACCTAGTGAGCTGTAATTTTGTTGCTCTTTTTAAAGGCTGGATGTCTATTTGTTGCAGAAACACATTTAATGCATTCACACACAAGGTTCGTTTCAAGATACTTCTCAAGATTTGGCAGTAGTTCCCATCAAGCTTTTGCCCAAAGTGTTCCGGTTTTGTGTTTGTACCCAACCATGTTCATGGGAAAAGATGTCGTTGCTGCATGCTAATTAGGAGGCAGACAAATGCAGGTCACAAAGACAAAAGCAAAGCTTTTCCAGAAAGAGACAAACTTGTGATTTGGGAAAGAAAAGACAGGAAGTTTTAAATGTGAAGAACAGAGAGGACTAAAACCCATGTAGCCCTCCGGAAGGAAGATGATCTCTTGGCTATTTGGTGAAATGAACATTGCATTAACCCATTCCTTGTTGTTTGGCTTTCATTGCAAGACATCAGTGACAATAACAATTAAAAAACATTCTTTCACACCCTGGGATCAGAATAAGAGTTCTGCTAGGTAAGAGTCTGACACAGTACAGTCAAGCGATTGGAAAACTTTCAAAGCTGAGGTGGTGCTTAAAATTCCCTGCAGTCCAGAATGGCAGCTGCTTCCTCGGCATTTTGTAACCCTTAGTAAAGGCCAGAAACTTTTTCATGTAAGAAGGATGTTAGCCAGTGGTGGGATTCAGCCAGTTCGCACCACTTTGGGCGAACCAGCTGTTAACTTTATGAGCAGTTTGGTAAACTGGTTGTTGGAAGAAATCATTAGGACAGAGAACTGGTTGTTAAATTACTTAAAACCCACTACACCCGTGATGGCGAACCTATGGCACGGGTGCCACAGGTGGCACGTGGAGCCATATTGGTGGGCACACAAGTGTTGCCCTAACTCAGTTCCAGCACGCATGTACTCACCAGCCAACTGATTTTCAGGCCTTCCGGTCCCACTGGAAGTCGGGAAACTGGCTGTTTCCGGTCTCCAGAAGGCCTCCGGGGCGGGGGGGAGGCTGTTTTTGCCCTCCCCAGACTCCTAGAAAGCATCTGGAGCCTGGGGATGGAGAAAAACAGGCCTACCGGGCCCACTGTGCCGTTACGTGCCAAAAGCAGGGGGGAGTGTGGGGGGGTCAGGTGCGCATGTGCAGGAGGGTGGGGCACATTGAATTATGGATGTGGGCACCCGCACCCATGACTCCCCCCACTCCCCCCCACTTTTGGCACGCGACGGCAAAAAGGTTAGCCATCACTGCACTACATCATGTTAGCTATATGGTTTTAATGTTAAAATATATTGCAAACCAAAGCAACTTTCTCTCTCTCATATACCCGTTTGTAAATTAACTTTCCGTATCCAATTTGAATTGGGAGCCCTGTATATGCACTTTTAAAAAAAAATCTAAATTATGTAAGTGGACCCAGTCTGTAATGGAATGTCTATTCAAGCAATGAAATCTTCCAATCCAGTTGCTTGTTTTCAAAAATTTATTCCCCAGTTTAGACTCCATGAAGAGGAGGTGAGGATTAATCATCACAGAGAACGCCTTGAAAAAATAAGACATATTATCATTTTCTGCAAGGTGAGATTGTAGATGATTTGCAGCTGTGAAGTTTTGCTGTTTGCCATATAATTCTATAGCTGCTGATAATTTTTAAAATAGCCTCAAATACCAAAATTAGAAAAGCTACATTCAAAACTCAGGTTCTACTGCATAACAACAGCATATCTATGAAATGACTGGAAATCCATGTTTCTCTTAAATGCCCAACATATTTGTAGCACTGTTGGTATGAAAAAGATCAAAGTGTTCCTTTCAGAAATGTGAGCTTGTGCAAACTCAGGGTAAAACTGAGTTTTGTAGTGACAGCTGTAAAAAGAAACACTCAAAAGTTTGTAGGATAACAACTGTTATCTTTTGGGAAATCAGCAAAAAACAACTGTGTGTTTTTCACATGCTCATAAGACTTGGTAAGCAGCAGGTTATTATTTTAAAAAATTCTATTTCTGCACTGATGAATTTTTAAAAAGTCACAGCAGTTTATAGAAATGCAATAAAAATATACCAGCAGTCAGAGCATTCATAGTAAACACCATTAAGACTAAAAAACAAAATTGTAAACCGAAGAGTAAAAGGAGGAATAACACAATCTCAAAAAACAAAACATATAAACAAATTAAAAATGAAACACAATAGTTAATATTGAACATTTTTTAAAATGTTAGCAATTAATTAGTTCCATCTTAAACAGCTTTTGAAATAATGGTGGTAATTACAGTCTATTTCCAATCACCTGCAGTACGTTTCAGTACAAATGAAGCCACGTTGTGTTACTGTTTGTCCATTTTCTATCAAATGTTTTGAAAAAACAAAAATAGGAACAAGATTGTTATTCATTACCAGAAGATAAATCAATATTTACAGCGTCTCAGAGATTATTGGCTATATTGGAAAATCTTTAATTGATTTTCAAAAAGCAGTAATGTCCTACTAGTCTGGACAACACAACGAGAGTGCACACAAAGATTGGGAAACATGAAAACGTTTAAATTCTCTCTCCAAGTGACCAATTTTTTTCAGTGAAAATTATTGTCTTTATTCAGGTTTCAGAAACTAGTGAACTGTTACTAATATATGCTCCTCAAAGACAACTTCCCAAATAAATAAATAAATAACCCTTGCCCAATGAGGGGATTCTCTCTCCCCCTCCCTCCCTCTCCCTCTCTCTCACACACACATACACACATTTATATATATATTGATTTATACGCAGCTTCCTCCTAAGATTCTAGACAGTTTCGTACTACAAATAAACTCAAATATCTTAAAAATATTATTTACTTCAGCCAAATCAAATACATCGTATGGCCTTTGAGCTAATTTATCCCTGACTGGTTTTAGGAACTTCCAAGTATTTGAATATTACAGATGTCTAATAAGCTGCTTAGATCATAAGAGTGTAACAGCATAGATTAGAACCATATTTCTCAATCTCAGCAATTTAAATGGGTGGACATCAGGGGTGAAATCCAGCAGGTTCTAACAGGTTCTGGAGAACCGATAGTGGAAAATTTGACTAGTTAGGAGAACTGACAAATGCCACCTCTGGCTGGCCCCAGAGTGGGGTGGGAATGGGGATTTTGCAGTATCCTTCCCCTGGAGTGGGGTAGGAATGAAGATTTTGCAGTATCCTTCCCCTGCCACACCCACCAAGCCACGCCCACAGAACCGGTAGTAAAAAAAATTGAATTTCACCACTGGTGGACATTGATTCCCAGAATTCACCAGCCAGCAATATTGCCCTTGTGAAAGGATCAGGATTTGGGGAAGAATTTCAGGGCTGCCCATTCTGGTGGTCACACGGATTGCTGCAGAGGTGGTATTCAGCAGGTTCTGACCAGTTCTGGAGAACCAGTAGCGAAAATTTTGAATAGTTCAGAGAACCGGTAAATACCACCTCAGACTGACCCCGCCCCATCTATTCTCTTCCTCCCGAGTCTCAGCTGATCAGGGGGAAATGGGGATTTTGCAGTAACCTTCCCCTAGAGTGGGGAGGGAATAGAGATTTTACATTATCCTTCCCCTGCCACACCCACCAAGCTACATCCACCAAGCCATGCCACACCCACCAAGCCATGCCATGCCCACCAAGCCAAACCCACAAAACTGGTAGTAAAATTTTTTGAATCCCACCAGTGGATTGCTGGTGCTTATAGCCCAAAACTATCTTATAACTAAAAAGTTTAAGTCTATCAAGCATGTATTCAGTGATACTTCAGAACTGTCTGCTTCCTAATTTCCATTTTAATTTGGTTATATTTTATTTTATTAGCACTTGAAATTAATGCAATTCTCCATCGGCCCAACAAAATAGAGAATGATTATTTTCCCATTTCGTTTTTAAGAGGGGGGAGGGAAAGCAAGAAAGACGTTTTGCTTAGCAATGCAGAATTTCTCAAAGCTTCTTGATTCTAATTAAATCACCAAGCCTGTTAAGTACATGGGACATCATGAGTATTAAATTAACTTTCTCAGGAGCCATTAAGTAGAAATGATTATGTTCCCTTTTCAGGAAAAAGAGAAGGAAAAGGATATAGGAAAGGAGAATAGGAGAAAAAGAAAGAAAGAAAGAAAACCTTGAATTCTTGAATTTAGAGACATTAAATTGCAATACAATATTATGAAGTTGTTGTTGTTTTTTAAAAAAAGTTAAGCTTTTTTAAAGCCAGGATTGCCATGCTCAGCAATTGAGAGCATGTTTTGTTCTGCAAATTACTTAATTGAATTTCTTTTATCGCTGTCTCTAGCCCTGAAATCTTACTAGCCTGCTCCAAGTATAGTCATATTACTCTCATGTGAATTTTGGATTGAAGGTGATGATTTTTCTCTGTGAAAGAAGTGCCACCAATGAAAATGATTAGCTCTCTCTTTTTTTGAAAGCAAAGAAAAGTGGGTTTGGCTTGAAAAAAAAAAAAAATAAAAGCAATATTGACCTAGGGAGCAATAAAAGAATGGATAATCAACATATGGCTCATTTTGTTATATTCTGCATTTACTTTACATTTTATTTCAGCCTCTAAGTGGCAATTGGAATATTAAATAAGCCATTACCTTGGAATGTTATTTATATGGCTAGATCAAGTGTAAAAACTGTTAACACCCTCTGACATTCAAGCAACAATTTTCAGGGCTAACATTTTCAAAGTAGAAACATTGCCCAATAAGAAAACATGGCAAGGGGAAAAAAAATCCTACAATCTGATCCTATTTGTGTGGATGTGCTAGTCAATTCATACAGTAGTGCTAAATGGATTTATTCTAAGCATATTCTTAACGTTTCAGCTTCACTCAGTCTTGATGTGTATTGGGTAATCTATGTATCATCTTCTTTTACATGGGACTCCAACGTGCAAAAATTGGCAAACAACCTGCCCAAGAGCCTTGGTGGCGCAGCAGACTAAAGTGCTGTTAAGTAGCACCAGCTGCCTGCAATTACTGCAAGTTCAAATCTCACCAGGCTCAAGGTTGACTCAGCCTTCCATTCTTTCGAGGTAGGTAAAATGAGGACCCGGATTGTGGGGGCAATAAGCTGACTTTGTATGAAAAAGAACACCGCTTAGGGGGGACCAAAAGCCCTACTAAGCAGGTATATACAAAAGTATGTTAATACGTTTTCTATTAAGGCTATTGCTTAACGTACTGTAAGCTGCCCTGAGTCTCCAGAGTAGGGCGGCATATAAATCGAACCGATAAATAAATAAATAAAATTCTTTAGCCTCAGCAATGTTCTGAGACTAGGCTGTGTCACAAAATAGTTCCCTTTACCTCAGTTAAGACAAATATTCTTTTTCACATTGATGCTGAACATGGCTAAATAAATACCACTTACAGGTTTTCCCTTTTGCATAGAACTCCTGTTCTTACTGATCTAGTGATCTAATAGGACAGCTATGGGGCAATGATAGCATCATCCAGCTATTGCTGTGGTGAGAGATGATTCATGCAAACAAGATTTATATAACTAGATGGAAGACATTGTAAATTCCTAGGATAAAATTGCAAATCGCCTTTGAGATCAGTTTCCTTTTTCAAAGCTTGCAAAAATTTCTCTTTAACCTATCTACCAAAATTTTGGCACTAATGGAAAGGGAACAATACAATCATGTGTTTTTTTTTTATAAGAAAAGTTTTTATTGGTTAAAAATATACAATATTATAATTTACAATATGTTGAATTTTCAATATCTTTATAGAAAAGATATTTAAATTATTATTTTCTCTTTTTTAAATTCTCACACAACAGACGTTATTATGTTAAATCAAAACAAACAACCGGAATATATAAAAGTTATGTAAGCAAAGAAAGCCAATAGCCAAAAAATTATACAAAGTACAGTGAAAAGAAGGAGTAAAAAGAGATATCAAAAAAAAAAAAACCATTAGATAATAGATTCCCCTCCTTTCTTCATTTCCTAGTTCTAGCTCTTAAAACCATGGCCTGGCCTCCCCCCTCCTCCCGGGCCGCCACAGCCCTGCCCGCCCCCGCTCATTGTTCATCTAATACTTCCCCCTCTTCAGCTCCTGTATCTTCTCCCTCTAGGAAGGACTTATGCTGCTCAAAAAAGGCCTTAGCCTCCGCTACGTTATTAATTTTCTTCCTACTGTCCTTCCAGAAAATCATCAAACCCTCCGGAATCAACCACCTAAAGCCTACTCCCTTAAAGTACAGCTTGTTTGATAAAAAATAATATTTTCTCCTTAATTCTCGTACCTGTCTGGGAATCTGCTTTAGGATGGTGACCTCCTTGCCCCTGTACACCAGCGCCCCCAGTCTTTGTTTTCTCAATATCTCATCTCTCAGTTCCCTTCTTACAAATTTAATATGGACCTCTCTTGGGACACTATGTAAAATTGCAAATTGTGAGTTTACTCTATACACCAAATCCACATCCCTTCCAATAGACTCCAAATCTCTTTCAAGAAATTCACCCAACATTTTGACCATCACTTCTCTCAAGTTTTCCTGGTCAAGTTGTTCCACGTTTTGAAACCTGAGAAAATAAGACATCTTATCTAATTGTAAAGTTAGCATTGCATTTCCTCTCCCTTCTTCCACCCGCTGGAGTGCCCGTACCTCCCCCTCCAGACCCCCCATCTTCTTCTTGTTTTGCTCTGCCAGCTGTTGAACATCATTTAAATCTTTTTTCGTAAGTGTCATTTCAGATTTGATTTCAGATAATCCTTTTTGCAAATCATCCAACTTATCCAATTTCTGATCCAATTTTGCCAGTCTTTCCAAATTTTTTTCCATGTCAGCTGCTGTTGTTTTGTGGCCCTTGGCCATCTTACAATGATAGAAGATGGAAAATCCCAAAAAACAAGCCTCCAGGAAAGAAAGAGAAAGAGGGATTGACAGTCGGTGTAATTTTTCCAGTATCCACCAGTGGGCGCTCACAGGAGCAATGAGTCCGGAGTGCAGAGTAGGTCAAACAGGAAGCTCGAGGTGGGTAATGTCTTCAGTCGTAAATAAAGAAGCAGGAAGTCGGACCGCCACCATAGCTCTCCACCGGGAAGAGAGGCCACCAGACCTCTTTAACAAATTCTGATTCAGCCATCCTCAAGAAAAAGTCAGCAAAGGAAGGGGTATTTTTCCATTTCTTTCCCCCTACTTCTCAGCCAGGGCACCTTTCCAGCTACAAGGGGGTGGGGAAACTCCAACCCCCCCCCTCACCTCCAGGATGCCTTGTCAGCTCTCTGCTCCTTGCAGTTAAAACTCCATCATGCCACCTCAACTCTCCGGTCGATCAGCTCCCAGTCCGCTGTGTCTTGCAGGTAAGCACCGGTCCCCTTAGGCGCTGTGGCACCTCAGTGGTCCCTCCCCCGCTGGAGCCTCGGGCGCGCCAGCATCAGCCTCCCGGCCCCTGGATGTGAGGCAGGAGACCCCTGGCGAGCCGCCCTCAAACGGCAAATGCCCCAATATTAGGGCATTTGGCCCATAGGGCCTCCAGATGGGGGGGATCGGACACTGGGGCCAGAGCTAGCCCGATCAGTGTCCGTCGCCTCTGGGACCGGAACAGGAAGTCCAATACAATCATGTGTTCACTGACAGGACTAACAACAACAACAATGACAATAATACTTTATTAAACTTGCACGTCACCCAACTCTTATTTATTTATTTATTGTTTTGATTTATATGCCGCACTTCTCCGGAGACTCAGGGCGGCTTGCAATGCATTAAGCAATAGCCTTCATACTTTTGTATACACCTGCTTAGTAGGGCTTTCGCCCCCCCCCCAAGCGGTGTTCTTTTTTATACAAAGACAGCTTATTGCCCCACAATCCGGGTCCTCATTTTATCTACCTCGGAAGGATGGAAGGCTGAGTCAACCTTGAGCCTGGTGAGATTTGAACTCGCAGTAATTGCAGGCAGCTAGCAGCTAAGTGCTACTTTAACAGCACTTTAGTCTGCTGTGCCACCAAGGCTCTTTTGACTCAGTAGGAGACAAGTGTAATAATTCAAATAAAAGGCTCTAGTGCAAAGGACAATTATCTGGTCACCAATTCATTGCTTTAATAGAAGTAACTTAGAAGGGATGAATATATGTATATCTGTGTAGCTGTTTGTTAGTTGTGTCTGTATCTATATAAATCCATATAGATATATTTGGACTTCCATGAACTGAGAGACAACCCATTTGCATGTTACAGTCTATAGCAGTGATGGCTAACCTTTTTGCCATTGTTTATCAAAAGTGGGGGGAGCACTGGGGGGAGCGTGTGTGCATGCCCACACCCATAATTCAATGCACCCCTCCCCCAACGAATGTGTGTGTGACTCCCTGCGCTCCCCCTGCTTTTGGCACACGATGGCCCGGTGGGCCCAGAAGGCCTGTTTTTCACCCTCCCCAGGCTCCAGAGGCTTTCTAGGAGCCTGGGAAGGGTGAAAATGGCCTTCCCCACAGAGAAATGACCCATGTGGGCCCAATTTCCAGTGGGCCCGAAAAGCCTGAAAAGCTGAGCTAGGGCAATGCTTGCATGCCCACAGATATGGCTCCGCGTGCCACCTGTGGCACCCGTGCCATAGGTTCGCCATCACGGGTCTATAGCATAGACTTTCTTGAGTGGAATATATCACATGGAATGGAAGGATGATTGGTTAAAATGGAAAAGCCTGACCAATGTTTTAGATGATAAGACTATATAATTCAATGCAAATCTCTGTTCAATGCAAATCTCTATTTCTTAACCAAAATAACCATCATAATTCTATGAAGGAAAAAGTTATGGCCACCAATACTGTTGTGTGAATAAAGAAAATATCTCTCTTGAGTTGAACTGAACTGATGACCACATGAATACATCCATATTGTGTTCTTGACAACAAGACAACATTACTTGTTTACTGCAGATGACATCAACCTGGCAGGAATAGCCAACACTCCAGAAGATAGGCTTAAGATACAGAAGGATCTTGACAGATTTGAACATTGGGCGCTATATAACAAAATGAAATTCAACGGTGAAAAAAAGTAAGGTTCTACATTTAGGCAAAAAACCCAAAATGCACAGGTACTGTATATGTGATACCTCGCTCAATAGTAGTAACTGTGAGAGGGATCTTGGAGTCCTAGTGGACAACCATTTAAATACAAGTCAGCAGTGTGCAGCAGCTGCCAAAAAAGCCAACACAGTTCTAGGCTGCATAAACAGAGGGATAGAATCAAGATCACGGGAAGTGTTAATACCACTTTATGATTCCTTGGTAAGGCCACACTTGGAATACTGCATTCAGTTTTAGTCACCATGATGTAAAAAGGATGTGGAGACTCTAGAAAGAGTGCAGACAAGAGCAACAAAGATGATTAGGGGACTGGAGGCTAAAACATATGAAAAATGGTTGCAGGAACTGGGTATGTCTAGTTTAATGAAAAGAAGGACTAGGGGAGACATGATAGCAGTGTTCCAATATCTCAGGTGTTGCCACAAAGAAGAGGGAGTCAAGTTATTATCCAAAGCACCTGAGGGCAGGACAAGAAGCAATGGGTAGAAACTAATCAAGGAGAGAAGCAACCTAGAATTAAGGAGAAATTTCCTGACAGTTAGAACAATTAATCAGTGGAACAACTTGCCTCCAGAAGTTGTAAATGCTGCAACACTGGAAGTTTTAAAGAAGAGATTAGATAACCATTTGTCTGAAGTGGTGTAGGATTTCCTGTCTAAGCAGAGGGTTGGACTAGAAGACCTCCAAGGTCCCTTCTACCTCTTTTATTATATTCTATTCTACTTTTGCTTTCTTCTGACATAGATGTTTTGTTTTTATTTTATTTCTCAGTCTACTTCACATCCTTGGGGTTTCCTGGCAGTCTTTCAATGCCAGCCAGATGCACCTCTGTTTAGTCTTTTCAATATCAGTTAAGTGCCACAATTTGCTGTTTCATATTTCATGATAGGATTCATAAATTAGGATAATAATTTTCTATATAAATGTTTATTACATAGTGCAGCACTACCCAATCTATATATATGCTTCTCGAAATCGCCAACTAGAATAGCTATTGAGAATTCAGAAAATTGTAATCCCAATGCATCTGGAGGGAATGGCTGCAGTCAGGATAGGTTTTGAAAATGTTGAAGATATCTAAGCAAAGCTTAAAATTAATGTTTAAAATATGGAGTATTCCCTTGAGGAACTCATGAAGAGAAAGTGGTAAATGTATTGATTGTAGTACTTAACAAATACTGATAGGTATAAAAATTGGGCATTGGATTTTAGTTGGATTAGTTTTGATCTTTCATGGAGTTCCTCCTATCATTCTTCTTCCTAAGCAAACAGAGTTCTTAATTAATTAATTCAGATGCAAATTTACTTACTGCATTTATTTCATAGACAAGAATGTATAGATCCTTTACCATTTTCTATGCTGGGTTCTTCAATTGAAATTGACTATTAAGATGGTTCTCTGTTGGTTAGTAAGCCTGTTCATTTCTCTTTGTTATTGTTAACAAAAGGGAACCACAAACATGATTAGGGTGATTATATCTGGGCTGGAAAAATTCATTTGACTACTAGACAGCAGCAAAGACAGTATAGTCTTTTCTGTATTTCTTTGCTGCCTTCTACTAACTGTGTAGATTTGTGCAGATTCTGTAGAGTTATTTTCACATTTAACCTTGGACAATAGCTGGGGCGAGTCAAATTGCAAACATTGTTTAGCAGACTGGTTTCCATTTTGTTTAGTACAGTATCTGGGTTGGGGCCAAAGAAAGCCCTAGTAAATTCTGTAGTGAATGTGCTTGAGAACTGTTTTGCATGGAATCGGCCTTTTACCTCAGAAACAGGTCAGCCTGCCAAGTTTTTAACTTGCTGAGCTTATGCCACTCTTTTCAGGCACTCTGCTGGCTTACAGTAGTCACTTGCCAACGGTAACAGCTAGAGTTAGAACAAAATTAGAACAAATGTTCCTTTCTTATTTATATTAAAGTGGAGTACATATCCCTGAGTGTTTTGTTAATAAACTCAATTGTATAAAGTTCAGCTAGCGTGGTATGAACCAAGTTTATTCCTATGGCCCAACAAATAGACCTACTGATCTAAAATTAATGAAAAAGGGGAGAAAGCTATAAATCATAGGCTATCGTATAGAGCAAGGAAGATGACCTTGAAGAGATATGCAGAAGCTGTCGCCTAGACAAAAGTTTCAAGTCCAGAATATCTGTATTCTGAATGTAGAAAATATTTGAAAGCAACTAAGATAGATGCCTCCATAATTCACAAAACTATAAGAAGTAGGAGGAGGACATCTAGCACAATCACGCTTGTAACATCCTGTTTCATTGAGACAGCCAATCTCAATTAAAGTATTTTTAGCCTTTCTGTGGTGTTTATTTCATGGTTTGGACAACCTGAAGGGGCTGATATATATATATTGCGAGTTGAATCTCAGTGACGAAGTGAGAAAATTTAAGGAAGGTTTTGGTAATCCCCAAATTTCATCCCAAGAAGACCATAATTAGGAAGTGGATGAAAATTTTCAAAAGGACCCTAGAATTAATGATATAATATCAACACATGTAATGTAGAGCCTGAATAGTAAAGCTCTGATTCTAGTCAGCTTTCAGCAGATCTAATTTCATTGGCAGGACTAAAGTTTGGAAATGCCCAGACCCTTAAGTACCCTATCCTTGACAACAAAAGTTGATAGGTGCTGAAGTCATCCTAAGTGACATATGGGAATTTACTGCTGTGTCAGTAGTATATGACTTTGTCAATTAGCACAATTGATTGGCATAAAGATTTGATACATGGGGGTGCGGGTGGGGGCATGGAATGAGATGCCTTGAATATAAAATATCAGCATATATTAATGAATTGCATAGCAAAAATTTAGAGTATACCTATGTGGCTATTTTTCATTCCATTTCTGATTTTTGAAGGTGAATACAGGATGACCCACAGGAATTACAGAAATGATGGAGCAGAAACAATCCTTCTTTGATTACCAAACTGACTGAGTGAAGCTGAACATGCTGACAATTCTTTCCTCTCTCCATTACTATAAAATGTATTGGACCATGTCATCTATTAGTCTTGTAATTGTATCGCAAGTTAATTAATAAGATTTCACATGATAGCCATACACAGTAGGTATAATGCATATTGGACATGTTGCACTGCAAAGAATTTCCCATTGTTACCATAAGGACTAGAAATGTTTTCTTTAAAAAAAAGAAAGAAAACATTTAAAGAACTGTATTCTGCAACCAATTTTACACTGAATCCTCACTTGTGCAGAATGTAGCAAATGTCCAATACAGTTTCAACAAATTTCTAGAGATTTGACCACAAAGTGTCAGAGAAATATTAAATCCTTACGTTATTCTTCTCCACATTAGCAGGTAAGCAAAAACAGTTCCCAGGGACAACTGTAGTAAACTACACTCTGCGGTAACTCCCTTAATGGCAGCAGCTCAAGGCATGAATCACCCAGTTGTCTCTGTATCACCAAAAATTCTTTTTTAGAAGTTTGTAGAGAACTCCTAAGCAGGATAATGATAATATAACTGCTGGCGCAGCTTGCTATGCTCTGTTACCCCAATGGCACCATTTTGATTGCTGAGAATGTACAATGATGACTGGCAAGTCCGAGTATGAGACTATGATTAAATGTAAAGATAACTAAACTAAGGCCAACAAGTACAATAACCAGCCTCAGGACCAGCGAGGAAGACAATGAAGTTGATGCTACTATTTGCCTTTTGGCATTGATCATCAACATTACAGGGTCCAGTAGCCAAGAAATACACCATAGATTTGCACTTTATAGAGGTGCAATTATGGTCTTGGAAACTATATTTCCAAGTGAAATATAGCTATGAAGTGTCTATGCCTACAAGGTATACCTATACTATACCTACAAATTGTGTAGGCAGTGGTTTTTCCCTATGGATATGTTCAGTGTTTGCCATTTCTGGGTGATTTCACTAGTTCATCCTAGTTTCATCCACGAGTATGGATGAAGTCAATATTATTCTTCCTTGTGCCTAATAGCCACGCTTGGGCCCTTCAAACTCTGTGAGACTGTGTTTAAGAATGAACTTGAATACTCAAATGAAATTTCCCAAAAGCTAATGAAATGGACTTAGCTGCTGCCCCAGTAGCCATCATCATATTTATAGCTACTTGTAGTCATGACTCTAATTTATTAAGGTATCTGTTTTCTTCCATGACACTTCCAAGATTTGCATGTACAGTATAACAGAAAATATATATCTTATGTTTCTGGATAGCATTAAGGTAAGCATACTTGGATTTGTTTCAAAACTATATGTAGTTCCTTGATTAATGTCCACTTGTTCAGCAACTGTTCAAAGTTAGGATGGGGCTGATGAATGAGAGGGGCTTACAATGGGTTCTGGTAGTTATGGCCTTCACACCATCCTTGAAGACACATCATCATGATTCAGGTTGTGGGTCCCAATTACCATTGATAAGTGAGGATCACCTGTATCTTTCCTTTCACAAAGTGTCAGTCTAACCAGATAGGCTGGACAGGAGACACAACTAGATGAGCTACTATTATTTTATGGTAAGGCTACACGGTGGCACAGTGGCTAAGACGTTGAGCTTGTCGATCGAAAGGTTTGAATCCCTAGTGCCGTGTAATGGGGTGAGCTCCTGTTACTTGTCCCAGCTTCTGGCAACCTAGCAGTTCGAAAGCGCGTAAAAAATGCAAGTAGAAAAATAGGGACCACCTTTGGTGGGAAGGTAACAACATTCTGTGCACCTTTGGCATTGAATCATGCCAGCCACATGACCACAAAGACATCTTCAGACAATGTTGGCTTTTCGGCTTTGAAACGGAGATGAGCACTGACCCCTAGTCAGGAGCGACTAGCACATGAGTGTGAGGGGAATCTTTATCTTTACCTTTACATTAACAGAATCTTCCAAATCTGAAAGTACAGATCTCCTTTACAACCTGAGAGACATCCCATCTGAGCTTCTTGCTCTGCCCACTATCCAACTGTGGTCTGTGCCCTCTCTTATCTGATCATTCCACCGGCAGCATCTCTTTGCCTGGTCTTCCAAGGTCTTTCCCACAGCTATTACACAAAAGCTTGAAATCTGTTTTTAAAAGCACATAAAAGGAAAATCCCAAGCATTCAGACTTTATCCAAATTTCTTACACTTTAGACCTTAGATTTTTAAAGGATTGTCTTCAGGTGTGTGTAGGAGTGTGTGCTCTTTTCTTTTTCTAATTTTACAGAACTAATTTTTCAGCTAGTGATGCTTCCAGATGACCTGAAGAGAAATGGCTTTTAGATGCCAGCTTTCTTCAATTTAGAGGGACATGGTGGCTCAGTGGCTAAGTCGCTGAGGTTGTCGATCGAAAGATTGGAAGTTCACTGGTTCGAATCCCTAGTGTCGCATAACCGGGTGAGCTCCCATTACTTGCCCCAGCTTCTGCCAACCAAGCAGTTCGAAAGCACGTAAAAAATGCAAGTAGAGAAATAGGGACCATCTTTGGTGGGAAGGTAACAGCGTTCCATGTGCCTTTGGCATTTAGTCATGCTGGCCACATGACCATGGAGACGTCTTCAGACAGTTCTCGCTCTTTGGCTTTGAAACGGAGATGAGCACCATCCCCTAGAGTCGGGAACAACTAGCACATATGTGTGAGGGGAACCTTTACTTTTATCTTTACCTTCTTCAACTTAGCATCTTCCAGATATATAAAATGAGGACCCAGATTATTGGAGGCAAAATGATGACTCTGTAAACTGCTTAGGGGGGACTGTTAAGCAGTATGAAGCAGTATATAAATTTAGGTGCTATTGCCATTGCAACTCCCATTACCCAAGCCAATATAATTTACACTGTAATTGTACAAATTGGGAAAAGCTATTTTTCAGATAGTAAAATGAGGAAGTAAGCTTCAATGCAAAAACTGGAAAATCTTAAATAATTACAAAAGGGCTTCCAAATATGGATTAGAGATGGTTGTCCCACATGACCAACGTGAAAATGTTTTCAAGCATATGGTATCTTGGACAAATGTCATATCTGAATTGAATAATTGTAGATCTGATTGGTAGAAACTTGCCATGGCATTTTATTCAATAACTGGTAATACTTATAATTGGTAATAGTTATGCGTGCAGAAGAATTTGTACAAAAAGGGGCCCATGGTAGGTAGAGCATTTCTCAAACCTCACTATACTTACTGGCGGTCTCTGTTCATTTCATCTGTTTTATTCGTGAAAATGTTGAAGAATACAAGCCCAAAGAATAGTATGCCTTACTTTAGTTTGAGAGAAACCATTGATGCGCATTCTTTGAGATTTCCTAACTACTCCTATTAACCGAATCCATTGGATACACCAGGCCAGCCAACCCATGGTCTGCCAATCAAAATGTCATGAGGATACTTTTATATAATGTTCTGTAGAAATCAAAATATATTATATTTTTTTTATTTATTTATTTATTTATTTATTTATTTATTTATTTATTTATTTTGTCAAGCACGTATAACAGATATAAGTATAAACATGGTTATGAATGTATGAAATGGATAAAAATAAATGGGACATTAGGACAGGGACGGTAGGCATGTTGGTGTGCTTATGCATGCCCCTTACAGACCTCTTAGGAATGGGGTGAAGTTAACTGTAGACAGTCTAAGGTTAAAGCAGTCTTATGTTATAAATTTAAGTAATCTTAATGAAAAATTCCTGCAGTTTTATAGTAATTGATGCATTTTTACACAGTGCTTTCAGAGCAAATCCTTTATGGTCTGCTCTAGAAGCTGCTTGGGTGATGATGACCAGTTGAATGGTTTGTTGGGGTACACTTTCCCCCTCTGTTTGAAGATGGAGATAACCTTCACTCTCTTCCAGTCATTTACCCTTTCATCATCCTCCAGAATTTTTCAAAACTAATAATAGCAATAGCACTTAGACTTTCTGGTATATACCGCTTCACAGTGCTTTACAGCCCTTTCTAAGTGGTTTACAGAGTCAGCATATTGCCCCCAACAATCTGGATCCTCATTTTACCGACCTCAGAAGGATGGAAGGCGGAGTCAACCCTAAGCCAATGATACTCGAACTGCTGAATTGCAGGCAGCTGGCAGGCAGCAGAAGTAGCCTGCAGTACTACATTCTAACCACTGTGCCACCACGGCTCTTAAACAGTAGGTTTAGCCAGACCATTAGCAAATTCCTTCAGTACCTAGGAACTAATCTATCTGACCCTCAACATTTGAACACAGTCAAGATTCTAAGTAAAGAAGCTGCCTCTGCAAAGCCATCCTGCTAATATTCAGCAAAGCAGAGCAGCTATGTTGCTTGATTTCTCCTACCATTTCAAGGTAAAGCAATGTGCTTTTGTGAATACATACTCCCCCCCCCCCACACACACACTTTTGCCGTGGGAGCAAGAAGTGATGGCTGAATTTCTCACTCCTCTGTCTACCCAAATGCCCTGTGGTTATATCAGCTTTCCCTAACCTGACAACAACTAAATGTGTTGGAACTTCCAGTCTCTGAAATTTTGTACATTGAAGAGAATCTAAAGTAGCAATGCTGGAAAAAAAAAAGACTCTGTTCAATAGAGCAGTTGATCATTTTAGACTCCAGATTTAATGTTCTAAGGCTTTTAGATAATAATGTGCATTGCTCCATTTACATTAAAATATGATAAACCAGGTCTCCTGAAATTGGATAACCCTCCTGTTCCATTACTACATCTGCCTCAATATTCTGACTTGATCATATCTCTGTTTCAAGATGAGAATTACAGACAGATAAATTATTGGATTAAATAGATCAATGATTCAGTATACTGTAAGTCAGATTCATATCTTCCAGAGAGAAATTATAGCTTAGTGGTAGAGTACATGCTTTGCATTTAGAAGGTTTGATTCCAGAACTAGAGTGAGTGAGTGAGAGAGAGAGAATTCAAAACAAGGGAGAAAATTCAACTTCATTTGGCTGGTATATAGTCAATGAGCATAAGGAAAGAAGGGGAAAAGGAGAGAGCTAAATACAAAAAATGCCCTAAAGTAACACAAGATAAACAAAACAGTTTCAAAACCATTAGAAAGAAAATTTTATTTCTACCTGTACAGAATTATATCACCTCTTTATCCATACCATGTACATTGTATGTAGCCATACATTTAAGTGTCTCTTAAAAAGGTACATTGAAGCCCAAGCACTAGCCAAGCATTGCTCTAATACAACACTTATTTGTGAAGCGTCAAACCATGTATGTACTAGCCATGCTTGCCAATCTCCAGAATTACAATTTCAACCCGTTTTCTAAACAGCTGACGTTGAATAAGGAGAGTTGCAGTATGAAATTCTCTCAAAGCTCAAACTTCTCACAGATCTTTGATATTTAAAAGTTATCATTCAATGGTGTAAGGCAGCAAAATTAGATAATAGTCTTCTGATTCACAGAGGAGGATGAACGACACCTATTCAGCCTTATCTGCAGATCCTTGGTCACCATACTGCCCTCTTAGGGGACAAAACTATATTTCATGTTACTTGCTTTGGAATCCTCAGATATGAATAATGGTTCATATTCACACTGACATTTGCCTAGTGTACAGGCCAATTGGTATTTTAACCAGGGAAAGTGAGGTAAGCCACTATCTTCACACTTGCCTTAGATGTACCAAAAGTAAAGAGGATGGTGCAATAGCTCTCATGTTGATAATACAAAGCAAAATAAACAGGACTTTGGTAACATGAAAGCAATGAACCTACAGAGGCTTTCCACTTTACATTGCTGTTACTAAGGGTCGTAAGCAGTGGTGGGATTCAGCCAGTTCGCACCACTTCAGGAGAACTGGTTGTTAACTTTCTGAGTAGTTTGGCAAACTGGTTGTTGGAAGAAATCATTAGTGCAGAGAACCGGTTGTTAAATTACTTGAATCCCACCAATGGTCATAAGTAAGATGACCCAATCATTTTCTAGATCCATGGAGACGTCTTCGGACAGCGCTGGCTCTTCAGCTTTGAAATGGAGATGAGCATCGCTCGGTAAAGGTTCCCCTCGCACATATGTGATATTCATTCCTGACTCTAGGGGGCGGTGCTCCATTTCACAGCCGAAGAGCCAGCGCTGTCTGAAGATGTCTCCATGGTCATGTGGCCAGCATGACTAAATGCTGAAGGCACACAGAATGCTGTTACCTTCCCACCAAAGGTGGTCTATATTTTTCTACTTGCATTTTTTATGTGCTTTCGAACTGCTAGGTTGGCAGAAGCTGGGACAAGTAACGGGAGCTCACCCCGTTACATGGCACTAGGGATTCGAACCGCTGAACTGCCGACCTTTTGATCGACAAGCTCAGCATCTTTGCTATGTAGTGTAGCATAGGTCTATGCAATATAGTGGGGAAAAAAAAGATTAAAGTGTCCTTTCACATCTCAACCAAAAAAGTGAACTTCTGGAATCCTTCAGTGGGTTAGTTGCAGTAGTGGGTTGCAAAACCCGTTGCTACTGGTTTGCTCGTGTGTGCACTTGCGCACGCTCACAATGCTTCTGCGCATGCACAGAAGCGTCCGGCACAGATGGGTGGAGCCTCTCACTGCCACCAATGGTTCGCCAATCCAGGTAGAACCGGTAGCAACCACCACTGATTAGTTGCCACAGAATACAAAACAAAACTAATTAAATATGGTTATTTTTTAAATTTCATTTTAAATCTAAGCAAATCAACCAGCCAACCTACTCATTAAACATTTGGTGCTCATTTTATCCTGCAATGTCTTTGAGTGCAGATTAATGCCAGTTGGGAGAGAAACCGGAGAAAAGAAAGCTGGTTCACAGGAAAGGAATTCTGGATGTTTGGGGCACTGCTGAGCAAATTCCACTGAAAAAGCAACCGTCTCTTTCATGCCCAGATCAAGTGAACTTGGCAGAGTCGATGTCATTGATGCTAACAGTGTGTGACAGGAAACACGGCCATGTGACTGTGGTGTTTTGTAAGCCTAGCCCTTGTGTAAGATTACGGTACATTCTTTTCCAGAGACTCTCTCAAGAAATTTGAACTTTTAATTAAAAGGCAACATTGAAGCATGTCCAACTTTAGCTGCCTTAAAAGATGTTCTTTTCCTCTTTGATTAAAACACAAGCCATTCTGGGTCAGCATGTGATGGGAAGTTTGTATAATTAGCTCCATTCTCTATCTCCCTCCCTCTCTCCCTCCCTCCCTTCCTCCCTCCCCCCTCTCTCTTTCTCTCCCTCCCTCCCTCCCTCTCTCTCTTCAGAAGATAAATACATTTGAATAATCAAAGAAAAGGTATCAACAGTCAAATAAAGATTGTGATCACGGTGTTTTGCTTTCTAAGTCCTCCCCTTTCAAAAATGTAAAAAAAGCTTTAGAACCACTTTCCAGAAGCTAAACTTATAAAAGAATTTGATATATGAATTGGAAGTTCAGACATTAATCTTCCCAGGTCTGACTCTGTGAGCTAACCTATTTCCTTCAGGATTAAAGCCACGATCAGAATACCACTTTCTTTCATCGAGCTGTAGATGTGGGAGCAAAGTCTGCATGTTATTATTTGCAACACATGCCATCATTTAATAATTCAGGAGTAATACTCAGGTCCACATATACCCAAAAGCTATTGTTGCTGTCACCAGTATTCATGCATTTTTTTAAATACGCACAGGAATTTTGTCCTAATAATTGTTTGGCAACCTTTTAGTGCTGCATATATAAAAGATAGATTACAGTTCTGTACTGAAAAAAAGCCCCAGAACAAATAGAAATAGAAATAAATAGAAATAGAACACCCTAGAACTTAGGGTGGGGTACATAATGCTTACATCTCATATTTCCCCACAACAGCAAACCTGTGAAGAGAGAAAGTGATTGTCTCAAAGTCATCCAGATGACTTTCGTCCAGAAGAGAAGTCTAGAACTCATGATGTTCAGGTTTCTGATCCAGCAAATGTCTACAAAGAGCCAGTTTCCAGGGTGTGTTGCAGTGTCTATAGCTATACTGTATGTACAAATGCCGCCATGCAAAATAAAGTGACACATAAACGTTTCAAAGATTTTAAACCTTTTTTTACCCTTTAATTCTACCATCTTTTATTATATTTGACAGCACAAGTATCAGCAATAGAGTTCTGAAAGTTTCTGGGTTCTATAATCTCCCAGGACTTAAAATGGACACTTAACATTAGAACCATTATTAAAAAGGCATAACAAAGAATATTCTTCCTGCATCAAGTCAAGAAGTTCACACTGCCCCAGGAACTGTTGATACAGTTTTACAAAGGAATTGGTACAGAGGAATTGGTACAGCAACCAAACAGGACAGATATAGATTTTAACAGATAGTTAAAACTGGAGAAAGAACAATTGCAGCCAGCTTGCCTTACACAGAAGACATGTTTATTTCATGGGTCAGAAGGAGGGCTGAGAAGATATCTACAGACCTCCCCTCACATTCTGGACATAAACTGCTTCCCTCCGGGTGGTGCTATAGGGCATTGCGGGCAGGAGTGAAATGCTCCCGGTTCGGACCGGATCTCCTGATCCAGTAGTGATGGAGGCGGGTGGTTCGGAGAACCTGTAGCAAAAATCCCTGCCCCCCCCCTTGCCCAGCTGAGCTGCACGATCATCAGAGGCTTTTTTTCTTTTAAATGCCTCCGACGATCCAAGCTGAGTTGCCTTTAAAAAAGCCTCTGATCATCAAGCTGAGTTTGATGACCCAAGCTGACCTGACGAGCCAAGCTGAGTTGCCTGATTGTCAGAGGCATTTAAAAGAAAAAAAGTCTCTGATGATCAAGCAACTCAGCTGGGATTATCAGAGCCTTTTGAAAGCATTTTTTTACAACCCCTTCGCCAAACAGGTTTTGGAAAAATGGTTTTAAAAGTTTATTTTAATGCCCACCCAGTCACATTACCTCCACCACCAAGCCATGCCCACAGAACTGGTAGTAACAAATTTTAGATTTCACCACTGATTGCGGGCCAAAACAATTAGACAAATTGTTTTTTTCCCCTTCGTGCCATCATTATGCTGAACACCTAGTTCACACAGTATTGTCTAAGCTCTATGTATATTTACCTATGTAGTATGGTGTAGTAAGGCCACACTTGCAATACTGCATTCAGTTTTGATTGCCACGATGTAAAAAAAAGATGTTGAGACTCTAGAAAGAGTGCAGAGAAGAGCAACAAAGATGATTAGGGGACTGGAGGCTAAAACATATGAAGAATGGTTGCAGGAACTGGGAATGTCTAGTTTAATGAAAAGAAGGACTAGGGGAGGCATAATAGCAGGGTTCCAATATCGCAGGATTTGCCACAAAGAAGACGGTGTCAAGCCAAAGCACCTGAGGGTAGAACAAGAAACAATGGGTGGAAACTAATCAAGGAGAGAAGCAACTTAGAACTAAGGAGAAATTTCCTGACAGCTATTCTATTCTATTCTATTCTATTCTATTCTATTCTATTCTATTCT
>WNWU01013616.1:4587961-4633337 GCA_012654045.1 Ptyas mucosa
TATTCTATTCTATTCTATTCTATTCTATTCTATTCTATTCTATTCTAATTATGTATCCTTCTTATTACGTTCTTTACTCCACCCTCTTATTGGTATTGGTATTATTATGATTATGATTATGATTAATATTATTCTGTTGCTTTGTATGTACACTGATAGCTTCTGCATCAGAGACAAATTCCTTGTGTGTCTAATCACACTTGGCCAAATAAAGTATTCAATTCAACTTGATTCAAATTAAACACATGAGGTCATATAAGCTAATTGAAGACATATTCTGAGCTTCATGCTCTCTGTTGTGCCAATGAGATCTGACTACATAAGAGTTGGCAGATGATCCTAATGCAGGGTTTAACAATACTAAGTAAATGGACATATAAACTAATTCAGGAATGTCCAACTTTCTTTCTTTATGAAGACCACCAAAATCTTTTGATGACTGACAAATGCATCAAAGGAACTGACAGCTGAAAATCTGCAAACACCATTGCATACATTTATTTCCTATATGGCAAATACAGGGGCCCATTTTAAATACATCTTTTTCATCCTAAAATAAATTAAATGGGCAGGATTTTTTGAGATTGCCAAAAATAAAAATAAAATTTTTGAGATTGTTGTAAAATACAAAAGATGAAATGGTAAAAGGGCTACCCCCGAACATGTTTAAATTTATTAGGATGAAGAACGAATTAATATGAAAGTGAAAAGAAAATATATATGATCAATAATGAAGAAATTAGAATTTAAGGGTGGAAGAAGATGTTCTTTATACAATAAGCATAGAAGTATTAAGATAAGATTAAAAAGTATGGAAAATAGAGCCGAGGTGGCGCAGTGGTTAGAGTGCAGTACTGCAGCTACTTCAGCTGACTGCTAGTTCAGCAGATTAGCAGATCAAATCTCACCGGCTCAAGGTTGACTCAGCCTTCCATCCTTCCAAGGTGGGTAAAATGAGAACCCAGATTGTTGGAGGCAATATGCTATTTAGTATACTGTCTATTGGTGTAAGCCGCCCAGAGTCCTCAGAGAGTCGGTGGCATAGAAATATGACTAATAAAATAAACAAAAATATTTTGGCAGAAATTGTAACTATGTAAAATGTATTGGGAGATGATAAGGTGTATAAGATATGATATGGTCAATACTCTGTTCATAAGCTATGTGGGTGAGTGTGAAAGAAAAAAATAAATAAAATTTTATTGAATTTTATTTGAATTTTAAAAAAAACCCTGCAAGAATAAAGGTCCCATTTCTTGGCTATATTAACATCTATGGTTATAATTTATATAGACATATAGGCTATATATATATAGACTAGGCTATATAGGCTATAAACATTAAGTAAATATATAACTAAATAACTAAATGTGTGATCATTGATATACTACATTTTTGGTTATTTAAAGGCTATTTTTATTTTGGTACCTGAATCAGGAAACACCTAGACTAGTCTTCTCATTAGACTGGTCTCCAGACTGTAGGTTGTTGTAAATAAATATGATGTAATTGTCCAGTGAGAAGTCATGTCAACAAATTCAGATGGTCATATAGACATTCAACTTCTAATTGGTAAGGTATATTGATTGTATTCCAACACATTGGAAGCATACAAGCTCTATAAACAAATTCTGAAACTATAATTTAAAGGCCCCCTTAGCACAGGTATAAGGATTTATGATCCTCCAGATATTATTCAATTCCAGCAGACCTCCATTGCAACCAAGAAAGATTCCTTTGAGGAATTGGACGGACTCCAAAATGTTAGGTTCTATTCTAAATGGCTGTGATCAACATCAAGATTTCTCCCCCATCCCCACTCCAAGCATAAACACAGCAACACAGTAAGACAGGAGTGTCAAACTCAAAGTCTGGGGGCCAGACTCGGCCCGCAGGGTGTTTAGATCTGGCCCACGGGCTTCCCTGAAAATAGGGAAGGACTGGCCCATGGTGCCTCTGACAACAAAAATGGAGCTCGGGAGGGTCATGGGCGGCCCACCTGTGCTCAGTTTTCGCTGGCAGAGGGTTGTAGGAGGCCGTTGCAGCCAAAAACTGAGCTCGGGAACCCGTTTTCACTAGCAGAGCGCTCGGGCCACCACAGGCACCCCAACATGAGTGGCGTTGAGCTGGCCACGCCCACCCTGGCCATGCCTACCATGGCCCCCCGAGGTCAAACACAACCCTGATGTGGCCCTCAATGAAATTGAGTTTGACACCCCTGCAATAAGAGAATCTGCTTCCTCACTAAGCCAATTGTGACCTACGGTGTTATATCACAGGTGAGTTAAGATTCATAAATAAAATAAGAACTCAGAGACTACTCATTTGTCACACATCCTTTTCTGAAGAAGCCAAGTTACAGTTTGAGACAGGCTTCTGAGAATGACTTACCATGCAAATAAGAAATCGGTAACATTTTTTTTTTAAAGATTAGAACATAGTGAGGCCTTTTCCTACTGTTTGGAGGATAACTGGTTTAATGTCAGACAGCAGAGAACACTGTCAAATCATGCAAAGATTGGATGCATTGCGTGCAAGGAAGAGGCCAGCTGTCCCTCCAATGAAATCCTCCTTGCCATCCATTCAAGCTGCAGGGCAGCCATGACAGTAAAGTAATTTGAAAATTGATAAGAGGCCTTCAGCTGGGGCACTATAGACCTATCCATGCTGCACTATTGAGATTGTTAAGAGATACACACTGACCCAGCCTTCACAGCAGGAAATTCAAGAACAATATTCTGTCAAACTGATTCAAAGAAAAGTCAGGCTTTGATATCCTGAAGCCTTTAGTCACAGCTGCATTCTGGTTCATGCAAAAACAAAACAGAAACCAAGCTGGGCCTTTTCTTTCCTTTTTTCTTTTCTAAAAACTTTCTCTGATCTATACCAGTCATGCACAGAGACTATTGGTGAAAACTAGAATTTCTAGTTTGGGAAGCTGCTTTATAACAATAGCAATTGCACTTAGACTTATATACTACTTCCCAGTGCTTTACAACTTTCTCTAAGGGTTTACAGAGTCAGCATATTTGCCCCCAACAATCTGGGTCCTCATTTTACCAACCTCAGAAGGATGGAAGGCTGAGTCAATCTTGAGCCAGTCAGAATCGAACTCCTGGAGGGAGCCTGCAGTACTGCATTCCAACCACTGCGCCACCACAGCTCTCATAGCCATCCACTGTGGCACATCTTATAAAGCCCATAAATCATTGTATAAACCCTACTGAAGCCTTCATTTTCAGGACTCAAGCACTTGAATGAATAATGCTAAAATGCAAAGCAATAGCTAGTTATAGCTAGCAATAGTTATGATTAGATCCCTTTCACTAAGGGATCTACAGCAATACAAAAAAAAAGGCTCAGAGCTTCAATTGGCTGCCATCTTGACTTTTTTTTTTTAATTTTCCCATAGTCCTTCTCTCCCATAGTCCTTTAGTTGACCAGCTGTGTGGAAAAAACAACTTGGTAAACCACTTTGACCTGAATTTTTTCAATTTTAAATCTAAAAGCAGGATCCAGCTCCGAGATCAGAATATGCTAAAGTCAGTAAATTGTACAGTGCAGGTGAAGTCACCTTGAGAATATCTCATGAGCCAGAGGGTTAGGGCAAATATGCATATGTGTAATTAACCTAATTTTCATAACAAACAGGCGTTAATATGGCAACATAAAAAGATTTAACAATTCTATGATGCTACTAGAGCAATTTTCACTTTTCCCACTTTAAGTAAATATTGAATGGCCTGAGCATACTTTCAAAAGTTAGGAGCATCTGCAGAAAAAGAGACAAAGTGAGAAACATATGTAATAAAATTATTCATTTTATTCAATCATATTTTGTACATATATCAAAGAAGCATTCCTCAGACAGCAAGCCTATTTAGAGTCAGGTATTTAATATTTTCTACACAGCCTCTCAAAATATTACTGATGCTACCGTGTCATCCAGCGTCATCACTATTCTCCGTAACTAAGTCAGTTCTCTGATCATCAGCAACGTACAATTGATTAACATTATGTGAACCTTGTTAGCTATGAAAACTTTCCAAAGAATGATCTTTGGAAGAATCTGGTTATTAGTTCTGCGCTGTATTGATAAACTTGCCAGAAGATACTGGTACAGTAGCCCTTTAGAGACTAGTTCCCATTACTGAGGTCCCACAGAAGAGAAATTAGGGAAGGCAGCTGACGATGTGAGCATGGTACATATAGCTAAATGGGTGGCAACTGGAGACATTGCTATCATGACCCACTATATTTTATACAAAACAATAGGAAGGCTGTTAGTTGAATTCTTCCTAATTCAGTAGAGAAACATTCATGACATTTTTTTAAAAAAACTGTTTTGATGTTGAATTTTCTACTAGCATCCCATTTGGCAAGAAATGATTGATGTTTTGAAACCCAGTTACATCTGGACAACTCAACACTGTCCACCAATGATGTATAACTTGGTTTGTAATAGGTTTATTATTTAAAAAAGGACTTGGGCTCCAAGCTGACAGATCACTTACAATATGTCTAGACTAGCATTAAATGTTCCCGGAATTGTATTGTGCTTCACAGGTGGATAAGATAAATGCAGTTGTGAAATAAACATGTTCGGAAAGCAAAAGTGCCATCATTTGAGTTTGTGAAAACTTTCATCCTTCTTAAAAATAAAATTGGAGGTTTATATTTTCATAGCAACTTAGAGATAAATAAAAGCATAGCAGTCTCTAATTATAACTATTCATATGCTGACTGCAAGATTCTTTTCATATGCTGACTGCAACCTTCTTACCTAAACTGGTTTTGAAATTTCAGTAGAGCTTTCCTCTCAGTTAAGTTGGGGGGAAAATCTACTCGTAGAATAGCATCTGAGTATTTTTCATGCCTCCATAACGTAGTACTAAATTTGTGTCATTATTTTCATTATTGATCTGTATATTCTGAAAAAAGTGTTTTAATTATAATATGACAAAGTCCGCTCTTAACACTTCATTTAAATATGTAGCCTATTGTTTACATATACACAAACACATGTATGCGCACAACTCTGCCCCCCTACACACACTTAGGTGAAATAAGTGGTGTAGAGATTTGATAAAGAAATAAATACAGAATAACTAAGGCTTCTGATGGCTGCTTAAAAATTGAAAACTGCTTCATGGGGATAATTTGGTGTTTAATAAAGAAATTACATGATACACTTTTCATTGATTACAGTCCCTTTGCATAAATCTAATGTGAAAGGTTATTGATTTTTTTCCCCGGTGCAGTAGTGATGTTTTCCCCAACTACATAGCTGTTAATTTCTGCGTTTAAAAGTAGTTCAGCACAGTTATAATGATGATTATTATATTTATGCAGGAAAGTGTTTAATTATACTGCAAGGAGTGAAACCACTAACAGATTATGTGATCAGCTGTTTGGGTAGACCCTACTGGTAGGTGCAGCAGGTTTACAAGAATGAAAGGTTAATATTTGCACAATACAGAGATGGAAATTCATATCTCTTATAGACCCTATTTAAATATACCTTGTGGAAACAGGTTGAGCTGAGGAGGTGAATAGGCTGATGGCAGCCCCGGGGATCTGTGAGAGGCGTGATCAGAAAAATCAGTGTAGAAACCAGGATGATGGGATCAGAGCTCTGCCTCTTTTAAACGTGCCTTGTGTCATATTGACATGTTTTACCTCCCCCGTAGATGCTCCTTGCCTGGCCTTACCTGTGCTTATGACCTCCATATGCGTTGACTTTGCCAACCCGGCATGCATGGGAATAGTATTTCCAAAAATCCCACTTTGAATTATGAGGATTGCAGTCACAAATACCTCTGAGTGTACGAGGGGGAATGTTGGCACACTTTTGCTGTGTCTCTTACTGGCAATCCCTGTGCATGCATTTTCGGTGCTGTTGAATTAGCTTTAGGCACAGGCTTCTAGAAGTAATTTTAGCGTTATCCTCTGATGTTATTTAGGATACTAGCTTAATTGTCCTAGCTATTAATTTTCCCTGTGGCTAGAAAATTAACATACATATTAGAGGCTATCTGGTCTTAACAACGTTCCCAGCAACAAATAAAAAAGGGGGGTGGGTGGGAAACAGCTCTTCTACATTGGAAGCTGAATATGTGTAAAAGCACCTATGATCAAAGTTATCACTCTGAGGGAAATTTGAAGCAGTGGCTTAATTGACCACAAGAAACGGTTTCTCTTTTCACTAATTTGAGTCTCCCTGAGCTGTTGGCTCTGTGATGTAAGTGAAAGGCATCCTTGACCTCCTCTGATAGGCAGAATGTTTTCTCTCTCTCGTGTGCAGAGAGCAGAATATTTATGGAGCGATTTACAATATCTGGAAGCTGCAAAGCAAGGATGTTAACCATTCTAATTCTTCATATGTCATTCCCTGATGCATCTTGACCCACGAAAAGCCTGAAATTTCAGTGCTTGTCACCTTATGTACAATTCAAAATTAGTCACGTTTCCTGACTTAGGGCAGCCTCTTTGTCTCAGGGACCATTGTACGGTAGCCAAAAAAGAAAACCTGCCATAGACTATTGCAGCAGTTCAAGTGAGAGACCACGAGACCTGAAATAGGCCCAGTGAATTTGGCTGATGATGAAAAATGATGCCTCTCACACTGCTTCTAAATAGTCAAAGATAAAGCACAGTAAAACTTGAAAAAGACATAGACACCACTGGACATATTAACTACCAGATACAAATCACCCCTCAGCAGTTCAGAGAAGTTAGAAGAAATACCTGAAAGACAAGTAAAAATTGACTAAGTTTATCTATTGGTAAAGGTTTATTGTGGCATTATCTTGGATCTTGGAGTTCTGGGGACAACCATTTAAATATGAGCCAGCAGTGTGCAGCAGCTGCCAAAAAAGCCAACACAGTTCTGGGCTGCATAATCAGAGGGATAGAATCAAGATCACGTGAAGTGTTAATACCACTTTATAATGCCTTGGTAAGGCCACACTTGGAATACTGCATTCAGTTTTGGTCGCCATGATGTGAAAAAGATGTGGAGATTCTAGAAAGAGTGCAGAGAAGAGTAACAAAGATGATTAGGGGACTGGAGGCTAAAACATATGAAGAACGGTTGCAGGAACTGGGTATGTCTAGTTTAATGAAAAGAAGAACTAGGGGAGACATGATAGCAGTGTTCCAATATCTCAGGGGCTGCCACAAAGAAGAGGGAGTCAAGCTATTCTCCAAAGCACCTGAGGGCAGGACAAGAAGCAATGGCTGAAAACTAATCAAGGAGAGAAGCAACTTAGAACTAAGGAGAAATTTCCTGACAGTTAGTACAATCAATCAGTGGAACAACTTGCCTGCAGAAGTTGTGAATGCTCCAACACTGGAAGCTTTTAAGAAGAGATTAGATAACCATTTGTCTGAAGTGGTGTAGGGTTTCCTGCCTAAGCAGGGGGTTGGATAAAAGACCTCCAAGGTCCCTTCTAACTCTGCTATTCTATTCTATTCTATTCTATTCTATTCTATTCTATTCTATTCTATTCTATTCTATTCTATTCTATTCTATTCTATTCTATTCTATTCTATTCTGGAATGAACTAAACTGCGCAGTGATCTTTGCACAGAAATGTGAATGAGCCAGAGAATATGTGCATTCCACAAATCTTATAAGTCTTCTGATTCACAGAAGAGGATAAACGACATCTCAGTTCGGGACCCGGAGTATTCAAGGAATGTGTATGGATGATGGAAAATTTGATTGGAATTGTTGACTTGATAAAATACTTTGATTCAACAATCAGATCTCCAAACTGAATTAGTGAATCCAGTTAATTCAGTCAGGATCTCTGAATCATTTCAGGAAAAAGTCCTTTTCTTCTCACATACAGAAATATCTAAATCATCCAAATTGATTCAGGAGCATCCAATTAGATATAACATTTCTTTTTACTGAATCACCTTCAAATTGGATTTCTGAAATCTGGAATGCTGCCACAGAACACTCTTGAGACATATCTGAGGAAAAGGGCACAACTTTTGTTTAAAAGTCATCATATAAGAGAGTATATCTTATAGTTTAAGTTATAAGCTATAACTTAAGAGAAGCTCTGGAGGCTGGGGACAGCAAAAAACGTCACTTCCTGTCCCACCAGGAGTTGGGAAATGGGCCCTTTCAGGCCTCCGGAGGGCCTCCGAAGGAGTGGGAGAAGCTGTTTTCTCCCTTCCCAGATGCATAGACAGGATCTGGAGCCAGGTAAGAAAGAAAAATGGGCCTACCAGGCCATTGCGTGCCAGGAGCGGGGGGGGGGAGGAGGATGGTGCGTGCATGCGCAGGGGGGCACATAGAATCATGGGTGTGGGCACGTGCATGTGCAAACCTCCCCCACTTCCCGCTCTCCTGGCACGCGATTGCAAAAAGGTTAGCCATCACTGCCCTAGTGCCACGTAACAGGGTGAACTCCCGTTACTTGTCCCAGTTTCTGCCAACCTAGCAGTTCGAAAGCACATAAAAAATGCAAGTAGAAAAATAGGGACCTTTGGTGGGAAGGTAACAGTGTTCTGTGAGCCTTTGGCGTTTAGTCATGCCAGCCACATGACCATAGAGACGTCTTCGGACAGCACTGGCTCTTTGGCTTTGTAACAGAGATGAGCACTCCCCCCCTAGAGTCGGGAACAACTAGTACATATGTGCAAGGGGAACCTTTACCTTTAAGGATTTTAGACTAAATCCCCACTTCACTAAGCCCTTTAGCTCAGCCAGTCTCTCTCTGACACTGTGAATATTTTTTTTAAAAAATAAATGTATGAATAAATTCAAAGGTTATAATTGCATGTGAGTGTGCACTGGTTTTCTGTGCTACCCACTCAGAGCATGAAATACATAAACTGTAAGCTGTCGTTCTTTATGTGCTGAACTCTCTGTGCTTCCTGGTAGAATTTGTAATCCAGGTTGTAATAAAGATTGTTGACGGTGCTGAAGCCTCTGGAGTACTTTGTTTTCAGTCCTCACTATTTACAAAATGAACACAGGATGTACAGTACATCATTTTACGCACGGGGCTTTTATCCTATCAGTGTTCTTTTCTTGTCCTTATTCTGTTTGTGTGATGTTTTTTTTTAATTCCCAATGCATTTTATTCCCTTGCCAGATGGTCCTTTAGTCTCACGTGATCAAATGAATCAGATTTACAGGTGCAGGTTATAGATTCATTGAGTATCCAGGTAGCAGCCAGGATCATTTAATAAGGTCTGGCATGTGATTAGCAACTTTCATTAATGGCTAGTGAGTCATATATTTAACATACAGTCTAGTTGCAACCAGTTTGCTTCAACCTTTTACTATGCTAAAAGCGAACAGCATCTGGGATGCTTAATACATTATGCTAATGCATTTTTAATCTAAAAGAAACCACATTTGAACCTTAAACAGCTGTAATAAATATAGGTAGCTGTATATCTTCCCCAAACTCAATAAGAAGCTAACTGCCATGATACATAAAGCACCACATGGTTAATGTTTAGTTGATGACAACTGTAAAATAATGTCTCTGCTGAAGTGGCCTAAATTTTGTTCAGCTAGGAACTGAACCACATTTACTATATGATGAAGTTGTTGTAATTGGAGGGCTGAGCAGTGGTTAGATTCAGCTGGATTTATCCGGCTCATGCGATCCGGTAGGGCCAGCAGCGGGAGGCTCCACTCACCTGCCCGAATGTCATCACCAGTGGTGGGTTTCAAAATTTTTTACTACCGGTTCTGTGGGCGTGGCTTGGTGGGCATGGCTTGGTGGGCATGGCAGGGGAAGGATACTGTAAAATCTCCATTCCCACCCAACTCCAGGGGAAGGTTACTGCAAAATCCCCATTTTCCCAATCAGCTGGGATTCGGGAGACAGGGAATAGATGGGGGCGGGGCCAGTCAGAATTTTTACTACCGGTTCTCCGAACTACTCAAAATTTCCGCTACCAGTTCTCTAGAACTGGTCAGAACCTGCTGAAACCCACCTCTGGTCATCACGCTGCATTTTTTACCCTCTATGCAGGCGCAGAAGGCTCTGCACATGTGTGAAAGCATTGCACACGCTCACATTTGCAATCCGGTAGCAACGGTAAGTGCATTTTACCCGCGGAGCTGAGCCTGTGTGAACAGCACCAACAATATTAGAAACCTGGGACAAAAAGTTGGATATTTTAAATTAAACCTTAAACAACCAACAGGATCACAAAAATAGTAATAGTAAAAACAGCGGGTTTAGTATTTCTTGTTATAATCTTTGTTTATTCTTTCAGATTGAAAAATAAAGGTCAAATAAATATGAGTCAATGGGGGAAACATGGTGCAGGCTTCATCTAAAAGTTGGTGCTGAAGCAATGGCAGAAAAGGACTTCACAGTCAAGGAGAAAACTCAAGAAAGAATCATATAAGGTAGAGTACTTGGAACAGTTTTTTAAAAAAATCAGTAGGACTTGCTAAGTCCCCCTCAGTCCCTAGTTTTCAGAGTCAGTAGGAATCAAATATACTGCCATGCTGATTTGAAACACACACATGAAATCTGATATAAAAGAGATTCCCATAGTGTTACCCACAAGAGATCCACTTCTGCAGGCGTGCCAGGTTGCACAGAACAGTGGTGGGTTGCTCCCAGTTCAGTCCGGTTCTATAGAACCGGTAGTAAAACTAGCAGGAGGCTCCACCCACCCACCACGACATCATCATGGGTGATCTGCACATGCGCAGAAGCTTCTTTGTGTGTGCTCCCACTGCGAACCGGTAGTAAAGGTAATTGGAACCCCTGGCACCGAAGTACTTTTCTTTTTTACCATATTTGTCTTAACTTTGGGTTTCTCAGGAACTATGAAAGGAGATATCCAGTGCCTGATTTGTGAAGATCAGTCTCAGAAGATTTATATAAACACAGATATTGAGGCAAGTCACCTGACTTCTTAGTCAAAATCTATATTTGGAGGTAATCTATTTGGAGGTAATAGCAATTGATATAGTAAAATTATATAGAAGAACTACAAAAGTTTAGGATCCCTGGTTTCAAGGAATATATCCAAAGAAGGGTAAAAAAAGTCAGCATGGTAGATGTGGCCACACAATAAAAGCTCTGCCCCATTTTATGAGTGCTGTGTAGACTGTGAGACGGTCAGTTGTACCATGGCTACAACTGACATTTTGACTTATTTACCTCTATCTCCCTTGCAATTCCTTCATTAGGTCAAACTGTAACATTTACTGAATACAAAATACAATAGAACTTGATGCAACATCTACATAGTAAACGATTAAGTACTATGGGGTAGCACCTATTAATAATGAGGGGGGGGAATCCACAAGAATCATGTGATGTTGTCAACATTTTGTTAGTCAAATATTAATTCTGAAACTTGCTGTTGCTCTCACCTTTCTAGCTAAGTTCATCTCATAAATAGCACATCCCTAAAGAAAATAATTTGGAAGCAACAGATAACATCGGATTTGCTGATGCTGCTTCCAGGTTAACATCAAAGAATGAGCCATCCTCTTAAATAATAATGTTTAAAACAAGAACCTTGGAGAAACTGAACAGGCTTTTTATTTGCCACATACATCTCTAGAAAATTATTTTGTCACTTATCTGTATCAAACAGTAGTGACCTAAATGTCAACTTCTGCTTTCCCTTTAAGGTGATGTTTTTAAGTAGCATAAAATGCCCTGCAAAATGTCAATGCTTCCAATACCAATATTCTATTTTAAATTTGGCGAAGCTCTATAGTAGCACAAGACATTTGACATCCATAATGACTTCTCACTGTAGAAGGAAACCTGTATTATTGTTTCCAACAACTCTTGGGAGAGCAATGAAGAAGGGTTCAACTATCAGAGCCATTGCACCTTGTGGAATGAAAAGCTCTAAGAAAAATGTTCAGCCTCTGCTCACTAAAATATCTTCAGCATTGTAGTGTGCAGCCCCTAAATAACTGTACATATGGTTTATTACTTAATTTGAATCACAAAGCACCATTAAGCTTCACTGATATTATTTTAGATTGTACAGTTTCTCTGCACAGAGACCAGTGCCAAATTACAGCTTATCCAAAAATTGATTTTTCCAGCTAGGTTATTAAAAGTTTGGACAAAATTTGTCTAAAAAGTCATATCCCAGCAAGTTGTCCAAAGGAGAAAAAGAAATGGGTGGAGTTTAGGACTCACACTGATTTTAACAAGTGGATTTCTTAAAGGAACAGCAGCATTAAGGAAAAAGAGAAAGCTATCATGTTTGAAGTTTTTCTGAATCATTTTCAAAGTATACAAACCCCGTTACTCGGTTTTATCTTTTTTAAAAGTACTGAAATTAATGGAGGTAGTCCTCAACTTACGATTATTTAATGGTAGTTTGATGTTATGACAGCACTGAAAAAAATGTTACACAACCCATCCTCAAAGTTTCAACCCTTGCACCATCCCGCACAGTCTTATGATTTCAATTCAGCTATTTGACAACCGGCTCACATTTACAATGGTTGCAATATCTTATGATCACTTGGTCACAGGGGTGGGCTGCTGGAGGTTCGCAGGGGTTCGGGAGAACCTCTAGCTAAGATTCTGTGCAGTTTGGAGAACCCCCAAATCCCACTCCTGGCTGGCCCCGCCCACCCTGCCCCTCCCAGGAGTCCCCACATGGCCCAGGTAAGGATCCAGGTAAGTCCAGGGCACCAGTGGTGGGATTCAAGTAATTTAACAACTGGTTCTGTGCCCTAATGATTTCTTCCAACAACCAGTTTGCCAAACTGCTCAGAAAGCTAACAAACGGTTTTCCTGAAGTGGTGCGAACTGGCTGAATCCCACCACTGCAGGGCACATGCGGAGGCTTGGGGAGGACAAAAATGGGCCTACCGGAAGTTAAGGAAGGCCAGAAACAAGCCTGTTTCTGGCCTCCAGAGGGCCTCCGGAGCCTGGGGAGGCCATTTTCCCCCTCTCAGAGGCTCGAGGAAAGCTTCTGGAACCCGGGAAGGGCAAAAATGCCCCCACCCCACCATGGTGCAGGAGGCCAACTAGGCACGCCCACCATGGCCATGCCCACCCATCAACCAGGCAGAGAACCCCTTGCTAAAATTTATGAAGCCCACCCCTGCTTGGTCATATCAGGATTTTTATCCTCAAGACCAGTCAAGTGATTTTAACACCTGAAGTAGAACATTCTTCATTCCTTGGCAGTAAAAATGCAAACCCAATACATCTGAAATCTTCTCTGCATTCAAAATTGGCTAAGATAATAGTTTTATTCTGCCTACCAGAGTAAAAATATTCTATATATTCTGTAATACTTTTGTGTTTTGTCCATGCTAGCTAGTCCATGGGGAGAACCAGGCTTCTTACCTGGGTTATCCTAACCTATATATAGACAAACTGGTGCTGATTTAATAGTTAGGTTTGATGTGACATGTTTCAATTAGAAGGCAATGAAAATCCAGCCCCCTCTTTTAAAAGGTTCTTGTTGCACAATGCAGCATCTAATTCCTAGTTTAATGGACATAAGAGCCTGGTGGTGTAGTGGTTAGAATGCAGTATTGCAGGCTAAATTCTGCCAATTGCCAACAGTTCGATTCTCACAGGCTCAAGGTTGACTCAACCTTCCATCTTCTGAGGTTGGTAAAATGAGGACCCAGATTGTTGGGGGCAATATGCTGACTCTGTAAATCGCTTAGAGAGGACTGTAAAGCACTATGAAGTGGTATATAGTCTAAGTGCTATTGCTATTGCTATCTCCTACCCATGGTGTCAACTCCTGCACGCATTTATTAAGGAGATTTGAAGGAAATACTACAAAACTGAACTGGTCCCCAGGATATAATAAAGGTACACCCAATAAAGGCACTTGATTAGATCTTTCTGGCGGGAGGACAGATCTAAAGTAGGATGAGAAACTGAGCTCTGATACAGAGGTGACCATGATGAGAGAAGAGATGGCAACATGATAAGTTGTCAGACAAGCTGGGGCAGAAGTTTTATGGGAACAGAGAAGAAATCAGAAAGACCAGCTTGGCCAGAACTTACTAGAGTAACTCCATTCTTTTCTTTTCTTGGAGTTAATGTTTTCATGCCATTTGTGGGAAATAAAATAAAGCCTTTCAAGAAAGTTGGTGATACTTTTTTTCAGCACAGCAACAGTCAGAATAACTGATTGAGTTGAGACCACTTCCATGCTCAAGATTAAATCTATGTCCCCCATGCCCTCATGGCACCAAGTGTCAGAGTCCTGCTCTTTCCTGGCTCATACAAGTCACTTAAAATAGCAAATATTTATCACACACTAAGGCAGAGACCACTGTAACACCAAATTTATTTATTTATTTATTTATTTTATTTAATTTGTCAAACATGTATGAAAAAAACAGGTATAAGTATAAACATGAATATGAACATAGGAAATGAGTATGAATAAATGGGGACAGTAGAACAGGCATGTTGGTCTGCTTATGCATGCCCCCCCCCCACTTTACGGACCTCTTAGGAATGGGGTGAGGTCTATGGTAGACAGTTTAAGGTTAAAGTTTTGGGGGTTTGAGGATGTAACAACAGAGTCAGGTAGTGCATTGATCACTCTGTTACTGAAGTCATATTTTCTGCAATAGAGTTTGGAGAGATTTTCCTTGAGTTTGTATCTATTTTGTGCTCGTGTATTATTGCACTTGAAGCTGAAGTAGTCATTGACAGGTAGGACATTGTAGCAGACAATTTTGTGTACTATGCTTAGGTCAGACCGTAGTCAGCATAGTTCAAGATTGTTCAAGCCCAAAATTTCGAACCTGGTGGCATCAGGTATTCTGTTGTGACCAGAGGAGTGGAGGACTCTTCTCGTGAAATACCTCTGGACTCGCTCAATTGTATTAATGTGCGATATACAGTGTGGATTCCAGGCAGACGAGCTGAATTTGAGAATTGGTCTGGCAAATTGCCCACTAACAAAGTAAAACTGCCTAATAATAAAGTTCCATCCTAATCCTATACTTCTTAAATTAAAATCCAGTGCCTTTTTCTGATGCACTTCCCACAACTTAATGGAAATCCTACTTCGTGTTATTTACTTTTAATGCATAGTGACATATTCTGCATTCCTGCCCTGGAAAACTCTAGCTCCAGTGTCTCTTCTATACATAAAATGTCCCCAAGTCATCACTAGTTGAGCCAGGTAACTTGTAGCTCACCTGTTGCTCCAGAGGAAACATTTTTGCAACGTGGTGTCTGAACTGTAGGGGAGAAGGAGATGTTCATTGGGAACTCACACCTTGTCCAATCTCCCTGGTCTTTGGAATCCACTCTTCTTGAAACCAATTCCCCACAACATTCTCTACCCACCCCCTGATATTCCCAGCCTACTTAAGGTCCACATTTGTCACATCCTTACATGGATACAAGGGATGCGGTGGCTCAGTGGCTAAGACGCTGAGCTTGTCGATCGAAAGGTCGGCAGTTCAGCAGTTCGAATCCCTAGTGCCGAGTAATGGGGTGAGCTCCCATTGCTTGTCCCAGCTTCTGCCAACCTAGCAGTTCGAAAGCAGGTAAAAAATGGAAGTAGAAAAATAGGGACCACCTTTGGTGGGAAGGTAACTCCCTTCTATGCGCCTTTGGCATTTAGTCATGCCGGCCACATGACCACGGAGACGTTTTCAGACAGCACTGGCTCTTCGGCTTTGAAACAGAGATGAGCACCACCCCCTAGAGTCAGGAACGACTAGCACATATGTGCGAGGGGAACCTTTACCTTTACCTTTACCTTTACCTTACATGGATACTTTTTTTGTTGTTGTTCCCTTCAAAATAAAAAGCCAAGGAATGATTCAAAATAGCTAGTTACTCTTTTCATGCTCTTTCTTTGGCCAGCTGGAGGGAGAGATGGTGGAATTGTAAGGAGGACCTATCCTGGAAGGAGGACAATCATGAAGACAGCAAAATGCTGCACATGATGGGAGACTAGAAGTGGATCTATACATCAAGCTATGAGCCGAGGTGGCACAGTGCTTAGAGTGCAGTACTGCAGCTACTTCAGCTGACTGCTAGTTCAGCAGATCAGCGGATCAAATCTCACTGGCTCAAGGTTGACTCAGCCTTCCATCCTTCCGAGATGGATAAAATGAGGACCCAGATTGTTGGGGGCAATATGCTATTTAGTATACTGTCTTTGGTGTAAGCTGCCAAGAGTCCTCGGAGAGTGGGTGGCATAGAAATATGAATAATAATAATAATAATAATAATAATAATAATAATAATAATAAGTTTGCGGAAGCTCCCCTAGAATCTATAAACCATATTCACATTCTCATATACACACCCCAGATTCCCACTGTACAGTTGTATTCAACAATTAGGCTGGAACATTTAAAGGACTGCTGTTTATGATTTTTATTTTTTTTAATTTTTGGTTAGGACAAGAGCCAAGTGCTTTGGGAAAGGGAAAGATAGAAAAATACCAAGTTGGGGGGAAAAAAACCCCCAGCTTTCCAAACACATCATACAAGTATCCATTGTTTCCTATTATCAACTCACCATTGTGTGGCTCTGTTCTCTTTTTAAAAATTTCCATTGCCAGCTGCTTTCTTTTCCCTTGCATTTTCTCCTGTCTTCCCCTTTCACCAGTGGCAATTGGCCATATCATCCCCATCTTGTTAAATGACAAACAGGGAGCTAAAATAATAAAACTATTTGGCCTTTAAAAGGCACATGAGCTACAACCGCATCTGATGGCCCCAGGCACTTAAATTTAGGTAGAGCTGAATTAACAAATAATCAAACATCATTCTGAGAAAGGGGGAAAAAAGGCTAACGTGTTAAGTAAAACCACTAACAAATGTGCACCTGGTTGCATCTGCTTCTTAAAGCTCAATATGTTTAGAGGGCTGCTTTAGGGTGATGAATTGATTTATTTTCCAAAGGAAAGTTCTCTATTTTCGCTGGCTATCATGGGATAGTCCTGTGTCTGAAGACACTGTTTGAAGGGTTGTCCACTCTAAAGCCACATTAAAGAGGCAGGGATGTCAAACTGGCAGCCCGCAGGCCGGATGCATCACACAGAGGTCATGCCGATCCCAGCTTCATGAATGGGAAAAACGTCACAAAATGTCACATGATGGCAATGGGACGTGGTGAGTTTGACACCCATGAGATAGAGAAACAGAAGGGAAGTGGGCCAGAAGCAGGCAACCTCTTACCTCACCATCTTTTAACAAGGCACGATGCATAGTATTTTCTTTGAAATGATACCTGTTTTTTATACACCTGCTTCTACATTTACATGCACAAATGTACATACAGGCATGATTTGCATTCTGGTGCTTTGGCAGCAAAGGTCCTATAAGAGATGACCAAGCTGAGTTCAAGGGAGGGGTCAAATGCATCATCAGTCATGAATCCCTTTGCAGCCACCAGAGATCTAAGTCCAGGCCACTTGAATTCCTTTTATCCTTACCTACCGCCAATTTCCGTTGGCTGTTAGTAGTTCAGATTCTTGTCAAGAGCTTAAGCTTGCAATAAATCTTTTTGCCCATTTTAATTGCTTGGATCTCCTGATTTCCCTGGTGCTTGACAGGCCCACTGCATACTGGTTACCAGTAGTCTTCTGGGTACAATTGAAGATGTGGGATGGTTACGTCTAAACCTCTACAGGATGCAGGGTCTTGATATTTGTGGGCTCATCTTCTCCGATAATATCTGACCCATCCTACAAGATGTCACAGAATGTACAATGTCACCTTATGGGACCCATCAAGCATGCCTTGCATGTAGCAGAGCCTGCCTTAGAGAACAGAATTCCACCCCACCCACAATGTACAGATGGTCCTCAGCCTAAGAATCAGTGGTGGGTTTCTATCGGTTCGCCCTGGTGAACTGGTAGTGGTGGTGGAGGGAGGCTCCATCCCCCCACCCAGACATCATCACGGATGCTCTGCGCATACGTAGAAGGTTCTGGACACATGTGTGCTCCTGCTTCCGAACCAGTAGCGAAGGTAAGTGGAACCCACTACTGGTAAGAATGCTCTGGAGGTCTAGTTCTTCGCCTAGAGACATTTGGACTAGGTTAATAAGTGAGGTCTACATTTTGTTTTTTATGATTTCATTGTCCTCTTTTCATCTTGTGTTGTCTTGCTAGCTGTCTAAAGTCACTTGGTTAGTGAATGAGGTACAAATTAAACAAATCAGTAAATAAAATTTGTGTCTGCACAGAAACTCTGCAGTTGTTTGTGATAACTGATCTTCCTTTACTGACAGTGCCATTATCACCTTATTAAAGGGATGATTTTGATCCTGAAAACTTCAACAGTTTAGGCTGAAAACAACTTGTGATCTGCATTCACCATCCTCACCCACCCATAGTTTTAATGCAACAGTGAAGGACCTCAATCTTCCATTACCGATTATTGCAATTGGTGAGTACAAAACTTACAGATTTTTTTCTGCAGTGTTCCATTATCTCTGCAATTAGTCACTATCTGTATTGGAGATTATATATTTCTTTGGCTGATTGTTAAATCTCCTCTATATTGCAATATTTTTATGTCTATAAAGATTCTCAGTCATCCAGGTCATGATTGTCCCCAAAGTGCTTTTTCAAGAGGCAACTGGACTTTCAGGTTTTTTTTCTTTGAAGACTTCTCATCCTTTTATATTACTTTATTTAGATATTTGCTTCTCATTATCATCAATCTTATTGATTGCTTGTTGTTGTTTTTAATTAATGAATGAGAAGTGCCTCGAGAGGGCAGATTAATGGAAAAAGCCTGAAAATATCAGTAAACATAGATAAATGTATTTATTAAATGGGCATAGACTTTAAATCTGCACATGGATATTGTTGGAATTAAAGGGCCTAACAAAGTGGACTTTACATTTGTGTTTTAAAAGTTCTGTCTTAGGTTTCAATGGAAATTCTTTTTATTCCCTCCTTGGAGTAGTCTTGTTTATTTTGATGAAACAATGGAGTAAATTCAGTGACTCTAAGAAGACTTAATACTTGAGGCTACATAGCCTTTGGCTGCTGTGACATCATGTTCTCAGTCTGTCTTATGACTCACACAAAGGTGCAGAAGTGATTTCAAAACAGTTTTGTTAAGTACATTAAATAAAGAGCACTACAAAGGGGACCCTAAACACAGAGAAATATCAGGATTCCTGTGTGGTTTAGATTATGAGTAACCATTCTTTTATTTGTTCTGCTTTGTCACTGTATACTCTGTCAACATAAAGAAAGAACATACAACAGAAGAGTAATCATGAGTGGACGGAAGATTGAACGCTGTCTTTGAACACCTGTAAAAAAGGAAGGAGAGACTATAAGCAGACAGAATACAGATTTTTGCAAGGAACCTCCCTTGGGTATGATACCTGCACATTGGGATATTTGAATTGTCCCAAATGATGTTCAAGCAAGCCTCAAAAGAAGCAAGTCCAAATTCTAGGCACCACAGAGAAGAGTGACACACAGGGGTAGGTTCTACTTACCTTTACTACAGGTTTGCAACAGGATCAGGCATGCGCGCTCGCTTCGCTCGCCCGCATCCTGATGACAACATCCAGGGTAGTGTGCAGGGCCTCCCATCGGTTTTACTACCGGTTCTTGTGAACCGGTCTGAACCAGGGGCAACCCAGAAGTGGTGATACATAGAGGAACATAAACATAGCTCTGAAGAAAAGGTGTTGGCATGTGACTAGGACCAATTCAAAAACACACACCACTAATCCATCTTTGTGCATGCAGAATCATTTGAATGATCCACTGATCATTTTTATAGCTTGGTACAAGCATCGTAATAATTATGTGGCTATGGGGACCCAGATCAACAGAGACTAAGCTTATGGGTGTATTTCAGTGATGGGATTCAGCCAGTTCGCACCACTTTGGGAGAACCGGTGGTTAACTTTTTGAGCAGTTTGGCAAAATGGTTGTTGGAAGAAATCATTAGGGCAGAGAACCGGTTGTTAAATTACTTGAATCCCACCACTGGTGTATTTTGATCCCTCAAACATACATATCACTCCTCCACCATCATATAGCAGTATTATTTTACTCCACAGGTAGTCCTTGACTTACAACAGTTCTTTTAGTGACTGTTCAAAGTTACAATGGCATGGGAAAAAGTGACTTATGACCCTTTTTCAAACTTACAATCATTATGGCATCCCCATGTTCACGTGATCAAAATTTGAATGTTGGCAACTGACTCCTATTTAGGACAGTTGCTGTGTCCCAGGGTCATGTGATCATCTTTTGTGACCTTCTGATAAGCAAAGTCTATGTGGAAGCTAGATTTGCTTAACAACTGTATCACTAACTTAACTATATGAACATAACTGTGGCAAGAAATATCATAAAATGGGCCAAATTTTACTTAACAACTGTCTCATTGAGCAACAGAAATGTTGGGCTCAATTCTGGTTGTAAATTGAAGACTATCCGTATTGTGTTTGCAGATAGTCACCCCAGAAGGAATTAAGAGCCTTGGATAGTACAGTGGTCTAAAGCACCCTGTTATTAACACCAGCTGCCTGCAATTATTGCAGGTTCGAATCTCACCAAGGCTCAAGGTTGACTCAGCCTTCCATCCTTTCTAAGGTAGGTAAATTGAGGACCCGGTTTGTGGGGGCAATAAGCTGACTTTGTATAAATATACAAAAGTATGAAGGCTATTGCTTAGCGCATTGTAAGCCGCCCTGAGTCTCCGGAGAAGGGCGGCATATAAATCAAATTTTTTAAAAAAAGCTATTAAAAGTTGCTTTCCCCCCATTTTGAGAAAAGAAGTTATAGATTCCTCCTAATTATTTTTTAAAGCTTTATTCCTCTCCTTACCTAGAACTTTAGCTACTTCTCTACTTTTTCAACAGCAGCTACCACAACCTAACCATCGAACAAATGATCTATTGGGTTAGGCTAAGATCTAGATCTGGGGATCAGCCACCTCGGTGAGTCCACCCAAAGTTCAACATCATACAACATACAAGCCACATAATAAGGCATGTTTATAGTGATAGACTTTCTAAAACCACATGGAAGGGTCTTTCTGCTTTCAAGCATGTGAAAGGAGGTAATTATCAAAGGCCTCTCAATTCAACATGAATTCAGGCAAATTGGGGATGGCTGTTGATCTTTAGTGGATGGATGGATCTTGATAGACTTGAACACTGGGCCCTATCTAACAAAATGAAATTCAACATAGAGAAAAGTAAAGTCTTACACTTAGGCAAGAAAACCAAAAGTACACATATACACTGGGCGAAACCAGGCTTAATAGCAGTAACTGTGAGAGAGATCTTGGAGTCTTAGTGGACAACCAGTTAAATATGAGCCAACAGTGTGTGGTGGCAGCCAAAAAAGCCAATGCAATCCTAAATTGCATTAACAGAGGGATACAATCAAGATCAAGTGAAGTACTAATATCACTCTATAAAACCTTAGTAAGACCACATCTAGAATATTGCATCCAGTTTGGGTTAACACACTATTTTAAAAAAAATGTTGAGACTCTAGAAAGAGTGCAGAGAAGAGCAACCAGGATGATTAGGGGACTGGAGACTAAAACATATGAAGAACAGTTTCAGGAACTGGGTATGGCTAGTCTAGTGAAGACAAGGACCAGAGGAAACATGATAGCAGTGTTCCAATATTTGAGGGGCTGCCACAGAGAGGAAGGGGTCAAACTGTTTTCCAAAGTACCCAAAGACCAGATAAGGAATAATGGATGGAAATTGATGGAGCGATTCAACCTAGAAATAAATTTTCTGACAGTGAGAATAATCAACCAATGGAACAGCTTTCTTCAGAAGTTGTGGGAGCTTCATCACTGGAGGCTTTCAAGAAGACACTGGGCTGCCATTTGTCAGAAATGATGTAGGAATTTCTGCTTGGATGGGGGGTTGGATTAGATGACTACAAGGTCCCTTCCAACTCTGTTAATATGTTAAAGATCTGTTAATCTGTTAGTGTGACTTTTGTTATTGTTTTGTTGTGGTGGTCATTGTTGTTTTGCATTTCTGGTTGTTCTGGAGTGGTTCCAGCTCTTTAAAAAGTCCTTTTTCTTCAGTGAAATATTAGTAGACACCACCGCATTAAAAAAAAATAAAGCAGCCACAAAGCAAATTGCTGTTGGGCGATAAAACTCTGGAAGGAAAATAAAACAGTGCAGCAAATAAACTTATTTAAAGCACACTGCAGGTAGATAATAGCAGGTCCAGTCTCACGTACAAGATGCTTCTGCTTTATTCATATTACAAATTCTGCTACTTGCATTTTAAAGATAGGAAGGAGCACACCTTAGAAAAACTTGGGGGGGGCGGGATAGCAGCAGAGTTCTGTCAGAGCTTTACAATGTTGTAAGAATGGTGCGAATAAAAATAAGATAAGGATACTGAGAGTAGTGGGCCTGAGTGGCGCAGTAGACTAAGGCACTGTGATTAACATTCAGCTGCCTGCAAGTACTGCAAGTTCTAATCTCACCAGGCTCAAGGTTGACTCAGCCTTCCATCCTTTCTAAGGTAGGTAAAATGAGGACCCAGATTGTGGGGGCAATAAACTGACTGTTTATTATATATTCCGAGTAAAATCATATGGATTGAACTTCTGGAAACACTCACTTTGGGATTAATGAAGTAGGTTTGAGAGCCCTTATTTTCTGGGCTCCCAGATTGATTGAGTTCAAAAGCCAGACTTTTATAAAGGATAGAAAAGCCAAGAAAGAAAGTTTATTATAACGTTTTGCATAACCAGTATAATCACCGAACAAAGTTTTGCAAAATGATGATTGTTTACCTTGGATTGATTACTTATCAAATAGCCACATTCAGTCATTCTTCTTGTTTCTTCCTAGAATTGTTAACAGCTAATTTTTGTTCTTTTAGACTCTTGATTCATTTGCACTTCCACAAAAGGTGTCCGCTTTCTAGTTTATTTGCTTTTTCTATTCAACAGGCCTTGTTGCTCAGGCCTTGTTACTACACAGGAAATCTATATAGATTAGGGCATTCTGGCTTTCAGAAAAGCAAGGAGTTGTTGTTGTTGTTGTTCTTTTAACTTTTTTTAAAACTACAGTTCTGATGAGGCAGCTGCAAAGCCAGACTGGGTTCAGAGGAAAATAAGAGTCAAAGATTATCAGCATCAGTGATGAACATTTTTCAGCTCCTGAGCCTTTGACAAGGGTGAAAACATGTGGATCTCCAAGCCAGTGGTGGATTCTACTTACCTTTACTACCAGTTTGCAGCGGGGACAGGGGTCAGCAACCTGCGGCTCTGGAGCTGCATGTGGCTCTTTCACCCCTCTGCTGTGGCTCCCTGTCACTCAAAATATGTGTCACAACCGCCAATGTGCGACAACCGCCGGCACACGATTTATTGAGCTTTTCAACAACCATGGATATAATCCAAGAAAAGAAAAGTTTCAGAAGAAAACAGAACATTTAATTCAGCTACATGTGCTAGTTTTGTGGCCTCTCAAGAAATAGTCACGCATGGGAAGGGTTTTGTGATTCCCAGTGTTTTCTTTTCTGTGGGAAACGGGGCCAAATGGCTCTTTGAGTGTTTAAGGTTGCAGACCCCTGGTCTAAACGCAGAAATGTAAGGCAAAAAGCCTGCTCTTCCTACTGACGTGGAAAGGAGCCAGAACAATGCTCTGCTGGACCACACAGACAAAGCACGTGGCTTTTTCACAGCCCTGGTGATAACTGATGTTTTGCCCGTGTTCCGTTTGATATCATGCAGCTTTGTTTTCAGAGCAAGCTTTGTGCGTCTGGAAAGCCTTTGATTTTTTTTGCCATTGTTTTGTTTTTCATCTCAAGATGTACTGTTTAATCTTTTCCATTCAGATGCCAGCAGCCCGGTGGGCAAACTACTAAGGAAGAAACGCTTCAAAGATGGGACTGTAAACAGACACCTGTTGCCCACAGAACATACTGACCACCTATGTGTTTATTTAGTTAGCTATTAAAAGAGACCAATCAAATCAATACACTTGTCTAGTCATATACTACTGACTTGTTTTCCTATCACTGTAACATTCAGAGTGATTAAACCAAAAGGAAAAGGATGATTATTGTCATAAACTAATAATTCCTAAGTAGATAGAAATTTGCCGCTTTAGAAGTTTCATCTTCTCCAGTTTTATTTCCGACAGAGAGGTTCTCTCTGTGCATATTTTTACAAGTCAGGGCTTTAAATGTCTTCCAAAAAGGAATAGACAAAAATGATACATGTGACAGCTAAAAATTGCCCATAGCTTTCCTGGCAATAGATTGAGAAATATTTCTTCATCTCTTCTTGCATAATCATTTTTGACGCGTTCTTTGTTCCAACAGTGTTGTTTTCATCAAATCACAAATCCTGGGGAATTGTGGAAATCTCTCTCTCTCTTTTTTTTTTTTTTGTCCCCTTTCAGAAGCTATTGGCGGTAATCACTGAAGAGAACATATTTCAAAATGCAGCTTTTATTAGCTAATATCCCACTTAGCCGTTATACAGGTTTCCTGTATAATTCCCAGTAAGCAGTCTGTTGACAGCCAACAGTTGATGGATTTCACCTGGCATAAGAAGCTAACTTGAAATGGGAGGGGAGAGGATCTAAGTCACACTGACTTTCTCTATAATTAAAAGTCCATCATAGATAGGTGTGCCAAATAGAATAGCAACATTCAGTTACTCAGGTGTAAAACCAATGTAAGAGCCAATTGTATGGTACCTGAAAATCTGCATGATATACCCAAGATGTTATATTTTTAGATCTATATCCTAGAACAGGGGTCTGCAACCTTAAACACTCAAAGAGCCATTTGGATCCATTTCCCACAGAAAAGAAAACACTGGGAGCCACAAAACCCTTCCTGTGCCTGACTATTTCTTGAGAGGCCACAAAACTAGCATATGTAGTTGAATTAAATGTCCTGTTTTCTTCTGAAACTTTTCTTTTCTTTGATAATATCAGGGGTGAAATGCTCCCAGTTCGGACCGGATCGCCCGATCTGGTAGCAATGGAGGCGGGTGGTTCGGAGAACCGGTAGCAAAAATCCCTGCCCCCTCCCCATTGCCCAGCTGAGCCGCGCAATCATCAGAGGCTTTTTTTTAATTTTTAAAAGCATTTTTTCTACAACCTCTTTGGCCGAAAAAATGCTTTTAAAAGTAAAAAAGAAAAAAGCCTCTGATGATCACGCAGCTCAGCTGGGATCATCAGAGGCTTTTAAAAGCATTTTTTCTACAACCTCTTTGGCCGAAGAGGTTATAGAAAAAATGTTTTTAAAAGGAAAAAAAGCCTCTGCCGATCAGGCAAGTCAGCTGGGATCGTCAGAAGCTTTAAAAGCATTTTTTACAACCTCTTCTGCTGAAGAGGTTGTAGAAAAAATGGTTTTAAAAGTAAAAAAAAAAAAAAGTTGGCCACATATTACCCCACCACCACCAAGCTACGCCCAAAGAACCGGTAGTAACAAATTTTACATTTCAACACCAGATTATATCCATGGTTATTGAAAAGCTCAATAAATTGTGTGCCGGCGGGTGTCACACATTGGTTGTTGTGACACATATTTTGAGTGACAGGGAGCTGCAGCAGAGGGGTAAAAGAGCCACATGCGGCTCCAGAGCCGCAGGTTGCTGACCCCTGTCCTAGACTTATTTCTTTAAGAAAAGAATCAAAATATAGAAATTTTAGCACTTCCTTAATGTTATTTCCTTTTCTCCTTTTTCAGAACTGGCTTTACTATTTGTTGCATGTTTGGCTTTAGTATTTCAACAATGACCCTTTCAGGTGCTAAAAATCCTTCCTACTTTTATTGTGAATTTTCATTGTCTGTTGTTTTATTGTAAGTGACTTTAACTCAGTTTCCCTCTGAACACCAGGAAAGAGGAAACATGGAGGGAGGGGTTATCCAATTTTTCACCTTTGACCTTCCTGTTTTGATGGGAAAGAACCTGAAGAGAAGGTAATATGTTTGGTTGATCAAATGTGCACACACACATATAGAGATTTTTCTTATAGATTTCTCCTATCCCCCTATCCACATGTGGTAGTCACAGAAAGAAAACAGGACAGGTAATTTCAACACAGTTTGGTCCTAGAACAGTTGTACCTGCACCTGTCCAGGTGAACAAGTATATCCCAAGCCAGTGTTTCTCAACCTTGGCAGCTTTAAGATGTGCGGACCTGAACTCCCAGAGTCCCCAGCAAAACTGGCTGAGGATTTCTGGGAATTGAAGTCCATGCATCTTAAAGTTGCCAAGGTTGAGAAAAATTCTCCTAAGCTGTTCGGAACAGCATGGAAGCCAAGAGTGTGTCTGTGGGGCATTACAGAAAGTTCATTCCTGTAAATACAGGATGAAGTTATTTATAGATGTCTATTAGGATTAAGCAGACGAAGAGTAGCCTCTTCAGAAGATTATTTAGGATGTCAACAGTATGAAGACATATTCTATGTATCATGTCTTTAAAAATAGCTATCTTGGCCATCTCTTTACATATTCCCTGAATACTATCGTTAGTTTTTAAAATCTGGATAGAAGGATAAATTAAATAGATATGTGAATAACTGGCTATCCCATGCAAACTCCAACTTAAAAATCCATGATAACTGGTTGCCTAGGCCAAACTTGAAGACACTTAGTGAAAAGATCAAGATTTCTATGAGTAATTGGTTTGATTGTCAAACTGCTCCTATTGCTAAGAAAATCTTACCTTTGTGTGACTTTCTTCTGTATGACAAACTACTGCCATACATTATGCTACCATATTTCCCTCCAGTCCTAAGATGCATGGACTTCAATACAATGATGAAAAAAATTATGAAATGCAAATTATGGCCTTACAATATAAACCTTAGTCTTGTGTACTTGGTGTTGATATTAAACACCAGAAGTAAGTCATGAGGTTTTCATTGTTATATTACAATATATCACCTGGTCCCTACAGACACCTGAGTAAACAGCTCCAACTCATCCAATCCTGACATAAGACTTAACTTCTAATATCATCCTCGTTGCCCCTTTTTTGACTCCATCCCACTTTGTCTTCTTAGTGTGCTTCCCATACATTGGGTGGGAACTCACCAACACAGAATAAAATAGATAGTTATACTTCCCAGTATTTCTGAAGTTATCCTTCTGCTGTTAGACTCTAAAATTGTATTTGCCGTTTAGGCGGCCAATGTTGATTGGAATTTAAGGGTACAATCAGCTGCTTTTGCAACACTTTCCAAAATTATGGTGGGAAGTGTCATCGCACTTCCTACCACCATTACATGGTTTTGCCAAATTGTCACGAAATAGGATGTACCAGAATCAAAACAGATATGAAATTATTCCCAGATAATTATTCTCAGTAATATTCAATTAGTAAATATTACTGTGGCACTTCACTGTACCCATTATGACAAACGCACACACACGCATAAGCATATGTGCGTACATGGACACACAGAGACACAAATATCCTGATCAAATGCACTGAAATTTTTTTTAATGTGTCCAAGCTACAGGGGAATAATGTCAAGTCTGCTTTAACTCTCACTGATTTCAAATGACTAGTTCAGAGGAAATTCTTAATTCATTTCAACCTTCGTTCTGAGGTTGCTGAATGTGCCGATTTTTTAAAAAAAAAACTTGTGCAAAAGTTGCATCTTTATTTGCTAGATTTTGCTGTGTTCTGTTCCTTCCTGCTTCCTGCCCTTCTGGAGACTGTCCCGTTTTCATTATCATCCAAGTTCTAAAGTTCTCCAGTGGCCACGACTTTGAGATTTTAAAATATATGGCACTTTTCCTGAACTGACACCTGCACACTTTCTTTTCTCCTAATCCTTAGGAATGTCATTTATGTCTTGTTCAGTGCTGTCTAAGTTCTGACCACCTTTCCAACAACCCAATCATAGCCAATTATGGTCATTATCTTTTAGTGATAAAAAAAGGAGTTTCATTTTCTGCTTTTCCTTGCAGATTTTATGACCACATTACATTTTTCTCCCTCCTTCAGCACGGTCTTCGTATCTCATGTTGCAGTTTTTCTAATGATTTGCATTGCCCATATACACAAACATACCTGGAAACACACTTCTTCTATAGAAATAATGCAATATGACAGCCAATTATGTCTCTATGTAATGTTTCAGAAAGGAACCTTCTGTATGCTAATTTTTGTTGTTTTATGCTGCACTACGCCTTTCATATTACAGTGAATATCCATAGAAATCATCTTTCAAACCTTGGATTCTAATTAAGCTGACTTGGCTGCCATTGAGATGGAGCCCTTCACAGGGTGTTTATAATGAGAACTTGATGACTTCAGAGTGATAGAATGTCATACGCATCAAGAGTGTATCTCTCTTTTATCATCTTTGCATAAACTTACGAGGAATATACACATGGTGAGCTACTCTGTTAAGCGTTGGCTGTCATTTAATGGTCTTTTGGAACTCACTTTCATAAAACCTAAGGAACATCACTATTTACCATAGATCACTGGAGATTTCAGCATTTCTTTCCCTTTCTGTTGAACAAGCAAATAGAACAAACTGTTCTTCATTGCCTCTCTCATTGGACTGTGTGGTTATTGAAAGAGAGCGGTAAGTGAATGGGCAATGCTGAGGTCACATTGCCTAACAACCCAGAATATGAATGTAGGACTACTGCTTAATTATCAGTTAAGAAGTTTAAAATATAGATTGAAAGTTCCTCTTTAGAGATGACCCTGCATACCACTAGCTTCCTGTTGCTGGTTTCCTTACCTTCCCACTGCCAGGAATGGGGAAAATTTTGCATTTTCACTTGTAGTGAAAAATAAATTCATGTTTCCTTCCTGCTTGCTTCCAGGATAGGAAAAAGTACAAGTGTGTGTCATAATTGTCCTTACCATTTTTTAAATTATTTATGATGAGGAAGTAGAGGGCTGCTATATACTTGTCACAGCTGCATTCAAGGGGGTTTATCTGTCACCAGCTGTAAAATTAGAAAATCAACCATTAGTCCTTAGAGGCAGAAACTTACAATTATGAAATGTTGTATATGGTGCACTGATAATGAACTGTCAAAGCTCATCCAATCGTCTTATGGATTTTTTTTCTCTATGATTACTAAGGAAGTATAGGTCTTTAGAAGAATTTATAGTTGGTTTAATAGTAGTTCCCATGATGGTCAGTTCCAAAGACTTATTGTCTATTCCTTCCTCATCTGGAGCAGCAGCACCAATGTAAAAATCAGACATTGCATAGTCCATCATCCCAACCATTCTCCACAGGATCTTTATTCTCATTGTCCTCCATCTTATTAATTTATCATTTACATTAACACTCGTATTTGGCCTTGGGAATCTGTTTTCTTGATGACATATTCATGACAGCATGAGGCTCCATTTAACATGAGAACAACACACTCAGTGTGAAACAAAATAATAGAAATCAACACAGCGAATCAAAATCAATGTCAGGGAATAAAAGGGAAGCTAAGAAGGAGCTCAATAAAAGGAGAGGAAGATTAGGTAAAAAAATACATAGTATCATTACAATCATTACAATCAGAATAGTTATTCAGTAAAACCTGAATATTGCCAAGATATGAATTTTTAGGGAGGATTTTTGGAATCCGTGGCAAAAAAAGATTGCAGAGATTTAGGTCTTAGAAAGCTCTTACATTTCAATGATGACATAAACTATTAATATGCAGAGAAGAGAACTAAAGATATGGCCAAGAAATATAAGATTAAATGTGATTTGTAGTGATGCCAGCATTGATTCACACTGCAGTTTCAGAAGGATAATTCTAAGAATTTATTTAAAAGAAGGAGTTAGGAAGAGATGGATAAATCCTAAAAAAATTTGTTTTGACTAATGTGACCACATTCAGCTCCCTATAATTACTATCGGTCATCAAGTGACAAGCAAGTTTGTCACTCTCATCTATCTATCTCAACTATCAACTATCAGTAACATCCTTTTCCATATTTAAATTGGTTTGCTGAAAAAAATATATGCCCTGGAGGTAAACCAAAAATATTATATTAGAAGCTTCTCAATATCTTCAGTCCATGGTCACACACCATGGTCTCACCAATCTGAGCACTTATTGTTCCTTATTTCTTAACACATACTAACCTGAACTGCTCTTCTGAATATGCCTGGTTAGGCGAATTTTATTAAGTCACAAAGTCAATCCCACAGAGATGCCCTAGCTTGTTAAACACATTATAGTTTTTATAGGTAGTTGGAATACTTCTAAAATTGGGTTTGAGTTTCCTTTTCTGAATGAAGTTACACTGACTACAGTATAGAACTAATGAGCCACATGGAGATAAGTTTAATTACTTTTCAATGCTGTTGCCTAGAAGTAGCTTAAGATGGCAATATTTCTTAGTTGGAAGATAATGAAGGAAGAAAGACGACTTCATTAGATAGACAGGAACTCTAAGCAAGCAGGCTTTTCAAAGAAGACTTGAAGGTCAAATCATCACTTGTAACCACTTTCAAGCCAGGGTGAGCTTTCACCATCTCTGCAAATAGTAGCAAACAGTTTTATTCTTATCTTATTCATAGATTTTACCAATTTACCTCCACTTGCTATTTAATTGCCTAGCCTGATTTAAAAATAGGTTCTGTGAGAGCATTTTTACAGGAAAAAAAAAATCAAAGGGCAGCTGCAATTGTCACACAGATATACCAATTTTCCTTCAAAGACATGGGCTGGGATCCAACAAGATATCTGAGATGCTTTCAGAAGCTTCTGTGTATTCTCATGAGATATGTTTTCCCTTCATGAAAGAGATCTCTATGCCATTTCTAAAACTACTCGTGGAAACAGATTCCCTATTAAAAAGGGCTTATTACAGCATAGGTAGAACCATTAAAAAAACAACAGCATTTGGTGTAGTGGTTGCAACAGGTACCTTGAAGAGTTCTTAAAGGAGGGGTGTCAAACTCGATTTTATTGAGAGCCATATCAGGGTTGTGTTTGACCTCGGGGGCTGGGGTCGGCGTGGCCAAGGTGGGCATGGCCAGCTTGACATCACTCATTGTGGGGGCACCTGTGGTGGCCCAAGTGCTCTGCCAATGAAAACGGGCTCCCGAGCACTGTTTTTGGTGGTGAAGGCCTCGTGCAACCCTCTGGCAGCAAAAACGGAGCTTGTGAGGGTCACACGTGGCCCCCCCGAGCTTTGTTTTTGCTGGCAGGGGCACCATGGGCCAGCCCTTCACTGTTTCCAGGGTGGTCCCACAGGCCAGATCTAAGCACTCTATGGATGGGGCCAGCCCTCGGGCCTTGAGTTTGACACCCCTATCTTAAAGCATTTCTCCCCATACCCAGCAGTATTTTTTTACAAATAGTAAGTTGTCATAGCATCATCATCCCAATAATGCTACTAGCAGTGGCTAAGCAAGGAAGCCATTAAGCAGCTGCATGATATGTGAAGAAGTGTACATTAGATCCATGTTAGTACCATATGCATTTATGTATAACTGCACTCCATTCGTTTCCTCAAGGAATAGTAGGAATCTTCACAGAGGGCAGAGTAATGTATCAGACATCCTGGTTAGGTAAAGGTAAAGGTTCCCCTCGCATATATGTGCTAGTCATTCCCAACTCTAGGGGCAGTGCTCCTCTCCGTTTCAAAGCCAAAGAGCCAGCGTTGTCCGAAGACGTCTCCGTGGTCATATGGCCGGCATGACTAGATGCCAAAGGTGTACAGAACGCTGTTACCTTCCCACCAAAGGTGGTCCCTATTTTTCTACTTGCATTTTTTACATGCTTTCGAACTGCTAGGTTGGCAGAAGCTGGGACAAGTAACGGGAGCTCACCCCATTATGTGGCACTAGGGATTCGAACCGCTGAACTGCTGACCTTTCGATTGACAAGCTCAGCATCTTAGCCACTGAGCCAGCACATCCTTTTTTCAATTCTGCCAACCAGGATGTAGGAGCACAGAAGAGATCTAGCAGCTCAGCATTATGTTTTTGCAATGGATCGTCTCCTACACATGGGACAACATGACCTGGATGGCTGAGAATCTTTACAGACTTTTAACTACACTACCTTTGAATGGTGTGGGAGTAGGAATGGATTTCTAGAGGAAAAATTGCAGACTTTGGGAACCAGGAGCACTACTCAGGTGACCCCGAGGACACAGATAAGTGCTTCAACGTCCCTCTAAAAGGATGCAAATGACCAGCTGTCTGCAAGAAATATAAATCCTTCTATTCCCCACTATTCTGTCAGAGCTGAGGAAGCTTCTTGGATGAGAAGCGAAATGTCTTCAAAAGAAAAAACAAGAAAGTTCAGTTGCCTCCTGAAAAAGCGCCTTTGACCTGGATGACTGAGAATCTCTACAGACATCATCTTCTAAAATCGTATGTGAATAAAGAACTTGTTCCTCATTTGAAAAAAATTAACTAGCCAACGATAACAGATACTTTTTAAAGAAAAACACTTGATGTGATATACTAAAACTGCTTCTATACAGATTGCTGGGACTCTGCATTCCAAAGATTTGTCTAGCTACACAAGACTTAAAAACCATCAGCACTATATAATGCCTCTTGTTCATTATTCTAATAAATATTACAGCAATGTATTTGCCTCCATATTTTGAAGTTATAATGTATGTTCAGTGAGATTTAAACTGGGTTCATTTCTGTATTCTCTGTGCTGCCAGTCTTAATCTTTTTCAACAGTGGCTCTTCTATGCAAGCTTGTTCATTCTGGAAAATCTCAAGTAATTTTATCAATCATTCTTAATTGTAGGCAAAGTTGCTGACTTTCAGCCTTGAGTGTTGATGATCTGAGCAGCCAGAAGACAATTTAGAATATTTAAATTGATGGGGGAATTGATAATTGCCCTTAATATGGGCTAATAATTGTGGATCAAATCATTTTTATAATTTGAGAAAATGCAGCCCCTGCGTCAAAGTACAATCCACCATAAATTAATAAAACTTGCCAAATATGCCTATTTTTATTTTGACATCTGAAACTTTAAAGGCATCTTTAACTGTTCTTCCAATACTGAGGTCAGTGGGATGAGATCAGATATATTAGGCTAATAACTTTCATGAAACTAGCCTGAAAATTGAATGCAGTTGGAAATCAATATAAGTAATAAAGGACATCCTTTTTCCCCCCAAGTAACTGTTAAGAACCTAACATTATAATAACTTTAACTATATTAATTGGTTAAGGTTAGAATTTATAAAGTTTCAGGGCTGGACTCGCCGAGAATTGTGAAACTTTGAAAAACTTCCATTCATGAAAAGAGTGTATGATTTTTTTTACTGTTTTTTTTTTCTTCAAGTAACAAAATAAATGTTCATCCATAATTCTTACATCTATAATTATTAATTAAAACTCTGCTGAGTTAAGAGTTTGGAATCATTATTAGTGTAATTCTAATGCAGATTTTAAGTTTAATGGTTTTATTTATTTAAGTAATACCTACAAAGATCAGAATTGTGTAAGTCATGCTATTCTTTGTGACACTGTTTGGAAGCAAAAGTTGGATTTTAAAGTAGCAGGAGATGAAGATTATTTTCATTTTTGAATTTTGGTGTTCCTGAAAATACCATGGATAGCCAAGAAAATAAACTGACTGATCACCAAATAAATCAACTCAGGATTCTCATTTGAGGCACAAATAGAACATAGGATAATAGGGTGGAAAGAGATCTTAAGAGTACTGTAGTCCAACCCCTTGCTTGAGCAGGAAACTCTATAACATTCTGGCTTTCCAGTCTCTTCTTGAAAACCTCCACCTGCAATTTAGAGCACCTACAACTTCCAGAGGTAAGACATTTCACTCATTAATTGTTCTCACTGTGCAAGAAATTTCTCCTAGGTTGGATCTCTCTTTAATGATCTTCCGCCCATTACTTTTTGTCCTGCCCTCAGGTGCTTTAGAGAACAAGTTTACCCTGTCTTCTCTGTGATCAAGCTCAAACTTTGGGCACATTATTTGAAGACCCAACTAATGGCAAAGGCTCTAATGCTAGCAATGATGGAAGGATAGAAAAGAGGATAACCAGAGGATGAACTCAGATACAGCAGTGATGAGTACTTTAAAATAACAGATTAGGGATAAATCATCATGGAGAAAACCTATTCTACGTTTGGCCCCTAAAAAGGGGCCAAAAACAATGATGGCAAATATTGATCAATTTATTTATTAGATTGGCATTCTGGTGCAGAATAGATTCTCAGCAGTTTGCATACAACAATAAAAGTGCAATTAAGCATTCACAGTAAAATGATAAAAAAAAAAGCACTTAATGCAATATTACATAGTTGCAATCTGATGGCACCAACTCATTCCCAGTTTATTTATCCTAAATGTCTGATATAAGATGGAATGACTTTCTTAATACAGTCGTAAAGTTCCAGGCATAAGTCTGTCCAGGAGAAAGACAGGAAAGCAAAGGTCAATAGTAAATTCAACTGTATTCATTCTTCAGGAAGATCCAGATAGACCAAAGTAATCTACGGCTATAGATATTGCCATTGGGAGTTGACTGATTCACCATAGGTGGCAATTGAACTCAGGTTCCAATACAATCGTTGTCATCATTAATTGGTTCCAGGAGGTGCAACGAGAATCAAAAATAATGCGTACCAAACAATTTTTTCCTATAAGGAATAATGTAAATAAATTTAATGTGTTTCCAAACTAAAGACCCATAATGAAAAAAAAAATGCCCCCAAATACACAAAATGGCCATAGAAGCTAAGACTGCAAGGGGCTATGCACAGAGCAAGAGATAGCTTGTGATTAATGGATGGCCCTTTGTTTTGGCTGGAACGGATAAAAAGTCACAAGGCAACTGACACCAACAAGTTCTAGCTTGCACATCAAGTACAAAACAAATGACAAGTACCTGGACAAAATTTTCATGTCAAAGTCATGATGAGTTTTAAAACAGTCAAATATCAAGGTATGACCATAGTTTCTATTGTTTTCTCTGTGCTGAACATTTCCCATACTAAAGGGAAAAGTGAATATAGAAATGGTGATGAGTACAGCTGAAATAACTAGGATGGAGTCCAATGAGTTATAATTGCAGTTATAAATCCAGCTTTTTGAATATTTATTTATTTATCTATCAAAATTATCCACCAACCATCTCACCCAAGTGACTCTGGCCACTAGGGTGGCACTAAAAGTTTAAAAACCTGATGGACCTCTGCTCCTCACTCTTCAACTAAACAATCAGAGGATGGTTGAAGTACCGTATTTTTCGGAGTATAAGACGCACCAGAGTAAAAGATGCACCTTAGTTTTTGGGGAGGAAAATAAGAAAAAAGCTGATTGGTGGGTGGCTCAAATACCCCCAATCAGCTGTTCCCAGAGGTGAATTTTAGCAACAGTGTCCTTGGTTGTGAGGTCTGTGCCTTGCTTTTTTTTTTCTGCCTCTGAAACTTCTGAAACTCTGTTTCAGAAAAAACTTTTTTTTCTGCCTCTAAAAGCCTCCAAAACAGCTTCAGGAAAAAAGCCTCTGAAGCTCTGTTTGGGGGCTTCTTTTCTGAAGCTTCGTTTCTGATGCTTTTTTCAGCCTCTGAAACCTCCGTTTGAGAAGCTGGGCGGGGCTACATTCGGAGTATAAGACGCACCCAGATTTTCACCCTCTTTTTTGGAGGAAAAAGGTGCATCTTATACTCCGAAAAATACAGTAGATAGTAAGCAGATGAAGATATTAAACTTTCCTCATGTTGACAATTAGTTTGGTATCCAAAGATGAATAGTTCTTATTAATTGAAATTATTATTTTCTGTTGTAGGGAAAACTAATAGTTTGGACTACGTGCTTTATCTAGGATCAATATTGCAGCTAGATCATCTTAGATTAAAGAATTCTTAATAGTCTTGTAGATAAGTATGTGCATTGGTTACATTGTGAAATGTGTCATTAACCATGATTTCACACTTTGCTTACAATTCCTTTCTTGCTTCTGCTTTTCTGATAATTTAGAAAATTTGTGGGCTTTTTTCCAATTGCGTGATTTAAAATAAATAAAGAAATCAAGCAGCTGCAATGTTGGATTTTATTCAGAGTAGAGGTGTAAAATATAGCTTACTTTTGCACACTAAATATATTCCCTTCAAAGGAAGCCGTATTTCATTGCAGAAATAAATAATCAATGTATAAGATGAAAGTGAAATCAACAACTGCCCAGCCATCCTTAAATCGTTTCAAAAAGAAGAGAGTGTGCTAAGGTGAACAGTGTCTGCACTGATGTGACCATTACTGGAATATGGCAACTACTGCCATTATCACTTGTTCTCTTCCTGGATGCTTGCCCTGCTCCAAAGGATGAGAGTCCTTGTCTCTGATTCTATATGCAACACCGTCAGAGGTGATATTTAGCTGGTTCAGACCAGTTCGCCTGAACCGGTAGCGGAAATCATGAGTGGGCCCACCCGGCTATATGCCATCCTATTTAGGCATGTTTTTGAGGCCGGGCACATGCACTGAAGGTGTACGTGCAAGTAAAGCGCATCCACAGAAGGCAATTACACACACAAACCAGGCACACACCACATGAAGCAAGCGTGCACAGCAGAGGTGGGTTTCAGCAGGTTCTGACCAGTTCTGGAGAACTGGTAGTGGAAATTTTGAGTAGTTTGGAGAACCAGTAGTAAAAATTCTGACTGGCCCCACCCCCATCTATTCTCTGCCTCCCAAGTCCCAGCTGATCGGAAGGAAATGGGGATTTTGCAGTATACTTCCCCTGGATTGGGGAGGGAATGGAGATTTTACAGTATCCTTCCCCTGCCTGCCTTGGTGGCCATGCCACGCCCACCAAGCCATGCCACCAAGCATGCCCACCAAGCCATGCCACACCCACAGAACTAGTAGTAAAAAATTTTGAAACCCACCACTGGTGCATATGCGCGGTGAACCGGTAGTAACATAATCTGAAACTTACCGCTGAACACCATCCACTAACATCATATACACTTTGTTTTCCACACTCCTCTTCTGCAACAATGAAAAGACATTCTTCAGTTTTCAGATGGATTCTCTAGATCCGTGATGGCGAACCTATGGCACGGGTGCCACAGGTGGCACGCGGAGCCATATTGGTGGGCACGCGAGCTCAGCTCTGGCACGCATGCGTGCGCCATCCAGCTGATTTTCAGGCCTTCTGGGCCTATCAGAAGTGAGGAAACACACTGTTTCTGGCCTCTGGAGGGACTCTGGAGGGGGGGAAGGCCGTTTTTGCCCTCCCCAGGCTCCTAGAAAGACTCTGGAGCCTGGGGAGAGCAAAAAACGGGCCGACTGTGCCCATTGTGCCATCGCATGCCAAAAGCGGGGGGAGCACGGGGGGGCAGGGCACATAGAATTATGGATATGGGCACGCATGCGTGTGACCCCACTGCGCTAGCCCCGCTTTTGGCACGCGATGGCAAAAAGGTTGGCCATCACTACTCTAGATCATTTTACAGAGCGTCAAGTCTTTTCTCTGGGAATTTCCCTTTAGAATTTCCCACTGCAGTACAAAAAAATTGAACTTCCTTGTATTTTCTTCTCAAAACAGATTATTGTCCATTGCTTCCACTTCTCCACATAACATTAACTAACCTAAAAGCGAATAATGTGCTAGGGATTTATGCCCTTGTACTTGCATTCAACTTTGGGCTTAAAGTTAGGCTGTTCTTAAACTGAATTGGAAAAAAAAGAACCTCCTACAAAGATCAGTTCAGATCCATAATAAGGACTTCTCTCATGATGCCTGTTGCTTGAAACAGATGAAAAGGAGATGTCAGAAAGAGAGAGGTGTCCAAGAGTCCTGCCACCGAACAGCCTCTTGGAGAGTTTCAAGCTGTCCCTTCTATTTATCTTCTGGGATGAACTAATGTTGACCAGCTTCACAATAATTTTCTGGAGTTCATCTGAGCACAGGAACAATAAATAGCCCCTGAAAAAACATCCCACTGATCACTGGGCAAACGGTAGAAAGGTCACACAAGAGAGACCTAGAAACAACCTGGTTCTTTAATGGAGCCATTTGTAACACTCTGGGTGAGGTGCTGGCATCGGTGCGCTGCTGTTCCTTGTCAAAGTTCAAAGACAGCATTGTAAGCATGGAATGTTTGCCATGTATGGCAGTGGCCACAGCCAGAAGGCAAAGGGCCAATGGGAGAAACTTACCAGCTTTTGGAATTAGCTACATCTACTGCTTCCTTTAAGGGACATGGTGGCTCATTGGCTGGGAGCAGACATTGCCTTTTTGCATTTATGTAAGAATTTTAGATAGCTGAAGTGGCTCAGTGGCTAAGATGCTGAGTTTGTCAATTGAAAGGTCGGCAGTTCAGCGGTTCGAATCCCTAGTGTCGTGTAATGGGGTGAGCTCCCATTACTTGTCCCAGCTTCTGCCAACCTAGCAGTTCGAAAACACGTAAAAAATGCAAGTAGAAAAATAGGGACCACCTTTGGTGGGAAGGTAACAGCGTTCCGTGCGCCTTTGTCGTTTAGTCATGCCGGCCACATGACCACGGAGACGTCTTCGGTCAGCGCTAGCTCTTTGGCTTTGAAACAGAGATGAGCACCGCCCCCTAGAGTCGGGAATGACTAGCACATATGTGTGAGGGGAACCTTTACCTTTACCTTTTGCTGCTTCCTTTAGTGAACCCACCATGATGCTTTCAGCGACTACCTCTGATCAAAAGTGATCCACAATTTCAAAAGATTGCCCAATCATCTTCTGAGTTATCTGCTATTCTTAGCAACATCCATGCAGATATATCACCTCTGATTGCAAACGTATCTGATTCTGAAGGCCACTGGAGTGTGACTTCAAAGCCCTCCCATGCCACCAGCTTTTGCCTTGGTAACCCAAACACTTTCTCCATTTGTTAGAATCACCGGAGTCCTTGCCGTCTAGCTGGTGTTTTCATTGATAGACTGACACTAATTAAGAGGAACAGAGCTGGGATACTGCAGTACATTTTCCACAGCCGCTGCAGGTTGGGCTTCTGGCCAAGACAGCGAATGCTTCTCTTTGCATTCCTTTCTTCTCCCCAGAGAAGAGCTATTTTACAGACACCTGGCATTTGCAGATCCAAGAAATCTGGGGCCGCTGCTGTTGAAACGTTGCCGTGAAAGAAAATTGCTGCCGCAGCACAATCCTCTCTCTGAAGTACCCTGTCATTAAGAGAATGAGGTATTTTCAAACGGAGGAGGGTGAGGGGCTGAGACTTCCATTGGTTTAAATCTTCAAGTTAATTTCATTAAAGTTGTAATTGCTCATTTTGAAAGTGGCACAAATACCATCCTGCTCTGCCAAGGGCAGACTTGGGGATAAACCGCTAACAAGATAAATTGCTTATTTATCGCAGGAGTGGACGTTCTTGTAGAACATCAGCTGAATATACGAGAAATAGGCTGCCTTTGGGCTCTAGCCTGGAGCACGCTTCTTGGAGAAAGTAAGACTGAAAGTGAAACAACAGGGAACAATTTGGATCATAGCCTTCATGAGCTGCAGGTCTAAATATACTTTTCAGGTCATCATTGGTTATGGCCTAAGAAGAAAGATATTTCCCAGGTTGTTTGCAGAGAGGAGACCCAAAAAATTAGAATGATAGCCCAAATCATGTGATCAAAGCTCTTTTATTTTATTTTTTATGTGCATGGCAACATGTGCTTTAAAAAGGTAAAGGTTCCCCTTGCACATATGTACTAGTCATTCCCAACTCTAGGGGGCGGTGCTCATCTCCGTTTCAAAGCCGAAGAGCCAGCACTGTCCGAAGATGTCTCCATGGTCATGTGGCTGGCATGACTAAACGCCAAAGGCGCACGGAACGCTGTTACCTTCTCACCAAAGGTGGTCCCTATTTTTCTACTTCCATTTTTTACATGCTTTCGAACTGCTACGTTGGCAGAAGATGGGGCAAGTAATGGGAGCTCACCCCCGTTACGTGGTACTAGGGATTCAAACCACTGAACTGATGACCTTTCGATTGACAAGCTCAGTGTCTTAGCCACTAAACCATCACGTCCCTCTAAGTTGAAGAAAGCTGGCATCTAAAAGCCATTTCTGGCTTTTATTGTATGGATGGAGAGACATCACATAGATTTTTTGTCTATGTATTCCTGAAGACATCTTTTATTTTTCTCTTGTCTGACTGTTATCCTAATTTCCCTATCCAGTACTGTCATTACCACTACAGTTCCTTCCTTGCATTTACAACGATAACATGAATAAATCTAAACTTATTTCTGATACATTTTTCCTTTCTTCCCAGTCTTATTCTGCTCCAAAGAACTTTTGCCCAATGTAAACTTCTCAAATGTTGTACTGATTTGCAATTTGAAGTTTAATTATCATTCCAGAATGACAGTGCCTCAAATGTTGCAATACTGTCGGCAGCATATTTTTCATGTCTCAGAGCAAATACCTGCTCAGAAAAACCTATAGTCAAAAGTATATAAAGTATATAATATAGGAGGGGAAATTGTTTCTAAAATTAGAACTCTTAGGTGAACTTGCAAAGACAAATGCATATACAGAATGTAGAGATTGGTCACCCCAGGTGATAAATGTATTAACTTTAAAACAAAATTGAAATTGGATTAATTGAACTCAGCTTGCTTAGAAAAATGAGAGACTGCAATTTGAGAGAAACTGCAATGAAAAGATTGATCCATTTCTATGCTTCTTGGCTCAACCACCTTACAAGGCTGACAGCCACAGAGAAACAGTAAAGGATGAAACAGTAAAGGATGAAACAGCAGCTCCCTAGGTGGCTCAGTGGCTAAGACGCTGAGCTTGTCGATCAGAAAGGGGGTTCGAATCCCTAGTATAGGTCTCCTGCATGAGGAGGGGGTTGGCCCAGATGACCTCCAAGGTCCCTTCCAACTCTGTTACTTTGAGTTTCTAATAAATGAGATTAAAATTACTCCATTTAATCCTTACATGACAACATATTGTGATGGGAGGATGGGCAAGGATGTCCACATATTACAGCTAGGAGAGGACTTGCCAGTGAAAAATTATTTTGGATGGCAGATGAAACTTAGGTTCCATCTTCTGTATTTTTAAAGGAAGATCTTTATCTATGCATATATAGAATTAGAATAGAATAGAATAGAATAGAATAGAATAGAATAGAATAGAATAGAATAGAATAGAATAGAATAGAATAGAATAGAATAGAATAGAATAGAATAGAATAGAATAGAATAACAGAATTGGAAGGACCTTGGAGGTCTTCTAGTCCAACCCCCTGCCCAGGCAGGAAATCCTACACCACTTCAGCCAAATGGTTATCCAACATCTTCTTAAAAGCTTTCAGTATTGGAGCATTCACAACTTCTGGAGGCAAGTTGTTCCATTGATTAATTGTTCTAACTGTCAGGAAATTTCTCCTTAGTTCTAGGTTACTTCTCTCCTTGATTAGTTTCCACCAGTAGTGGGTTCCACTTACCTTCGCTCTTGCACGACGCTTCTGTGCATGTACAGAGCATCCATGATGATTTCTGGATGGATGGGTGGAGCCTCCCGTCGCCGTCACTATTGGTTTGCCCGAACCAGGGTGAACCGGTAGAAACCTACCACTGGTTTCCAATCATTGCTTCTTTTCCTGCCCTCAGGTGCTTTGGAGAATAGCTTGACTCCCTCTTCTTTGTGGCAACCCCTGAGATATTGGAACACTGCTATCATGTCTCCCCTAGTCCTTCTTTTCATTAAACTAGACATAAATACATATAGACATATAGATAGGGCACACAGCGATATGACTTCATATCAGAATTTAAAGACACCATTTGAAATGAATATCAAATTATATAACTTTGACAACGCAGAATAATGGGCCAAAAAATGAAAATGATTGATTTGCCTAGTATTAATCCACGCATGGTACAGTTAGGAGAAAATCCCTGGTTTATGATGGGGATTACAATGAAATGGTAACAAGAAAGAGGTAGTTCAGGTAGCCAAGCTCTAATCCAGTCCAGGGTTTTTAAAATCAATACTGATTTGTCTCCAATGAATATACAACTGTCATGAAAGAAATCCATTATCCTACGAGGGGTACAATCTTCACTAATGCCAGATTGTGAAGTACAACTGTGCTTGATTTCCTTATTCAGACAAAGCTATTGATTTTTTTGGAGAGACATATGAAACAGACAGCAAGTGGCTGAGATGTCTGGCTGGGGAATTAAATGTCTTTGTCCTAACAGAAACTCCAAGCAGGAAAGATGGAACATTGTGAAAATGGGATCTTTTGAAAAAGAGCCACAGAAACAATAGCAATAGCACTTAGACTTATATACCCCTTCACTGTGCTTTACAGTCCTTTCTAAGCAGTTTTACAGAGTCAGCACATTGCCCCCAACAATCTGGATCCTCATTTACCGACCTCAGAAGGATAGAAGGCTAAGTCAACCTTGAACTGGTGAGACTCTAACTACCGAACTTCTGGCAGTCGGCAGTCAGCAGAACTAGCCTGCAATACTGCATTTTAACCACTGGGTCACCCCGGCTTTACGGGCCAAAATAAAGTTGCTGTACATTTTGAAAGGTTGTATTATGGCAAAATCCAGCACGCAAAGATTATACTCAAGCAAGCAGCAGCAAGAAGTGCAAACAAGACAGATCTGGGTGTCTAGTTGTAAATAGAATGTAGGCTCCATGCATCTTCATGTGGTGTTGATATTGGCACTTTGCAAGACTGGTGGCCTCTTCAGCTGCATTTATAAGGATTAACTGAGCAGCGCGCATGCATCAAAATACTCCCATAACTAGAGGAACATCTGAAAGCATGATTAAAAGGACAGAACACCTTAAGACAGACATTTGGATAAAATATGTCAGGAGGTAGGTATCTCTCCCTGCATTATGTTTCTCTGTCTTTTTTTTTTTTTTTAGATTGCAGGATGGGGGAAGATCACAGGTTTGGATTGTTGAAAAAGCATTTCAGAAGACATTCTTGGCCAGAACTGCTCACAAACACTGAATAAATTCCAAACTTGCACGATGTTATAAATGTATTTTTGCTTTTAATGTTATTTTCAGAATGACCTGCCTTTCCATCATCTGTTCAGTGATTTTATAATGAAAACATATCACCAGAACTCATCTTGTTCTGATTATTTCACAGTTTTGCTGTTGAGTCATTCAATAACTTTTGACTCTCCATAACCTGAAAGGCTGTGTGTCTGTAACTACTTCTTTGAATTCTTGTAAGCTAATGTCATCAGACAACCAGTCATCCTCTAGCCCCTGGCCACACTTTCTTCTCTCAGTGTCTGTTTTGATTGCCTTACAAGTTTCCAAACATCAATATTTTCCCATATGTCTCTTTCCTTCATATTATGAGTCCAAAACATCTACACTTTAACGTCATCATTATAAGGGTTTTCAGTGAATAGTCTGCTTTTACCTCATCTTTTTTTTTAATTTAATTTATATGCCTCCCTTCTCTGGAGACTCAGGGCGGCGTACAATGCATTAAGCAATAGCCTTCATACTTTTGTATATTTATACAAAGTCAGCTTATTGCCCCCACAACCGGGTCCTCATTTTACCCACCTTAGAAAGGATGGAAGGCTGAGTCAACCTTGAGCCTGGTGGGATTTGAACTTGCAGTAATTGCAGGCAGCAGATGTAAGTGGATGTTAATAGCTGCCTTAGTCTACTGAGCCACCAGAGCTCAAGTACTCAATCTGGTACTGATAATGGCCACACGGAACACCTGATGAAGTACCATTCAGTAAAAAAAAAAAAAACTCCTTGCAAATAGCATCCCTCTGTTTGACAAATACAAGAATTAATCTAATTGTAAACTCACAGCAATAGTTACTGTGTGATTGACAGTCATTTTAATCCACGATCAGATCTGCACTCTGCTCTGGAAATAATTGGAGATGTAGGGCATACCCAAACACTAATTATAGTGTTGGCTTGGCTCTTAATGTGTTAATACCAGTTCACAGACAAAAAACATTCTTGCAGCCTTCTCTACTTCATTCAAAACCTCTGCAGAGGGCTCAGGCTCCACTTAAGTGAGACCATCTTCTAGTGTGTAATTCTTTTTTATGCCATATTAAAATATTGCATTCATTTTCATTTCCAATTTTCCCTAATATATATAAAAAGAAATTGAGGAAGAATATGACAAGTGGGAGAAACAGAAAAAGAAGCAGGATGTAAGAAGTTAACATGTACAGGAAGTTTGCTAGGAAATTAGAATCAATGGTGAAGATGCAGGGGAAGAAATGATCAAGAGGAAATAGTAGAATGGAAAGCTTCCTACTCCACCTTCGTTTCCAATTTCATAGTTTTCATTTCAGGAGATGAGAAATATCTCAAGAATTCAAAGCTACAACTTCATCCCAGCAAAAGTTGCTCGGAGACATTAATATCTGCTGCATCCTTTGAAGACTATTTTAAGCCTCTGGCAAGTCCTAAAACAGCTGAGACATGGATGAAAGATTTGGCTCCCTATCCCAACCTGTTTCAAATAGATAGTAAGAGCCCAACAGAATGACTGCAGCAAAACTGGAGACTCCAATGACACCAGATGAAAATCAAAAGGATGATACCTACATTTTTGCAGTGTCTTTCATAGAAGATGTATCAGATTCTAACATGTCCAGTTTTCCAATGGAATCAGCTTCTGTCCATTGAGGAAGGTTTCCAACCTTAGAATGGTAGAGTATATGTTTTGCATGAAAAAAGATTCTAAATTCAATCTACAATCCTTCCAATTAAAAAGATCAGGTGGGTAGCAAGAGGAAAATTTCTACCTGGCCTGGAAAATTAGAATGTACAATATTGGGCAAAGTGAATCAATAGACTGATTCAGTTACCACATCATTAACCTGTTAGCTATGATTTGGTCAGCCATGATTTATTGAACAGTTATGCTTAGCTCAGTGGTGGGTTTCAAATTTTTTTACTACCGGTTCTGTGGGTGTGGCTTGGTGGGCATGGCAGGGGAAAGATACTGTAAAATCTCCATTCCCTCCCCAATCCAGGGGAAGGTTATTGCAAAATCCCCATTTCCTCCCAATCAGCTGGGACTTGGGAGGCAGAGAATAGATGGGGGCGGTGCCAGTCAGAATTTTTACTACCGGTTCTCCAAACTACTCAAAATTTCCACTACCTGTTTTCCAGAACTGATCAGAACCTGCTGAAACCCACCTCTGACTTAGCTTTGTGTTGCGAAAAATCAAACCTAGGTCAGGCTCAAATGTGGAATTAGCCCACAGTCACCATGCAACTACAAAATGTCTAGGACCAATCCTCCCCCAAATTCCTTGGAGCCTTATCTAATTGTTCCCAGGAGTAGCCTGTCAGTCTTGGGAGATTCCTGTATTATAGACAGAACTTAATTAAGTAGCTCAGAGGTCCCCAAACTTGGCTGCTTTAAGACTTGTGGACTTCAACTCCCAGAATTCTCCAGCCAGCTGTGCTGGCTGGAGAATTCTGGG
>WNWU01013616.1:4645328-4685076 GCA_012654045.1 Ptyas mucosa
TCTATCTATCTATCTATCTATCTATCTATCTATCTATCTATCTATCTCATCTATCAAACATCTTAGCCAGGCATCTTCCTCTTGGAGTGACTGTGGACAGTTTAATTTCTTGGTAAAAATTCAGGTTTTTCCACTTCTTCCTCAATTGTAGAGGCCTTTTTGGCAATTGAAATCAAAAGTGAACTTGGCACCTTTATCTTTCTTATTAAAAGAGGCAGGCACCTATAATGAGTATTTTGATGGAGTTAATTTTACTGATGTCTATGCAAAGTCAAACTAGTCTAGTGCTTGGATGAAACACCTACAGATTAAACTAAGAAGTTGGATAGCTTTTTAAAAAAAAATTAAAAAAAGGAAAAAGGCAAATCCAGGTTTTCATCAGAAAATGAGCTTGATTCAAGGAAGACTTTACTTTTTAAACTCTCTGAACTGCATAGGCATGTGAATCATGAATAAGCTAGGCTGCCAAATTCTGTAGCCTGGGAAAACAACAGGAATTTTATTAGAAGTCTTTCTTTATGTATTTTACCTGCTGCCATCTATTTCATTCCAGTCACAACAATGGCTGGAAATGTTTAAGCAATAACAATTCCAGAACCTGCCTGACACACTTAAGTGAAAAGAATATGTTGATATTTTACGAATACATAGAATGCATAAATTGAAACAGGGTTGAGTTTTCAGGTTCCATGTCCAATGCTATATAATTGATTGGACTTTGTGTAATAAATACAAATAGTTTATGGAGAATCTGTTGCATACAAGCCATGCCAACAATGAATCCATATTATCAGACCTGTAGTAGATATACATAATATATGTTATGCACATGAGACGTCTAGTCCTATCAAATCTATAGCAATTCGTATCGATTCAAATGACTTTGAGAATGCCGGTTAATGGAGCACAACTTTGTTTCTACTTGGTAACCACTGTTGGACTTCTTGCTACAATCTGAAAGGAATGAACATTTAATTGAGGATTTAATGATTAGCATTGTTTATGGTTAGAAACATTATGCAATGTTGATTTTCGAAGAAGATAATTGTTTTATATCTGTGTCTGTACTGAAAATATCCTCTTTTCCAGGGGTGAAATCCAGCAGGTTCTGGAGAACTGGTAGCGGAAATTTTGAGTAGTTCAGAGAACTGGCAAATACCACCTCTGGCTGGCCCCAGAGTGGGGTAGGAATGGAGATTTTGCAATATCCTTCCCCCAGGAGTGGAGAGGGAATGGGGATTTTGTAGTATCCTTCCCCTGTCACGCCCACCAAGCCACACCCACAGAACCGGTAGTAAAAAAAATTGAATGTGTTTTCTCACTTTTTCTTTGTTTTCTTGCTTTAACATTCTGGTTTATTTTTTTTAAAAAAAATCTATCTTTTCCCTAACTCTTTTTTTCCTGTATTTTATCCTTTGCTGAAACTTAATTAAAAAAAAAAACAAAAAAACCCCAAAACAAATGCTGACTAATGACAAGCATCATATTCAGTGTCCAGCAGAATAATGTCTTTTTTCTAGATGCAGGTTTATAGAATCTGATATTTGGCTCTGTTTTCCATTTTCATCTACTGAATACTGAAGACCTGAACAGAATGCACCTTCTCCATCTAGATTTGGGACAACACAAGCAAAACTGATTACTTCTTTATATTTGGAGCGATAAAGACTTCATTGAAAATGTTTCAAGAAAAGTTTAATTTCCTGTTTATTTTATTTCCTGTTCCCTGGGGCCAATTCAGATATTCCTATGTAGCACAAAACTAGCAGTTGGTTATATTCTTGGCATCTGAATCATGCTGATATTTCAATTTTAGTGATCAACTTGGGGTAGTTCTGGATAGATATGACACACAAAACTGGAACCTTTAGATGGATCAGCTTCAAAGAAGGCATACAAGTGCTGTAACTGCAAGCAAAATACTGTATCAGTAACACTCACTGCGAAGACTTATGATTGTTAATATGCATGCCCAGAGCACAACTCACTAAAATAAGAGTCTGAAGACAAGTTATCGTTAGTCACTCACACCCACTTAATGTTCTTGGGCTGTCACAGACTTAACCATGCAGTCATACGTACTATCAATGGAAAGAATGTTCATTGCTTAGGATGGAGGAAAGGTCACTCAGTACCACTCACTCACACATCGTGTTTGATGTTGGCTAAAAGACAAGGTCTCCCTAATTGACCTTATGAGCATATTTGCTGAAGTTGATACAGTTGTCTGTTACTTCATTGGCAGTCCTCTTGAATTTCTTCAAGCCCCAGTTGATCACACCGATTGGAAATTGTGAAATGCGGAGTCCAGCACATCTGGAGGATACCAGATTGGGGAGGATGTCTCAAAGATTATAGTAAAGGTAAAGGTTCCCCTCGCACATATGTGCTACTCGTTCCTGACTCTAGGGGGCGGTGCTCATCTCCGTTTCAAAGCCGAAGAGCCAGCACTGTCTGAAGATGTCTCCATGGTCATGTGGCCAGCATGACTATATGCCAAAGGCGCACGGGACGCTGTTACCTTCCCACCAAAGGTGGTCCCTATTTTTCTACTTGCATTTTTTATGTGCTTTCGAACTTCCAGGTTGGCAGAAGCTGGGACAAATAACAGGAGCTCACCCCGTTACGTGGCACTAGGGATTTGAACCGCTGAACTGCCAACCTTTCAATCGACAAGCTTAGCTTCTTAGTCACTGAGCCACCGTGTCCCTTCTGACTTATTATTATTATGATTATTCTGACTAATTATTATTATTATTATTATTATAACCAGCCCTAAAAAGAAGCAACTCAACTTGATAATGTGTAGCCATATCCATAACCCAAGTTTCCTAAGGAAATATATATACACGGAGAAGCATTAAAGATGTTTGGAAAAGGACTGATCTGGTTTTCTGCATTTACTTAATGCCCAAATTTATAGTCTGCCAGAGGAAGTGTAATAATTGTAAACTTTAATAAAATCCAGCAAAACAGAATGAAATTTGCAGTCAAGCTAGAGCTTTATTGATAAAGTATAATCATTTTTATTTCAAGTTATGATACTCTAGTTAAATCTCCAGTTTTACTAGTATTTCTGGGGAGAAACAAGCATGCCAATTTTCTGACAGGCATGCTGTATATTTTTGTGCAAAAGGAACAGAGTGTTCAAAATAAAAGACAGTGTTCCTTTTTTAATGTGGCTGTTAGATGTTGGAGGCAGAAATGTAAAGAATTAACTTGGTATTGTGAAAATAATGGGTGATGTCACCAGAATTTCTAAATTAGATCACATAATATTCTAAAGTAATAATAGGCTGGCCAAATTATTAAATCAAATAATTATCTGTCAATCATCAGTACAAGAGATTGAAACAATAAGGTAGGACTATATGGATCAAATGGTAAAACAGGATATTTGCATGCTCTAAAAATCTCATCACTTCCAAGACACCATGACTGGAATGAGCAATGATATATTGAATGCAAAGATCATTCTGATCTGGGGGAAGACTTGCCAGTTCCTAAAATCTTACATAGGTACTCCTCAACTTATGACCACAATGGAGCCCAAAATTTCTGTTGTTAAGTGAGACAGTTGTTAACTGGGTTTTGCCTCATTTTACGACCTTTCTTGCAGCAGTGGTTAAGTGAATCACTACAGCTGATAAGTTAGCAGCCCAGTTGTTAAGTGAATCTTGCTTCCCTGTTGATTTTGCTTGTCAGAAGGTCACAAAATGTGATCATGTGACCTTAGGACACTGACATATCATATATATGACTCAGTGACCAAACATCTGAATTTCTTTTTTTTTTAAATAATTTTTATTAAACAGTTTGTCTTTAAAAACAACACAAAAAACAATCACACACACATAAAAACAAAACATTTCAAGATACAATGTATTGAACATTACATAACATTAATGGTAATTTTACAGCATTTCGTATCACCTTATTTGCTTTTGTAGTTCTCTATTCTATCATTTCTATTTGCTACTGAATAGTAGAATAATTGCATTACTCCATATATATATACACACACACATTATAATATTCATTGTTCTTATCTACACATTTATATTCGTTTATATTTACATCTCTTTATTTAATGTTGTTCGGTTACTTTAAGTTTCATCAATATTAAGTTAAACATGTCTTGTTCTGATTTCTATTTTCGAACCAACTGTACATTTTATTCCATATTTCATCTGAATTTTAATCACATGATCATGGGAATGCTGCAAAGGTTTTAATTATGAAAAACGGTCATAACTCACATTTTTCAGTGCTGTTGTAACTTCGAACAGTGACTAAATGAACTGTTTTAAGTTGGGGACTACCTTTAGTTCACATTTCTCTACTTTCCATCCTGGCAATCCTCAAAACCAGAGTAATATTCAAGCTGAGATGTGAAATGAAGTAAGTTCACAATCCTTTTTTCCCAACTTTAGGGAGCAAAACTCTGCTCCGAATTTACCTGCTCTGTTTCAGTATCTGGGTTTTAGCAAACCTGTACCCACTTGTTTAAAAAAAAGAGTTGCCTTTGTTAGAATTTAAGATATACTGTGTTTCCCCGAAAATAAGACCCTGTCTTATATTTTTTTGAACCCTGAAATAAGCTCTTGGCCTTATTGCCATGCACTCAAAAGCCCGATTGGGCTTATTATCAGGGGATGTCTTATTGGGGTGGAAACAGGGCAGATCTCAGCATAAGCAAAGCAGGATAGACTCTATAGTGCTACCCTCCTGAAAAAGAAATTTTACAAAAAGTGAAGTGTATTCATTGACCTTGAGTTTTGTGGATGGACCTTATTTGGTTCACATGTAATCAGCTGGGCTTCATCAATGTTTATTTCCCCTCCAAAGATCTTGCCCTGCATTGCATCACACCAGGGGTGTCAAACTCGATTTCATTGAGAGCCGCATCAGGGTTCTGTTTGACCACGGGGTGACAGGGGGGCTGGCCAGGATGGGCATGGCCAGCTCAATCTCCCTCATGTCTGGGGTACCTGTAGTGGCCCGGGTGCCCCCCCCCCCCCAAGGCTCTGTTTTCAGCTGGGATGGCCTCCTGCAATGTTCTGCCAGCGAAAAAGGTTTACCTCAGTTCTGTTTTCGCTGGCAGAAGGCTACAGAAGGCCGTCACAGCCGAAAACGGAGCATGGCCCCTCTGAGCTCCATTTTCGCTGGCAGAGGCACTGCAGGCCGGCCTTTCATTGTTTCCAGGCAAGTCCCGCAGGCCAGATCTAAGCAGCCCGCAGGCTGGATCCAGCTCCCAAGCTTTGAGTTTGATACTCCTGCATTACACTGAATCTTATAACCGTGGACCTATTTCCTTTTTGCTACTGTTCCTATTGTCATCTTCACTGGAGTATTGCATTTATTGATTATGTTTGTTTCTGCTGATTAGAAAAATCTGTAATTAAAAAAAAGTAGGAAGGAAAATGCCTTTTCTCTTTATAACAGGAAAGATAACCTAGCAATACACGTGGCTCGTTTTCTCAATGAATGGAAAGTAACTTAATTTAAAACTAGCTTATTGTGATGTAATAGAAGTAGTATCACTCCAAACTTCTTTGCAATAAACTTGTTCTCAGTGTGCTTACAAATGGCATTGGTTTAAGTTTTTAAAAGCTTAGATCTGATTGGGGGGGGGGAGAACAATTTAGTATACTTTAGGTTTTGCCCAATGTGGAAAAAACTGGAACAGCAGAAACAATTCTAGGAAATTTGATTCTGTGATCTTTACACCTCACAATATCAGATTAAGAGCAGTTTAAGTGCTTTTACTAAATTTAGTTAAGCTGACTCAATTATAATTACTACCTATCTACTTATAAAGCTAAAAGGGAAGTTCAATTGGAAAAAAATTACCAAGGCAATTAAATAAAGGTAGAAGTATAAATTAGTTGGATACAGATGTGTCCAGGTAAGTTCAAAATATGGTGGTCCTATCCAGTAATCAAAGTTCTAATATGAGGAGAGGTCTTAGATTGCACAGATATGGCCAGCCTCTGGACACTTTTTATCCCTCCTCTGGACAATCCTTAGTTAGACAGAAATAACTCTGAAAGCTTACAATAATATTGCTTCAGTATTTTCTTAGCTAAAACTTTTTTTCCAATTCTTTATTGCGTCTGTTAATCCATTGTTCATAATAAACCTATCAAGACACTTTGTGCCGACACCATATTTATGTTTATATGACTCTAATGCTTTTATAATTGAGGACTGAATGTCCTCAAATAATTATATTCCAAAGCTTACAACATTCTCCTTGAATATCAAAATATTCATAACAGAACAACTTAATAGAATAGAAATGATGCTGCTTTTTTCTCTTTGTTTAAATTGCCACTTATGTCATTGGCCCCTTCAAAATCCTTTGATGTTCATTAATTATTACTTACATTGTTACATATTGATTGTGCTTCAATCAGGATCAAAATGATAGAGATGCTGTACCTAGTTTAATGATTATAGTGTTCTCATATAACTCTTTATGTTTTCTACCTTCACTTTTGTTGGCTTTTATTAAGAAGAACCACGAAGCTCCCTCTTATTTTTATATTAAGGATGTCGTGCCTTATTATATTAATTCATTGTTACTTTTTTTAAAAAAGAAATCAGGCTGGTGAAAAGGCAGACAAAAATGTAAGAAGTATAACTATTATAATTATCTGGCAATGGAAGTACAGCACAAGATGAATTAATTAGTCACGTTAAGAAGACCCAAACACAGCAAAGCATCTTCTCAGTGGAATTTGTATTGCCAAGATAATTATTTATTTATTTATTTATTTATTTATTTATTTATTTATTTATTTATTTTATTAAATTTGTATACCGCCCTTCTCCTGCAGGACTCAGGGCAGTGAACAGCCAGAATAAAACAGAACATTACAAAATTTAAAAAACAATTTAAAATAATTAAATAATTTTTGGCCTAATTTAAAACCCAATTAAAACTAAGTTCCAATTAAAACCAAAACAGATGGGGTCAAGCCAGCCCAGTTAGATGGAATAGATGTATTTTCAGGGCTCGGTGAAAAGTCCGGAGGTCAGATATTGTGCGAATCTCTGGGGGTAGATCATTCCAAAGGGTGGGTGCCGCCACAGAGAAGGCTCTCCCCCTGGGGGTTGCCAGCCGACATTGTCTGGCAGACAGCACCCTGAGGAGGCCCTCTCTGTGCGAGCATATTGGCCGGTGGGAGGCTATTGGTAGAAGCAGGCAGTCTCATAGATACCCCAGCCCTATGCCATGGAGCGCTTTAAAGGTGGTCACCAACACCTTGAAGCGCACCCAGAAGACCAATGGGAGCCAGTGCAGCTCGCGGAGGAGAGGTGTCACATGGGAGTGCCCTGTTGCTCCCATAATTCCCCGCGCAGCCGCGTTCTGGACCAGCTGGAGCCTCCAGATGCACCCCAGGGGGAGCCCCATGTAGAGAGTGTTGCAGTAGTCCAGGCAGGAAGTGATGAGTGCCTGAGTGACTGTGCGTAGGGAGTCCCAATCCAGAAAGGGATGCAACTGGCGTATCAGGCAAACCTGATAGAAAGCCCCCCTGGCCACAGCCGTCATATGCTCTTCTAAAGACAGCCGTACATCCCGGAGGATGCCCAAGTTGTGAGCCCTCTCCGTGGGGGCCAGTGATTCGCCCCTAATACCCAGCGATGGCACCAGCTGGCTATATCAGGACGCCGGAAGCCACAGCCATTCGGTCTTGGAAGGGTTGAGTCGGAGCCTGTTTCTCCCCATCGAGACCCGCACGGCCTCCAGGCCCTTCACTTCAAGGGCATCATTGGGGTGGCCTGGGGTGGAGATGTACAGCTGTGTGTCATCAGCGTACTGATGGAACTCCACCCCAAAGCCACGGATGATCTCACCCAGGGGCTTTACATAAATGTTGAACAGGAGGGGCGAGAGGACCGACCCTTGCAGTACCCCACAAACAAGGCGCCTCGGGGTCGACTGTTTTTTTTTTAAATTTGATTTATATGCCGCCCTTCTCCAGAGACTCAGGATGGCTTACAATGCGTTAAGCAATAGCCTTCATACTTTTGTATATTTATACAAAGTCAGCTTATTGCTCCCACAAACTGGGTCCTCAATTTACCTACCTTAGAAAGGATGGAAGGCTGAGTCAACCTTGAGCCTTGGTGAGATTCGAACCTGCAATAATTGCAGGCAGCTGGTGTTAATAACAGGGTGCTTTAGATCACTGTAGTATCCAAGGCTCTTGACCGTTGCCCCCCTGCCAACACAGATTGCGTCCGGTCAGAGAGGTAGGAGGAGAACCACCGCAAAATGGTGCCTCCCACCCCAGCCCCTCCAACTGGCACAACATGATACCATGGTCGATGGTATCAAAAGCCGCTGAGAGATCTAATAGGACCAGGATAGAGGAGCAACCCCTATCCCGAGCCCTCCAGAGATCATCCACCAACGCAACCAATGCCGTTTCCATGCTGTGCCCAGGCCTGAAGCCAGACTGGAGCAGGTCTAGATAGACAGCTTCATCCAGATACTGGGGAAGCTGCTGCGCCACATTACTCTCGACAACCTTCACGATAAAATGAAGGTTGGAGACTGGATGAGAGTTAGCCAAAACAGCTGGATCCAGAGAGGGCTTCTTGAGGAGGGGCCTCACCACCGCTTCTTTCAAAGCAGCCGGCATGACACCCTCACCCAAAGAAGCGTTAATAATCCTCTGGAGCCAGCCTCATGTAACCTCCCGGGAAGCCAGCACCAACCAGGAGGGACACGGGTCCAATAAACATGTGGTCGTGTTCAGCCGTCCCAGAATCCTGTCCATGTCCTCGAGAACCACAGGATCAAACTCCTCCCAGGTAACATTCTCAAGACCTGTCTCAGTCATCCCGTCTGAACTTACCCAGTCAGAGGCCAAGCCTTCCGGAATCTGAGCGATCTTATCATGCAGATACTGCACAAAGTCCTCAGCTCGACCCTGCAAGGGGTCATCCCGCGCTTCCAGATGGAGGAGGGAGCGGGTCACCCTAAACAGGGTGGCTGGGCGATTATCTGATGATGCAATAAGAGCGGCAAAATAGCTAGATTTAGCTGCTTTTATCGCCACTAGGTAGGTCATAATATAAGACCTTACCAGTGTTCAGTCAGATTCAGAATGGCTGGTCCTCCAACCGCTCTCCAGGCATCTTTTCCGGTGCTTCATCTCCCTCAGCTCCTCGGAGAACCAAGGAGTTAGGCGAGTTCGGTGCTAGGTCAAAGGCCGCAAAGGCACGACGCGGTCCAAGGCCCCGGCGGCCGCACTGTCCCAGGTGGCCACCAAGTTTTCAGTCGAGTCATGAGCCAGAGTCTCAGGAATTGGCCCAAGCTCCATCTGGAACCTATCAGGATCCATCAGGCGCCTGGGGTAGAACCACCTAGTCGGTTCCGCCTCCCTGCGGTGGGGTGTAGTGGTTAGAAAGTCTAGTCGAAGGAGCAAGTGGTCAGACCATGACAAGGGTTCGATGACTATATCCCCTATATCAAGGCCACTCAACCACTGACCAGAGATAAAAACTAAGTCCAGGGTGTGTCCACCAATGTGAATGTGGCTATGAATTAACTGAGTCAGTTCTATAGCCGTCATGGAAGCCATGAACAACCGAGCAGCCTCAGACGTTTCACTGACGGATGGAAGGTTAAAGTCCCCCATAACCAGAAGCCTGGGGGTATCAACCGCCATCCCAGCTATGACATTGAGCAGCTCGGGCAGGGCCGTTGCCACATGGCAGGGAGCCAGGTATATGATTAACAGGCCCATCTGTAGTCCACGACCTCACTTCACAGAGAGGGACTCACACCCAGCTATTTGTGATACAGTGGTCTCCCTTGGATCCAGACCTTCCTTTATAATAACCGCCACCACCACCCCGCCCCTACCCTGAGCTCTCAGCTGATGGAATGCATGGAAGCCTGGTGGGCACATATCTACGAGGGGAACTCCCCCCTCCTGGCCCAACCAGGTCTCCGTAATGCCCATCAGGTCCGCTCCCCCCTCCTGAATGAGATCATGGATGAGGGGGGCTTTATTAACAGCAGACCTGGCATTGCACAACATCAGCCGAAAGCTCTGGCCCTGGGAATCTGGGCAGTCTGGGGAATGAGAAAAGCATTGGGGACCGGAGCGCGCAATTGCTCTAAGGTAGCAAGTGCACACTCCTCAAACATGATATGATCCCCTGCTTCCGCCGTATCTGCCCTCCCACTCACTGTACTAATATGGCAGCCCTCCCTAAGTTGAACTCTGACCCCCTCCCTGACCTCCGATTCTGTATCTTTAATGTCGCAGCCCTTTACAGGGCCTGGTCTTGAGCCCAGTGGATTTCCCCCCAAACCCACCCTAGTCCCACCCGAACCCCTTAAAATTCTTGTTAAAAACCCAATTAAAAAAGCCCTCAAGCTCCTCTTTGCCACATGCCATCTCTCGCGGTTCCAAAACCTGTCATCAAGATAGGCCCTCAATAACGAAGAGGGCCAGACCTGTGAGAGGGGGGAATCTCGCAAAGCACAAAGTTCAGTCATCAAATACATCTGACATCAAGGGGGGTGATGGCCATGGCCAATAACCAGGGGGCAATTTTGATGTTATAACAGTCCAAAGGAACGTGATGCCGGCCTTTGATGGAACTTTGATGGAACCAATGGGACCTCATTGCCCTCTCACAGCAATGGCAGGAGTGAAATGCTGTTTCAATCCGGTAGGGGGTGAACCAGCCCCCCTCTCTCGGCAGCTGGTCAACCTCGATCTTCAAAAAATCTGGAGTTGAGACAGCAACTATAGATCCACTCTACCAAGACTTGCATCCCACAACCCTCTATTCAATAGAGGGAAAGAATGGGATCAGGTCAGTCCTCAGAGTCCGGAACAAGTTCAAAGTACCGAGACCGTGAATAACCATAAGTCAGTCAGTCAGGGGGGGTCAAGATGACACCTAAAACCAGGAGATAATTGATCAGCAGGTACGAGTAGCATGGCCTCACCAATAGGCTTAGTCGCTAGTAGAGCCTTAACAGGCTTTAGGGAGATGGAAGGTAAGAAGGAGGAGAGCAGAGGTAGCAAATGCCACAGGAGGAAAAAAAAAACCTCACAGTCATGGTCCAGCTCTCCTCAACCCCTCCCAGGTCTTTTTTATGTCCATGCTGCTCACCTTGCCCAACCTCCATAAATCTTCATGGAGGTCTCTGAAACGACCAAGGAGGCTAGCAGCGCCCCGCGAACATCCAGGAGATCCAGTATAGTAGGCGAGCAACTGCCACCAACCTCTCCAAACACTCCCACACACAAACTCTGGCGACTCCCTCCTCATCCCGGCAGCTGCTATTTCCACTCCGCCAGCATCACCACTGCAGTTGCCAGCTTCCTCGTCCTCACCTCGCCCCCCTTCTTCCCCCATAGCACCTATCCAGGGTGGTTAGGGTGGGTGAGGGTTCTAACCGAGGGATTGTATTGCTGCCACCGCCGCGACGGCGCCAACATCATCCCAGGCAGACTGCCTTCGCCGAGGAGAGCTAGCTGCCGCCCCTCCCTCCTTCGGGCCGCTCTTGTGTCCCGTGGCGTCTCGCGCCAATCCAGGGTCTCCCCAAGCCTCAAACCTCGAGGGCATCTCCAAAGACCGGAGACCCCTCAAAGGAGAGCCCAGATGTTCCTCCAGCTGGACCAGAGCTGCAGTATCAGTATCAGCCCTCCAAAGCCCCCCCCAATGCCATAGCCATCCCCCCCGAGAACGCCGACTCAGGGGAACATCGCCATCTTGGGGCATGCGCAGGAGGATATGCAAAGAAGAATATAAGCTTTTAATGGCACCATATTTTTAGTAAAGGAATAGGACAAAAATCTGCAGGAAAATTAGACAAAGATTACCAGCTGTTCCAGCTTTCATACGAACTGGTTTCCCCATCCCAGGGTAAAGGTTCTTCTCACCACAATGTTTTTGGAGACCAATAGGAAAAAAATTTTTCCCCTCCCTGCTGTACATAGCAACTAGATACGGGTGGGGGGAATGGCCAGTGTGTGACACATCCAGCCCCCGGGCCAGGAGTTTGACAGCCCTGATATAGTGCATGTCCCTTTTAAATGTAACTTCTTCAAATGGAAAAAAATATCCTACAACAGGGGTCCCCAACCTTTCAGACCTCAAGGACCACTAACTTCATAATTTTAAATCCCGCGGTCCACTAATATGATCTGCCTAATGACAGTGGCTAGGTGGTCATATGACTGGGTGGGTGTGGCCAACTTTATGTCACTCACATTGAAGGCATCTCTCTGGCCTCTACTTGCCCCTCCCCTTCCAGCCACTCCTTGCCTCCCTGCCTGGGCTCCTTAGAGTCCCAACAGGAAGCAGTTGTTGGAGCTAAGCAGCCACCACGAGAAAGAGTTGACAAAACAGCTCAGTTCAAATTGGATCTGACTGAGAAGGAAGCTCAGCAGAAGCACCTCATTGAGGACTATGAGCATAGGCTTTCCAAGCAGAGGGAAGACCTGCGGGAGTGCAAGACCAGGTACCGGTGCCTGGAGGCTCAGCGGGCTGAGATTGTTCTGTCCCCTCCCTGCTTCAGAAGCCCAGACAAGCACACACACGCACAGAAAGGTACAGAAGTTGTTTATTCACCATCCATAAACAACAAGCTGGCAGCGAGCCCGGGAGAGATAAAGACAGCTGTTATTTTGAGTTGCCACGGCCAGTTCCTGATAAGGCTCTCCGGTATGTCCGACAACAAACAGTCAGGTTAAAACTTTGTTCATCACAAAAGCCAACAAGGTAAGGTCAGCTCCTTTTATACCTTGTGGGGCGTTGGCTTTGTGACTCATCACCTCGTGCTCGGCCCCACCCACTCTTTGCTGAGCCCGTCTCTCTGATCGTCACCACCTGGGATTAATCCACTCCCTCTCCTCATTAACGTCTGACTCAGAGGAGCTTTCTTCCTCAGGGCTTTCAGCTGGGGCCGGGGGTGGTGCCAAACCAGACGGGCCAGGAGAGGGGGGCCTTGCCTCCTCCTCCTCTTCACTTTCGGAGGATTCTTCCTCCGGAGGTCCGGGCTCGGGAGCCGAAGACACAACAGAGATGCTCAGCCAGTTCCAGGCCATGATGCAGTCCCACTGGAACAAGGCCCTCCAGCCAGTGATGGGATTCAAGTAATTTAACAACCGATTCTCTGCCCTAATGATTTCTTCCAACAAGCAGTTCACCAAACTGCTCAGAAAGTTAACAACCGGTTCTCCCAAAGTGGTGCGAACTGGCTGAATCTCACCACTGCCTGCAGCTCTTTGCCACCAGTGGCGTTTCCTTCCAGCCTTCGCCCAAAGCCCCACACCAGGAGGCCAAAGCAGACTCCAAGTCAGAATTTCTGCCCCCCTCTGACCCACACAAAAAGACTCTGAAGGAGGAGACTCTCTGCAGCAACACAAACATTCATTGCATGTCTCTGGCCCAGGGGCTGTAGTTTGAGGACCCCGATTTAGTGCAATAGTTTTCTGCGGACCGCCAAAATTTTCTCACGGACCACCAGTGGTCCACGGACCACCAGTTGGTGACCACTGCCCTACAGCATTATAAAAAGGACAAGAGAAGCTATTTATTTATTATTTATTTATTTATATCCCACCCTTATTTATTTTTATAAATAATTCAAGGCAGCAAACATACCTAACCCTCCTTCCTTGTGCTATTTTCCTCACAATAACAACCCCGTGAAAAGAATCGGCCTGGGAGAGAGTGGCCGGCTCAAGGTCACCCACTTGGCTTTCATGCTTAAGGCAGGACTAGAACTCACGGCCTCCAGGCTGCTGGGATTCACAGACTAGAGCCCATTTCATCATGAGTTTCTTCCGGGCATAAAATTATCTTAATATTGAGATATCTTAACATTTTTTCGCTTTTTGTCATTGCTATTTCCTATCTCTTTTTCTGCAGTAAGATTAAAATGCTGCATCCACTGCTCTGAATTGCTTTTGCGGAGATGAAGAACTCTGGATGAAAAGCCCATCTGGGCGTGAGGAATCAAAAGTCTATGGTACAGTAAAATATCTACCGCCATCTATTAATTAACTGGGAATCATACAAAGAAAGCGAATTACTTTACATTTTGCAAGTAAATGAATGAACTTGCTAATGGCATTTTGCCAATGACATTTTTACCTAAGTTAAAGTCTAGAAGTGAGGACTCTGTTAGGGGTGTTTCCAAAGAGGACTCCCAAAAGTCAAAACAGAGCTGCAATGACATCGCTGAAGTTCCGTTACATTTTGTATGAACTTTAGTGTTGAACTCTCCTGGAACACCATGAGCTGTACTGACTGCCAATCTACTTCCAGGTCTGATTTAAGGTATTGGCTATCACCTTTAAAGCCCTTAATGGCATAGGATCAGGATATCTTTTTTAAAAAAATCAGTTTTATTGTTTTTTTTTCTTTAAAAACACAAACAAGAACAAAAACAAAAGGAAAAAACTTTCCATTTTGCAACAATTCCGTATCAGTGTATAATCACAATTTGTATTTTTCTCCCTTCATATTCACATATTTGTAATTGTGGCTCCCTCATTTCTTACATATTTTCTATACTACTTCTTACTTATTTATACATTTCTATTATATCTATATATTACTTTATATACATTGTGTATTCCATACCATTATCCTAATACTTCCTTATCTCTAGCTCATCTCTATTGCATATTTTCTTATTTATGTTGTGGTCCGCCAGCAGCCTACGGAGCTGGCAGTGGAGTCGGACAGTAAGGAGGAAGAACATGGGCCAGTCCTGGAGGATGGGGAAGGCCCGGATGAGGACTCTGTGTTGGAGGCAGAGATGGGGCCATCTGGGAGTGATGTGTGGACTCCTGAGCCTCCAGAGGCTGACAGCAGAGAGGCAGAGGAACAGGAGGAGCCTGTTCCTAGTGCACACATGAGAAGTTCTGCCAGAAGGCAAGAGCAGCTAAAGCAAAAAGGATGACTTGGGAGTAAGGCCAAGAGATGATTGGCCCCTCCCATAAGGCTTAAAAGACCAGCAACAGCTCTTGGGCTCTTTGTCGGAAAACAACGTTGATAGATTTGTTTCTTGTCTTGCTGCATTTATTTCTTGTCGTCGTCTTCTGCTTCTGAACTTTTGCCAAGAAAAGCCTTTGGCAGGTTGACTAATTAGACAAAGGTTGGTGATAAGGCTGAAGAATTGTGTTATGAAGAATTAGTTTGGACTATGCTGAGAATGAGTTAATTCTCAGCTGTTCTAATAAAGTCTGTTTGTTTTTGAACCGATTGCGTCTGATAATACCTACTTGGGCCTGGGTCACAACAATTTATTATTCCTGTCCTCCAGCCATTTATACCATTTACTCCATATTAAGTAGTATTCTGTTTCATCTTTTTCTTTTATTTCTTTCATCGATTTATCCATCTCCACACAGTCCAAAATTTTCCTTTTCATCTTTTGGTATGATGTTATTTTTCCAATTTTGTGCATAGGTTATCCTAGCTGCAGTTAAAATGTGTAGAATTAGATATTGTATTTCTTTATTATAATTTCTTGTATGTATTCCCAATAAAAATAATTCTGGTTTCCAGTCTATATGATGTTTAGTTATCTCTTCGAGCCATTTTTTAATTTTAGTCCAATACTTTTTTGCTGTTGCATATGTCCACCATAAATGATAATATGTTCCATATGATTTTTTACATTTCCAACAAATCGGTGATGTAATCAGGATATCTTAGGAACTGTGTTTCCCTAGGGGGACTGGCCCACCTCAGTTGTTCTGGTGGAAAGGACCTACTGCAGACCCCAATAGCTATAGAATTTCAGCAGGGATGGTCTAGACCAGGGGTCTCCAACCTTGGTGACTTTAAGACTGGCGGACTTCAACTCCCAGAATTCTGGGAGTTGAGGCCTGCTAGGCTTAAAGTCGCCAAGGTTGGAGACCCCTGGTCTAAAAGAAGAACCTCTTTTGCCATGACCTCCACCGTTTGAACAATTAACTAGTGGAATGACTCGCCTTCAAAAGTTGTGGGTGATCCAACAATAGAGGTTTTTAAGAAGAGATTCGAAAATCAGAAATGGTATATAGGGTTTCCTACTTGAGTAGGGAGTTGTCCTAGAAGACCACTAAGATCCCTTCCAACTGTTATTCTGTTATTCTGTTTACAATAACTTGCTGCCGGAAGTGAGATCCGCCTCAACCCAGTTACACTGGTGATGAATGCACCGTAGTGGTGGGTTCCTCCCGGTTTGGCCCGGTTTGGCCGAGCCAGTAACGGTGACAATATGACATCACCGGATTGGTTCTGCCCCCCCATCCCCGCCCCCACTGCATTATTCTTACCTTTTATTTGGCCCCACCCCCAATCTATTGCTGCCTCCTGAGTCCTAGCTGATCGGCTAGAGGGAAAAACCTGTTTAAACTCTTGCCGTGGGGCTTCAAAGGGCCGCCCTACAGCTGATCAGTGTTAAAAGAAAACAAATGAGTAGACCAGTGCCTGAAAAAATTAATGGGTAGACCGGTGCCTCCAAAAACAAATGAGTAGACCGGTACAGCTCTGCAAGCAGTTAAAAGCCTGGTAGACCAGTACCTCTGCTAAAGCCTAAAGAATTGTCACATGACCATCAAGCCACACCCACAAAATAAGCCGCATCACAGAACCGGTAGTAAAAAAATTTAGAACCCACCCCTGAGGCACCACTGGGAGATTTGAAAGAACAGATTAGGGATAGATCATTGAGGAATAAATCTACGTGGTCACTAGGAGTTGAAAATGTCTTGATGGCACATAATCAATTGATCACACATAAAAGGTGAAGGGCTTCAATTGCACAGTCACAGTTCTTAACTTTTTTGACCCACAACACACAGCCCGAAGCCCCCGAGAAAACTCATGGCTTCCAGCATGTGCTGAGATAATAGTATATAAATTCACTAAGCGCGTCTCTGCAGGATTTGCAAAAAGCATTTACAGCTGCAAGCAGATCAGACAGCGAGAACCCTGTACAACCCTGTGCAAAATGTCGGCAAAATGTCAACTGTATAAGAAAAATAAGCAGCATCTACAAGTTAATTCATCATTCTGCACATTTTTCCAAGGTATTAGCAAAAACATTCCGCCAGCCAACAGACTGAGTCAGAACATTGTTTTCCTGTTCTGAGCAGTTTTATATTTTAAAGACAGAAGAGTTTATTCAACATTTCAAAACCTTTAGAAAACTATCTCAAATGTTGCAAAGAAAATGCTTCACGGAGTACAAAGTAGCTGTGTTTATTGGACAATTTCATGGTTCAAGATTTCAATAATGAAAAGCAGCTAATTTCCTGGTCAATTCATGCCAGAAAACAAAGGAAGGCCAGGTCCAACACAGGATGGATTCTTTAAGGGGATTTATATCACATTTACTGAAGATAATTAGCCATAAAGCATTTTGTTGGCAGAATCAGTTGTAATGCAGGCTACACCCCATATGTATAGACATGCATCATTGTACTTGGGATCAGCTTTAGGCTAAGGAAGAGGTGTCCAACCTTGGCAACATTAAGACTTGTGGACTTCAATCCCCAGGCTGGCGCTCTCCAGCTGGATGCGGAATTCTGGGTGTTGAATCCCACAAGTTTTAAAGTTGCCAAGGTTGGACACCTGTGGACTTAGCCCCTGGCCTGGAGACCAAAACTTAGAGGGTGCTATCATCACTCCTCCTTCTGAATCATACTAAAAATGCAAATCTTTGCATTGGTAAGAGATGGCATCATCAGTTAATGTGCCTTAGGGATGCAATATAGCTGTAAACCTACACTAATCACAGTGCATCTCTGAAAGGGACAGAGCTTGTACAAGAAGTCTAGACTTACAACCATTCATTAGCGACCAAAGTAATGGTACTGAAAATGTGATTTATGTCTGATCTTTGCACTTACAGCCATCACAGTATGCCATGGTCATATAGTCAAAATTGGTTGCTTGGCACCCAGCAGGTGTTTAAGATAGTTACAGCATCCTGGGATCATGTGATTGCCAGTTGCGACTTTCCCAGATGTCTTACGACAAGCTAAATCAATGGAAGGGGGAGCTGGATTTGCTGGATGACTCAATAACTTAATAACTGTAATGATAATCTTCACAACTTTGGCACAAAGGGTCATAAAATCAGGAATAACTCATTTAACAATTATCTGGCTTAGCAATGGAAATTGTGGCCCCAGTTGTTGTCATAAAGAGTTAGAATGCAGTATTGCAGGTGGACTCTGCCCACTGCCAGGAGTTCACTCCTGACCAGCTCAGGTTGACTCAGCTTTCCATCCTTCCGAGGTCAGTAAAACGAGGGTCCAACTTATTGGGGGCAATATGCTGACTCTGTAAAGGGCTTAGAGAGGACTGTAAAGCACTATGACGTGGTGTATAAATCTAAATGCTATGGCTATTGCTATAATTTAGGACTACCTGTATCACAACACGATAGCAGTGATAGGATTCAGCCGGTTCTGTCTGGTTTGGGCAAACCTGTAGCGGCGACTGCGGTAGGCCACACCCACCCACCTGGACATGAAGCCGTCCTATTTAGCCACGTTTTGGAGGCCATACGCATGCGCAGAAGGCATGTGCACGAGTAAAGAGTGCAAGTAAAGAGCACGGAAGGCTGAGCATGCGTGGAAGGTGGTTACCAACAGATCCAGAACCTGGCATTTAAATTATACAGTACAGAAATCATGTTTTGTTTTGTTTTGTTTTGTTTTGTTTTGTTTTGTTTTGTTTTGTTTTGTTTTGTTTTGTTTTGTTTTGTTTTGTTTTGTTTTGTTTTGCTTTGTTCTTTCCTTTCCCTTCCCTTCCCTTCTCTTCTCTTCTCTTCTCTTCTCTTCTCTTCTCTTCTCTTCTTTTCTTTTGTTTAAAAAAAACAAATTATTGACTGGAAGCACATAAGGCCTAAAATTCATGAGGGCCATGTTAAGAAGGAAAGAGGAAAATCTAACCTATACAGGTGTATTTGGAAGCATAACAAACAAATGACATAAAAACATCTTTTAGTGCAAATGGATATTTAAAAAATAAGAAAAGTGCTTGCACAATCAATTTCAAAAATAAAGATATTGGAAGGGAGGGTGCCAAAAAAATTGTACCACTATGTATCTCTAATTAAATTAATAAAATCAGAAATTAGAGAATGATGGCATACATTCTCTGTATGGCATAGTTTAATTCTTAGTTGGCATTAGTGTATTATACTTTATTTTTATATTAACTCCAAAAGCCACTCTCAGCAGATTACAGATTTATCATTAAAATAGAATTTAATAAAAGCATAGACTCAACGTATACAATAACATGGCAAAAGCCCCTTGCAGACACAGAGATGGGGAGCTGACATGTGAGTAACAGAAGACAATTTTTGCACTCTGGCATGTATTTATGACGTGGTGGCTCAGTGGCTAAGAAGCTGAGCTTGTTGATCGAAAGGTCGGCAGTTCAGCAGTTCGACTCCCTAGTGCTGCATAACAGGGTGAGCTCCCGTTACTTGTCCCAGCTTCTGCCAAACTAGCAGTTCAAACGCACATTAAAAAATGCAAGTAGAAAAATAGGAACCACCTTTGGTGGGAAGGTAACAGCATTCCGTGCACTTTTGGCATTTAGTCATGCTGGCCACATAACCACAGAGACGTCTTCAGACAGCGCTGGCTCTTTGGCTTTGAAACAGAGATGAGCACCACCCTCTATTGTCGGGAACGACTAGCACATATGTGTGAGGGGAACCTTTACCTTTACGTATTTACGATGGTTGTAGCATTCTGGGGTCATGTAGTCACCATTTCCTGCCAGCTTCGATCAAGCAAAGTCAGTGGGGTAAGCCAGATTCACTTAACAACCATATGATTCGCTTAACAACTGCAGTGATTTGCTTAATATTTGGGGCCAAAAAAGGCATAAAATTGGCCTTGACTCACTTAACTGCCTTGCTTAGAGATGGAAACCCTGGTCCCAATTCTGGTCATTAAGTCTGGGACTTGATGTTATATTGTGTAAATGGGAATACATGTCACAAATGCTTCCTTGTTCTTAAAATGTTTTGTTTAAAACAGCGGCCCCAGGGGTGAAATGCTCCCGGTTCAGACCAGCTCGGGCGAGTAGGTAGTGATGATGGCCGGTGGTTCGGAGAACTGGTAGCAATGGCAGCTGGAGGCTCCGCCCACCCGCCCCATTCCTCCAGCCTTGCTGCGGAGCCACTGCCTGCTCGCCCTTCGCCACGTGGTGTATTCTACTTCTCACCTTTCTCCCACGGCTGGCTGCCAGGGAAGGCAAGCACCCGAAAGTTACCGGAGTCCTTCACTCTCCTTCTTGAATGAGCCGCTCTGGTCCACGTGCCGGCTGCGCAAGCACACACCGTTTACTTAATTCAGGGGTAGATTGGATGTGTGCTTGTGCAGCCGGTGCGTGGACCAGAGCAGCTCGTTCAAGAAGGAGAGTGAGCGACTTTGGTATCTTTCGGGCACTTGCCTTCCCTGACAGCCAGCCATGGGAGAAAGGTGAGTAGTAGGAGTCGGGGAATGGTGCATTCCCCAACTCCGGGGAATGGGGCGGGTGGGCCGAGCCGTGGGAGAAAGGTAAGGACACGCCGGCAGAATAGAAATTTAAAAAGTTTTTCCTACCAGGTTTTGTGGGCGTGGCTTGCTGGGAGGGGGTCTTGTGACTGAGTAGGCATGGCTGTGAGTGACATCGAGTTGGCCACACCCACTCAGTCACAGGACACCCCCCCCCAAGCCATGCCCACAGAACTGGTAGGGAAAAATTTCACTCCTGAGTGGCCCCCAACATTTTGGGCATCAGGGACCAGTTCTGTGGAGAGACATTTTTCCACAGACAGGAGGGAGTGTGGTTTTTGCATGCCTGCATCCCACAATGGAGCTTCACTTGTTTGTATGGCCCTGTTTCTTGCATGCCACAGCCCAGTGCCAGTCAATGGATTGGGGGGTTGGGGACTCCTGGTTTAAGTCATCAGTGAAGATTCTCAGTCATCCAGGTAGAATTATCTGGAACTTGAGTCTTGGCAACTGGGATTCAGTTCTTGTGGGTTCAAAACATTTCCCTGCTTATCCAAGTAGCTTCTACAGTCTGAGCAAGTTGATTGGGGGAATATGCCCTCTGAGGTGGTTTCATTTCTCACTTCATTTGGATAAGAGTTGTTGGGAAGTAAATCAGGGGTGGGCTTCAAAAATGTTAGCAAGGAGCTCTCTGCCCATTTGCTGGGTGGGCATGGCCATGGTGGGCATGGCCTAGTCAGCCTCCTGTACCATGGTGGGGGAGGACATTTTTGCCTCCGTGGGCTCCAGAGGCTTTCCTTGAGCCTCTGGGAGGGCGAAAACGGCCTCCCCAGGCTCCAGAGGCTCTCTAGAGGCTGGAAAAAGGCTCTAAAGGCTCTTTTCCAGCCTTTCCAAACTTCTGGTAGGCCCATTTTTCACCCTCCCTGAGCCTCCACACACGCCCTGCACTTACCTGCATCCAAAATGTGTCATATGGGGACTCCTGGGACGGGCAGGGTGGGGTGAGCGGGGCCAGCATTGCACAGAATCCAAACTGCACAGAATCTTAGCTAGAGGCTCTCCTGTACCCCTGCGAACCCCTAGCAGCCCACCCCTGAAGTAAATGCACAAGCTCCTAAATCCTTTACCCTGGGTGAGTCATTAAGAGTGGCCAAGTGTGTTATGTGTGTTCTGCACCCGCACATTTTTTTCAGTATTTTTTTTTAATGCTCTCCATGTCCAACTTTTAAAATAACAATGTTCGGCTGATGGAAACCATGAGAGAAAGCTGCATTGCATTTGCTTTTCTAAACCAAAACAAAAAAAAGAGAGATATTTACGTAAATGTACTGTCTACATTCAGGGAACTGCTTTACTTGAATGGGCTTTATCTGCCTTTAAATATTGTACTTTTTCAAGATGGCCCCTTTTGATGAAGTGCCGTAATTAGGAACACATTTCTAAATCTTGGCTTATCACAGTACATTTGTTTCTATAATTGCGATACAATGGGAAATTCAGTGTTCAATTGCCCCTGAAGCTCATTGTCTTCTCCTTCTCATTCCTGCCCTTTCCTCCTGACATGTAACATTTTTAACCTACATTTCCATATTAACCTTGCTGTGCTTTTCTACACTGCAGGCAAAAAAAAAAAAAAGAAGCTGTTTGGTTTGCAAGGTGAAAAGGGGGAGGGGGGAAATATCCTATATGTGTTCAAAAGTGAAGACGACATGTAAATGAACTAACCTCCACCATGCTTTCTCTTCTGAGAACTCACACACACGGGTCATGTACCTGTCAACTCTAATTATGGGGCAAAAATAGCTATTCTCTTGCATGGGGCTGGTCTTGGTGACCCAGTGAAGCAAGCTGCAATCTCCATTCTTCCGTTTTCAAAAATTGAAAAACCTATAAAGCTCTTTGAATATCATGAATAATGATTGTGCAATTAAAGACACACACTAAGCCCCTCACACACACAAACGCACACACAAAGCAATCTCAGGTTTTGTTTGCAATGGCCTTAAAATGAAGGAAAACTTGAAAAAACATTGCCGCACAACAAGCCTGAAAAAAAAAAACATGCCAGCTGTAGCTCACACCAAAATTCACGTTTAACTTCCATGGTTTTGCAGGTTGCTTGCTTGTACCTTTTAAAGCTTCGAATTCTAAACTGATGTACATTAAAAGAGGTGGCACTAACACCAGTGAAATTTCTCAGAAAATGATGCTAACCTGACCCAGACCCAATTTTTTTTAGGCTGCATAGAGTTTGTACATTATCCCCGCTTTTTTGCTTCTTTCTAAATACCCCTGTACTGTTAGCACCTAGTAACTACCCTGTTTCCCCAAAAATAAGACCCAACCAGAAAATAAGTCCTAGCATGATTTTTCAGGATGCTGGTAATATAAGCCATACCCCCAAAATAAACCCCAGTTAAGATTGTCAGCCAGATAGGTGAAGAGCCTTGGTGGCGCAGCAGACTAAAGTGCTGTTAACTAGCACCAGCTGCCTGCAATTACTGCAAGTTCGAATCTCATCAGGCTCAAAGTTGACTCAGCCTTCCATCCTTTCAAGGTAGGTAAAATGAGGACCCAGATTGTGGGGGCAATAAGCTGACTTTGTATAAAAAAAGAACACCGCTTAGGGGGGGCCGAAAGCCCTACTAAGCAGGTATATACAAAAGTATGAAGGCTATTGCTTAATGCATTGTAAGCCACCCTGAGCCTCCGGAGAAGGGAGGCATATAAATCGAACCAATAAATAAATAAATAGGTGCATTTAGTACCATATTTCCCCAAAAATAAGACCTAACCAGAAAATAAGCCCTAATGCATCTTTTGGAGCAAAAATTAATATAAGACCTGGTCTTATTTTCAGGGAAACACGGTACTTGGGAGGAGGAGATGTTCTTAATATGGATTTCAAGTTGGAAGAAGAAAAGAAAGATGACTCAATACATCGCTCTCTCTCTCTCACTCACTCACTCACTCACTCCAAGTGGGAACAAGAAAAGATACAAATATTACATCTTGATTGTGGAATACGTGAAGATTGGATTTACTAGGCATGCACAAGGTTTATGGTTTATTTAATCTTTTTTTAAAGCTATTTTTGGAGGGTAGGTTTACTTATTGTCAGTGAACTATAAACTAAGGCTTACAAAATGGCTGGTTAAATATAGTCAGAAACAGAGAAGTTATATTTGGCTTGCTGTGTTGTGTGTAAGAGGTATCTTTGTAGTATCTCACTGGACAGTAAAATTGTATTCATCATCTCTCATTCCTTTCCTTATAGAATATAAGGTAAGAGCAACTATAAAATACATGCTAGAAATTTTAAAAGCCTGCTGATGGGATAAAAAAGAAAAAAATATTCATCCAGCATCCACGTCCAGTTTATATTTTTCTTGTGTCAAAGAAGCAGAAGCATTTATGCTACATCTGCGTGGTACATGTTATTTTCCAGAAGTTATTCTTGAAAATTCACAATATCTTTCAACAATACATTAAGCATATGCTAGACATTTGGGTGATGCAAAAATGCAAACTATTTATGCCATCTCTGCCATACCTAAAGTTTTAGAGCTCATCTATCTTTGGGTCTGTCAGTTAAGTCTCGAAGCATTATTGATCTGTACTTATTTTAACAGCATAGTTTGCAAGTGTTGGAATGGCTAGAACCTCAAGAATGGTCAGAAATGCCTCTTGCTCAGCGTTGTCAGAACTTTGAACAGTTGTTTTATGGATGGTTGTTAACCGAGGACTACCTATTCAGTTACTCTAGATTTCAGAAAGACATTCATTTTACCTTCCCTGATTACAGTATTTCTCACATGGTATACTGTGAGATTTGGTTAAAGACTTCGACACAGGCTGTTCTGTATATCCTGTGTGTTGCATATGCTCTCAGTGTACATAAAAAGAGAAGATACATTCGCCAAGAATCATAAGGTACAACACTTAATAATAGTCATAGGGTACAAATCATACTAGGAAACAATCAATATAAATCATAAAGATACAGCAACAAGTTACAGTTATACAGTCATAAGTGGGAGGAAGTGGGTGATAGGAATGATGAGAAAATTAATAATAATAGTAATGCAGTAATGCAACTTAGTGAATAGTTTGACAGTGTTGAGGGAATTATTTGTTTAGCAGAGTGATGGCGTTTGGAAAAAAACTGTTCTTGTGTCTAGTTGTTCTGGTGTGCAGTGCTCTATGGCATCATTTTGACGGTAGGAGTTGAAACAATTTATGTCCAGGATGTGAAGGATTTATAAATATTTTCACAGCCCTCTTTTTGACTCGTGCAGTATACAGGTCCTCAATGGAAGGCAGGTTGGTAGTAATTGTTTTTTTCTGCAGTTCTAATTATCCTTTGAAATCTGTGTCTGTCTTGTTGGGATGCAAAATCAAACCAGACAGTTATAGAGGTGCAGATGACAGACTCAATATTTCCTCTGTATCAACTGGATCAGCAGTTCCTTGAGCAGTTTGAACTTCCTGAGTTGGCACAGAAAGAACATTCTTTGTTGTGCTTTTTTGATGACATTTTTGATGTTAGGTGTCCATTTTAGGTCTTGAGATATCTGAAACCTAGAAATTTGAAGGTCTCTACTGTTGATACTGTGTTGTCTAGTATTGTAAGAGGTGGTAGTGTGGGAGGGTTTCTCCTAAAGTCTACCACCATTTCTATAGTTTTGAGTGTGTTCAGTTCAAGATTCTTTTGGTCGCACCACGAGGCTAGTTGTTCAACCTCCCATCTGTATGTGGATTCATCATTGTCTCAAATGAGACTTATCACTGTTGAATTATCTGCAAACTTCAGTAATTTAACAGATGGATCGTTTGAGATGCAGTCATTGGTATATGGAGAGAAGAGAAGTGGAAAAAGCACACATCCTTGGGGGCCCCCTGTGCTAATTGTACAGGTATCTGATGTGGTTCTGCTTAGCTTTACTTGCTGCTTCCTGTCTGTTATGAAGCTTATGATCCACTTACAAGTGTGTTCAGGTACCACTAGCTGATGTAGTTTAGTTAGAAGAATGTCTGGAATGAAGGTATTGAATGCTGAACTAAAGTCTACAAAGAAGATCCTTGCGTAGGTCCTTGGAGATTCAGGATGTTGTAGGATGTAGTGCAGAGCCATATTAACAGCCTCATCTGTCGATCTATTCGTTCGGTATGCAAATTGTAGGGGGTCTAACCACGGATCCGTGATGGTTTTCTGGTGGGACATCACTAGCCTTTCAAAGGTTTTTATAACTACAGATGTTAGAGCACCTGGTCTGTAATCATTTAGTTCCTTGATGGTGGGCTTCTTCGGCACTAGGATAATAGTAGAGCATTTGAAGCAAGAAGGAACATAGCACATCTCTAGTGATTTATTAAATGCTCAAGATCACCAAGACCTCCTATATCAAAGTGCTAAAATAAATGAGACAAATACTGAGAGACACTAATGCCTCTTCTCCATCTTAAGCTTCCTTGACTAGGATAGCTCTTTCTTGTCCCATAAAGATTTTGAGTTACAGCATTGCTAACATTTCTATATACAGTGCCATCAATCCTATGTGAACTAGAAATAGGCACGCAGACATATTCTGGGAGGATTTTAGCATCACTCCAAGCTGGTTTGTGTTCAAATGCTGTTATCTGGGAGCTGATTAACTTCAAATTGAGCTTTGGTATTGTACAACATCACACAAACAGGTTCTCTTTCTGTTTGAAATTATGAAGTTCAGCAGAACTTCCAAACAGCTTTTTTTCCCCCTCGTTGGTATTCCCCCCCCATTCCCCATTTTCCAGTCCTCAATCTTCTATTGAGATAATATTCTATTCATGGGTCTTCAAAGAGGAATGGTGACTTGACAGCTTCTCAGATCCCCTTTTAGAGTGACCACTCAGATTTTGTGGGGATAAGGAGACAAAAGTCAGAACCTACTCCCTATTAATTCAAACTTCAAATATAAATTCAAAATACAACAAGGACTTAATTGGCCTGTTTGAACTTTACACTTTTTCACACCTGTATGACATGTACAAAAACCCTGGTAAAGGCAGCTGGCACAAAATTATAAAAGTGAATAGAGAGGTTGCCATTTTTTGTGATATCTTTTGTGTGAGATTGTAGACTAACAAATTGTTTGTTTCTTTTGCTCTCACTCTTCACAGTCCAGTATGTTTCTGATGTTAAGCTGTAGGAATTGTTTAAAGTGTATTTCCTCCCATCCTTCATTCAGGACACCACAATATGACTGTAACACATGGCAAAAGCACCTGGTTGCAAAATTGCCAGCTTGCTATTCTTTCACCCGCCTAGCCAGCAATACATTTTTAAATAGTACAAACACAGAAATTGTGGCTTAGTTGCTTCACATTTACTCTTTTATTGCAACTATTTTTTTTTTTTGGTAAAGAACATGCATTGAATGCTAAAAATGCTGATGGTGGCAGCACTTTATTTATACTTTTGTTCTTGAACTTTAGAGTGAAAAAGATGCTACAAGGAAGTACCTATTTGGGGACGCAGAATTCTACAGTTCCTGGAAACCCAACTAGCATGTGCTGTACATGCTTCTCTATTGTGCAGCACAAATAAAATGGCCTTTCATACTTTAAAGAATAATGAATGCTTTTGTTATGGGATGAACTGTAGCCATTTCATCGGAAGCTAGGATGCATTTTGGCAACTGTGTTGTATCATACAAGTTGTTATACAAGTTGCTCAGAGTAGTCTTTACAACTTGTAGATCAGGGGCATCAAACTCGCGGCGCTATGTTCTTGTAACATGATGTATCACAACTTTTCCCCCTTCGCTAAAATGTGGGTGGGCGTGGTCAGTGTGTGATGCAGCTGACCCATGGGTCGCGAGTTTGACACCCCTGATGTAGAGAGATCCACAGATCATGGGTGAAATCCAGCAGGTTCTGACTGGTTCTTGGATTTCACCACTGCCACAAATGTAATGTCCAAAATTCCTAAACAATTTCTAAACAATTGCCATTGGCAGCAGGCATTATACAGAAAGGTATTTGTGTATTTTTCTTGCATTGTCCTTTCTGCATAGACTTTGGGAATTAGAATTCCAAATCATCATTTAGTCATTCTATATATACCCCAGAGATACTTGGTAGTTTACCACACACATTGATAAACACAATAAAATGTCAGTGTATATCAAAACTATCAAAATAATAAAAAGATACCTAGTTTGGTGTAGTGGTTAAAGCACCAGAGAACCAAAACAAACTCGCAACCATACATAAATCAATCAATCAATCAATAGGATCAATTCATACTCAAAGATTCTCTGCTTTTAGCAGAGAACCAACAGATGGAACTGATCAAATTTCTGAGGGAAGTCTGCTCCAAAGAACTGCACTGGTGAGCCGCCAGATCCTCACCTCATAGAAATGGAAAAAGTCCAGCAAGTTTTTCCAGGATATGTGAATCAGAGAAGAATATCCTGTAAGCACTTCAAGTTCATTTATATAAATCAGCTACCACAGGTTCTTAGGACACGGACAAAGAAGTAGATAAAAGTTGTAACTGCCAATCCCACCATCTATACCAGGGGTCTGCAACCTTAAACACTCAAAGAGTCATATGGACCAGGTTCCCACAGAAAAGAAAACACCGGGAGCCACAAAACCATTCCTGTGCCTGACTATTCCTTGAGCGGCCACAAAACTAGCATATGTAGTTTTATTAAATGTTCTGTTTTCTTCTGAAACTTTTCTTTTCTGGGATTTATCCATGGTTGGCCTACCAGAGATTGAAAAGCTCAATAAATTGCATACCGGCGGGTGTTGCACATTGGCTGTTGTGACGCATATTTTGAGTGACAAGGAGCCGCAGCAGAGGGGTGAAAGAGCCAGATGTGGCTCCAGAGCGTCAGGTTGCTGACCCTTGATCTATACTTACCCAGCATAACATTTGTGTGAAGTCTATTTTACAACCAATGTATGCTAAGCTTCACCTCTCTATTGTAAATATAAAATGTGTAGATGTCAACTCTACTTTATGCATTTTGTATAGGTATTAGCTTTCTGGATATGTCATGCCGAATGTAAGAGGAAGTAAAGCCAGCAAGCAAAGCTTTATTGTCTCCAAGATATATATGCGTTTTGCTTTTAACTGACTTGTGTGTTTTCTTTGCTCTACCAAAATGTCCCTTTCTTTAGCCCTCCCCGCTTTCAATTTATGGGTAGTAAACAGATGGTTTAAGCTGCTTTTGGATTTTGTAATCTCCATCTCCCTCAATTCCATATTGTTGACATCAAAATTGCTCAGCCAATCTGTAGTATCAGAGGACAAAAACTAATTATCCATATAAACTCTGTGACATATCTCTGCCCAGATTCATGTGACATCAGGCAATTGCTTTAACAATTCTCACATTACAACAGCTCACTGAGCCAATTATACTCATACCAGTCATGTAAAAATGGCCTTTCACCCTTACTATGATGGGTTACAAAGGGTCAAATGGGACATTTATATATGCACATCATGTTCCGTACTGCTTAGAGTAAGCCTTAGGAAGTGAGAAGAGTAGCTCGGATCCAATGAACATGATTTCTTGGCTTGGACTAATCTAGGCATCAAAACTAATCCTGCTTGATCTATTTCTAAGTTAACATTTATTGGATTGCTTATTCTTGTTTGGATTTGCTGGTAGCCATTTTAATGATAAGTCTATCTGAAATATAGCAAGTGGTAAAATCCAATTTCTTTTTACTATCGGTTCTGTGGGTGTAACTTGTTGGGAGTGGCTTCGTGGGAGTGGCAGGGGAAGGATACTGCAAAATCTCCATTCCCACCCCACTCCAGGGAAAGGATACTGCAAAATCCCCATTCCCTCCCCACTCCTGGGAGAAGGATATTGCAAAATCTCCATTCCCACCCCACTCCAGGGGAAGGATACTACAAAATCCCCATTCCCACCCCACTCTGCGGCCAGCCAGAGGTTGTGTTTTCTGGTTCTCCAAACTACTCAAAATTTCCGCTACCAATCCTCTGAACTGCTCAAAATTTCCACTTCCGGTTCGTCAGAACCTGCTGGATTTCATCCCTGAATGTAGCCCTTTGTAAACTCTTAAAGGAGCTCAGGAAGCATCTACATCCAAACCACAGTCTGTGACTATTTCACCTTTTCCATACTAAGCACAGAAGGATACTCTGTTGTTGTTGTTGTTTTTCAAAACTGCAAGTCCTGATACAAATAATCTAATACTTGATCAATTTAAGCAAACAATCACTGCTTTGCACAAACTTTCAGAAATGATTACCAACATCAGTTCTCGCCTCTTTATTGCTGTTTTTTTCCTCCCTCTCTCCCAGTGATTGTGTAGAATAAGCACATTCTCTGCCAATGTGTAACCCCTCCTTCCTGCAGGATCCATACAAATAGCACTGCTTTCAATAGAAAGCCTAGAGACATTGTATGCACCATTTAGGGCTTAACAGCGTTAGATGCTGGCAATTATTCCTTACAGAAACCACTGATAATATTAATCTCTTCGTGGCTTTGTACTTCTAACATGCAATGTTCTTCCACTAAAGTGCATAAAATGTTCTTATTGAATGTTTCCTTAACTAAAGCCTTTACTTCTCTTGAATGCTATTTAGGAAGTACTTAAAAAGAAGGTATAAGCTGTGCATACCTATAAAATACAGATTGACTGTGTTTAAATTGTGTGTAGGCAATACCCAATACATGATTGGCATTACAGCTATCTAATTCCTAGCCATTTTAGTACTACAAACAACAGCTAGCTGTGTTTTCTCCCACTGTCATTTCTTTAGGATTTGTAAGGTCTTTAATACCAATACTACTAATTTATTTTTCGAAGTTCTTAGTAATCTTTACAACACATTGCCAAAATAAGATAGAATGCAATGCTTTTTTTTAAAAAAAGTAGGCTGTAATGCTATTATATAGCTCAGATATGACACAGAGGTTAAGATTTTAAGCACATTGCTCATTTTCATAGTTCTACTCTGGTGGGGACACTAAATTAAAACCAAGTCTAAATTAAGGCTTGGTTTTAAAAGAACGAGCTTAGTATTTCCTAGATTTGCATGCTGTCCTCTTTTCTGTTCTTTGTGATAAGAAAGCTGAAAGATTCTGTTCACTCTTTAACTTTAACCACAGTGCAGGGGTGAAATCCAGCAGGTTCTGACAGGTTCTGGAGAACCGGTAGTGGAAATTTTGAGTAGTTCGGAGAACCGGAAAATACCACCTCTGGCTGGCCCCAGAGTAGGGTGGGAATGGGAATTTTGCAATATTCTTCCCCTGCCACACCCACCAAGCCATGCCTACCAAGCCACACCATGTCCACCAAGCCATGCCCACAGAACCATAGTAAAGTGCATTGTGTCATTTGAACCATGACTTCCGTTAATCTGAACAACTTTGAACTAAAATGACAGATGGAAAAAAATGAAAGTGGAAACTCCTAAATGTCTTTTGTCAGCTTCCCTCCAGAGGAGTAAGGATTAGCATTAATTAATTAGCATTAGCAAGGAGGCTATTATGCCATTGCTATCACTAATATAACCAGTTAAATTAGTACTAGCCAACTACAAAAGTGGCAAAGAAGGTAGAATTTGTAGTATAGCACCAAAAAACATACATTCCCCTCTCCTCCTTCTCTTTGTCCCTTCCTGCTGGATAACCACGCTGGGGCTTCCACTCTTCAGCATTTGCTTCAATGTTGTACTACTGACTTGGACGAAGAGGTTGGAAAATATATTTATCAAATAAGTGGATGATACAAAATTGGATTCAAAATAATGTTGATCTTGATAGGTTAAAGATAAATAACAAATAAGTAACTGAATGAAACTTAACAAAGGGAAGAGCAACAAAGAAGTGCAGAGACAGAAGATAGGAAATGCTTTCTTTCTACTCGTGAAAAAGATCTTGAAATAAAGCTACTCTGCAAATGAAATATAAACCAGCAGCGTGATGCTGCTTTAAAAAAGACACATGCGTTTTGAGTCCGTATCAATTGAAGCTTATTTTCCAAGCCATGGGAAATAATAATTACACTTTATTCTGCTGTGACCCGAGTCCGTCTCCATAATGGTGATCTGTTTTGGGCACCACGCTGCAAGAAAGAAAAGCCAGCCCAGGTTCACAGAAAGAGAACAGAGGTGATTCTAGGCCTAGAAGTTAAGTCCTGTGAAGGGAGATCAAAGGGGTATATTTAGCCTTGAGAAAAAAGATGACTGATGGAGGATAGGATAGCACTGTTCAAGTAGGAAAGTCATACAGGAGATCAAGGCCTCTCTTCTGTTGTCCAGAGGGTAATACGTGGAATAATGGATTTTAAGTTACAGAAAGACATTGTCAAAGTGAATACTAAAATGTGTGTCAGTGTATATGTCTATGCATACATGCATATATATATATCTCTAACAATAAAAGAAGTTCAGTAGTGAAATCAGTTACCCTGACAGCTGGTAGGGTCTCCTTCCCTGGATTTGTTGAAGTGCAAGCTAGGCAACCATCTGTCAGGACTCCTAATTTGGATTCCTGCACTGAGCCAGTGATTGGACTCTGTGGTCTAAATGTAACTTCTACTTCTGTGATCCTATGCCTACAAAGGCATTCTACGCCTATGCCCTCAATTAACCAATGCCATCTATCAAGACCTCTGAAAGTGCCTTCTCTGTCACACCACCTGCTCTCTGCAACAGCCTCCACCAAGAGATCCATAGAGCTCACACTGTGATGATGTTCCAAAAGACATTACAAACTTGGCTAGCTTCCCAAGCATTGAGGTAGGATGGTTGCTGAGTCTTTGTAAGATTTATTAGCATGGAAGGATGGATGGATGGATGAGTGGAGGGAGGGAGGGAGGGAGGGAGGGAGGGAGGGAAGAAGGAAGGAAGGAAGGAAGGAAGGAAGGAAGGAAGGAAGGAAGGAAGGAAGGAAGGAAGGAAGGAAGGAAGGACAAATCCTAGCATTTTTTGTAATGGGCAACCAAAATGATACCAAACTAACTTTTTCTTTGGAAAATCTGAAGCCCAAGACATTGGAGGCATGATAAACTAGGAATCCTTACAAAGGGGGAAAATATCAGTGTTTCAAAAGCTAAAGAATAACCTATTGTTTTTCTGGGACTTCAACCGAGCCAGAACTAAATTGATTCAGCTCTCAGAGACAGTCAATGTTATGGAATAGCAGGGATGCAGAACCACTAAGAGTAGAGTAGAGTAGAGTAGAGTAGAGTAGAGTAGAGTAGAGTAGAGTAGAGTAGAGTAGAGTAGAACAACAGAGTTGGAAGAGACCTTGGAGAGCTTCTAGTTCCCCTGCTTAGGCAGGTAACCATATACCATTTCAGACAAATGGTTATCTAATCTTCTTAAAAACTTCCAGTGTTGGAGCATTTACAACTTCTGGAAGCAAGTTGTTCCACTGATTAATTGTTCTAACTGTCAGGAAATTTTTCCTTAGTTCTAGGTTGCTTCTCTCCTTGATTAGTTTCCATCCATTGCATCTTATCCTGCCCTCAGGTGCTTTTTTTTTTTTTTTAACTGGCAGTCTTGGATGGAAATCAGTGGTGGGATTCAAATTTTTTTACTACCGGTTCTGTGGGCATGGCTTGGTGGACGTGGCAGGGGAAGGATACTGTAAAACCTCCATTCCCTCCCCACTCCAAGGGAAGGTTACTGCAAAATCCCCATTTCCTCCTGATCAGCTGGGACTAAGGAGGCAGAGAGTAGTTGGGGGTGGGGTCAGTCAGAGGTGGTATTTACCAGTTCTCCTAACTACTCAAAATTTCTGCTACCAGTTCTCCAGAACTGGTCAGAACCTGCTGAATACCACCTCTGATGGAAGTGCTCAGACACTGAAGTTTCTTCTTGTATTCCAGTTTTGGATCATAGAACTTTACAATTAAGAATTGACATCAGCTTGATGGCACATAATCAATCAGTCAAATAAAATATCCCATTGCCTTATATAGATGGTAGTCTTCATTTGTCCTATTGGGGTTCTCACACAACATGTGAACACCTGGAAACTATATTCCAGCTGAATAGAGCCTCTTTATCTTGATCATGTTTAATTCCTTTATAGAAACAAACTTAAAATATATAGGGCAAGGGGAATGCAAAGCTAGAAGTCAAGACCAGCAGTGTGGTCCTCTCTGATCTCCTGAAAACAAGTGGGCAGAAGTCGCTGGTGATAATCAGGCATCGCATGATTTTCCTCTGAAAACCAGCAAAAGGATAAACAGTGGGTTATCCTGTTGATGAGTTTCATAGTAACAGTAGGAGTTAATGTTTAACTTCGAAGGAGGGAGATGGTATGGCAAATCATTAAAAAAAACCCTTTCCCCCCCCTCCCCCAGCAAAATTTCTCCATGGTTGAATAGCAGACACAGCTTAATATCTCAAATTATATTTAACCATAAGACCATGTTATGATCACCTAAGATGAGTTTGTCCTCTTAGTCCTAAAGGTGCCTTTTTTTTTCAAAAGGGAACTGGACTTTCTGGTTTTTCTTTGAAGATGTTTTGCTTCAAAAGAAGCTTCTTGGATGAGAAGCAAAACGTCTTCAAAGAAAAACCAGAAAGTCCAGTTGCCTCTTGGAAAAAAAGGCACCTTTGGGACAATCATGACCTGGATGATTGAGAATCTCCATAGACATTTATCCTTTTAGATTTAGGAAAACCACTATCCATAGCAGGGGTCAGCAACCCGCAGCTCTGGAGCCGCATGTGGCTCTTTCATTCCTCTGCTGTAGTTCCCTGTCACCGCCACAATTTTGAGAGGAGCTTCCGGTTATGGGGAGGAAAAGCACAGCGCATCAGAAAGAGACTCTATGGCAAGGGGCGGGTTTTCTGGTCAGCTCCACAATTGATAGGGCTTTCGGTTAGGACAGGTAGAGGAAATAGGATGCCGTGCTAGGAGGAGACTCTATGGTGGGAGAATTGAACTTACAGTTGGCTCCAGAATTGAACGGGGGGCTTCTGGTTAGAATCTTTGTGGCTCTTTGAGTGTTTAAGGTTGCCGACCCCTGATCCATAGGAAGGAGAGTGGGAGGAATCTCATTTTTTAAAGTCTAAAGCACAAGTTGATATGTTGATGTGCTTCTTGTGAAGAAGGCTTCTGCTTTCCCACCCACCCCTCCTCCTGAATTTAACAAATATGACATATGTAGGTAGTCCTCGACTTACAATCATTTGTTTAGTAACCATTTGAAGTTATAATGACCCTGAAAAAAGTGACTTACAACTGGTACTCCACTTACAACCATCTTAGTGGTCACACAATCAAAATTTGTGTGCTTGGCAATCGGTATGCAATTATGATGGTTGCAGATCAGAATTTGCAACTTTCCCAGCCAGCTTCTGACAAGCAAAACTAATGGGGGAAACCAGATTTGCTTAATGACCATTTGATTCATTTAACAACAGTAATTTGCTTAATCGTCATGGAAAAAATGCTTATAAAAACTGGGCATGACTTACTTAACAATCACTTTGTTTAACAATCAAAATTTGATCCCAAAATCCAAGGACTAACTGTACACTTCTAAAGACATATCACTGTCCAATGACAGCTTGAAAGAAGCAACCAATTAGTCAAATTCTTTTCAGCTCTATTCCACCTTGTCCCTTTTCAGTACCTGGCATTAAATCATCCTTCCCTTTTGTCACAGTCATCCTCAGAAGTAATCAGGTATGTCCCCAACAATATGGAAGCCATTTGCCACTATCTTTTTCCAGGATTTTTTGTGTAATCTCCAACCTTGGATTTCCTGGTAGTCTCATGTCCAAAGATTAACCAGGTCGTTATTCAGATCCTTTATTTTTCTACGGTTGATGTGGGTGTTTTATTTTAGATTAGCGAGAGTCGATTAGGTACTCACTGCTGTTATGGCGATATGGTTCCATTCAGTATTTAGATCTCACAGTTTTTCCTATTGTGAGATCTAAAATAACACCTTAATACATAATTATTCGAAAATTATGAACTATTCACATCATGAGCTACAAACTACACCTCCAACTGTATTTTTCCAGATTATTGGAATATTCAGCAGATGTTAGGATTCTGCTTAGGAAAAAAGTTGGCACTATATTATCTATTGTCTTCTACATCCTTAAGCTCAGCTCTTAATCATGAAAAAACTCCAAGGGTCTTCAATGTGTCAATGCAATAATAGTAATCTAGGTTTGTATCACTGCAATGAAATTTGTATCTGTTTGACTTTTTCAGTGAGTCTTTATCACAGTGTAGAGAACTGCTTTCTCTTAAATAACTAGAATCATCATCTTCTTTTAACAACCCCTTGCAGGGTAGAATCTGGGCAACTGAATGGAGCTAGCAGAGTGTTTACTGGCCAGATGCCCTTCCTGTCCCCAATGTGGAGTTTTGTTCAGCAGATATATTCTCATTGTGCCCAGAGATAGAAATATCTGCCTCAACCTAGGATCGAACTCACAGCCTCCTGATTATGAAGTGAGAGCTCCACCTCTAGGCCACTGCACCACTCGTCTTAAATAACTAGAATCATCTCAATATTTGACTTTATTGACTATCACTCATTTTTTTCCCATTTCTTCTTTCTATCTAGCTATATGGCATTATAACACAGTAAGATACAAGTAGTCCTTGACATACAATCATTCATTTAGCCAACATTTGAAGCCACAATGGCACTGAAAAAAGTGAGTTACAAACAGTCCTAACACAACTGTTGCAGTAGACAGACAGTCATGAGATCAAAATTTGGGTGCCTGGCAACTGGAAATTCTGGTATCAATTGTGGTTGTAAGTGAACTACTACCTGTATGTAGAACAGAAAAACAATAGTATTGGGAATAATATGGTATAATAGGTGTGCATTACACAGTTCCCATAGTCAGAGTTGTTAAACCAGTTTTGCTATTTGTTTGGAAGGTAGAAATGAAGAATGTTTGTCTGTGAGCATTTGTAAAAGCGCTCTGGAATGCTAATACTAACTTTAATAGACCCTGTGAGCTTTCTTTTGTAATCCATGTAGTAATTATTACCAAATTATGGATGGTGTCTTGCTATTTTTTGAGTTGGATGAAGTTGAGTCGGATGAAGTAAATAAGATGCTACCACCCATGGATTAGATCCATGCCCTTTCTGGTTTGTTCTTGGTGCTAGATTAGCTGGATGTGGCTGGTTTGCTTCCTTTTCTCTCCCTCCTTTAATCCAGCTATATTGAACAATATCACCCAGTCCTAAATCTCCACTTCTGGGGAAAGGTTGATGAAACAGTATGCAGTTGACCGCTGCAGAGTGACTTAGAAGAATTAGATTACATGGACATTAGAATTCAGACTTGGCCAGGTGGGGAAAACAATATTAATTGCTGTGGTGGATGATTTCTGAAGGAGCTAAGTAAATATGTGGTCCCTCTCCTGAGCTTTTTTTAGATCTCTTGGCAACTAGTATGGTTTAGGACAGTCTGTGGGGTTTGGGGAATTGGAGGCACCGTTTTATAGTGGTCCTACTCCTCCCTTAGAAGAGAATGGTAAAATAGGATTAGAGGTCAGGTCTGCAGATATGTTAGTATGTATTGTCTCAGGGTAGCATTTCCCAACCTTGCCATTTCCAGTTGCGTGGACTTCAAACCCCAGAATTCCACAGCCTGCATGGCCATTGATGAACATTTTGATGAACATTATGAAGTCCTCATACCTTGAATTTTGCCAAGATTAGAAACTCTGCCTTGGAGCTTGGTTCTGCTCCACTGTAACAGGAGGGCAAAATCATCAATATTCAGATAAAGTTCAATTGCACATACACTATCAAAAATGATTCTGGAAGGTTCCCTAATTTCCAGTACTGGATATTGTGTGAACAGAAGGCATATATTAGTACAAGTTAGATTCAGACCAATCCTACATGTCTTTCATCAAGAGTATATATATTTGCCAAAGTGTAACTATCTCATTTTATTAATTTATATGTACTTGTCATGAATGGGCTTGGGAGTCCTTCTCAGTCCTGCTTCACAAATACATGGTAGGCAAAAGGACTTCTAGAAAAATGAATGAGCATAGATCCAATATCAGTAGCTACTATAAAGACAGTTGGCATTTGAGTCCAATGAAAAGAATTAATTTGGTTTGATCTCTGTGATCTTCTGGGAATGAATAACTTCCGTTCCATCCCACTATGTGTTCTATCATCATAGTAGATGTGGACATTTTCTTCAGCAGATTACAACGTTTTTCTGTGTGAACAATGTAAATGAATACAGGTGATCCTCATTGGACAAGCACTCATTCAGCTACTGTTTGAACTTGAGACAGCACCAGTGGTGGGATTCAGCCGGTTTGGACCTGTAGTTAAATTTCTGGCTGGCCCTGCCCCTTCCTGCCCCACTCCTTCCAAGAATCCCCAAGCACCTCATTTTGACTCCCAGGTTAGTGCAGGGAGGCCCTAAAAGGCCCAAAATGAGGTGCGGGGGATGCAGCGCCCACCCCCGTGGCCCATTTTCACTCCCAGGAGGCTTCAGGGAGACCTACTAGGCCCAAAATGGAATGCAGGGGGGGTTCAGCCCCCCCCCCCCCCGTGGTCCATTTTCACTACCAGGATGCTTCAGGGAGGCCTACTAGGCCCAAAACAGGGCACGGGGGTGTGGTGTGGCCCCCTCATGGCCCGTTTTTGCTGCCAGGAGGCTGCAGGAAGGCCTACTAGGCCAAAAACAGTCTTCAGGAGAGGAAGCATGTCCCTCCCGTGTCCTGTTTTTGTTCCCACGGGGTGCAGGAGGCCGAGTGCTGCCTGTCACACTTCCTGGCCATGCCCACCCAGCCGGTCATTAGGGTAGAGAACCAGTTGTTAAATTATTTGAATCCCACCACTGGACAGTACTGTGAATGTATGATGGTTATAACCAGTCCTTGGACTTCCAGGTGTCCCAGTCCTCCTGTGGTCATATAAATCTGTCATCTTCCCTGCTGGTTTCTCCCAAGCAAAATCAATAGGGAAGCAGTTAGGAAATAAAAAGTCGCAGGGATCTGTAGTAGTCCTCACTTAATGACTCGCAGTGATTTGTTTAATGATGGTAACCTGAGACTGCCCTAATTTACATTGTTAAGTGATGCAGTCACATTATATTGTACTTGATGACTTCATCACTTAGCGACAGAAATTCTGGTCCTAATTAGTGTTGTTAAGCAAAGGGTTACCTATATTGAAAGTGAAGTTGTTTGGCATTTGGCTTTATTAAATACTTAGGAATATGCGCTGTCTTTTGAAAAGCTCACTGCCCAAGGTAGGGAATCCTTCTTTATGGCATTTCCTACTTTAACCCCCTGCAACCACTCAAGGCTTTTATTGCTTAAATTTCTTGTTCAATTAATTTTCCCATCACTTTTCGTTAACAATGCCTTGTCCCACGCTACGTTATACTTGACGTGACATACAATATCATTGAAAACAAAACAATCAGAGGTAATCTGACACTGCCCCTTATGTACATTAGGAACAGCAACAAAATGTTCAGGCACCATGAATAATTGTTAACAAACAAGTGCCTGACTTGATATTAACATGCATATATTAATCATAAACTTGCCAGTACCCTCAAGGATAACTAATGCAAAACCTTATGGTTAGCTTCTACTGATTTTTTTTTTCTTCATCGGGCAGACCAAAGCGTTATCCAAAGGTCAGAGTCAGAAAAGCACATTCTGTCACCTCAATTCTAATGGGCTGCTAAATTTTACGGAAAAATGTGTGACATGACACTTAAATCAAAAACCTGGATCCCATCGCAGTTTTGTCATAAATGATCATCCAGGACTGAAGCTTTTGCAGATATTCTCATTTAAGGAAAAAAGAGAACTAAAAGATTCACCAGTACTGCTTGTCAGTTGACAGTTTCCGAGTTTTCTGAAGCCAGGAAAATACCTAGCTAACTTTCAAGTTTTTGTTCGTTCTTCTAGCATCTAAACAACTCTATTTAAGGGATGCTTCGTTAAAAAAAAGTTTCTTTTCCATGAAAGTATTGGTATATTTTTAAGTGCCATAATCTGCACAGAAAGCCATTCATTCAGAAGAGTTCCCCGTAATTATCTTTCACTCTATTTAATACATTATATATATATATATATATATATATATATATATGTAGGTCTTTGGTTATTCGGGTTTTCTCCCGCGTAAAATTGGAAGTGTCTTGGCGACGTTTCGACGAAGTCTCATTCGTCATCTTCAGGCTGGTGTTCTCGGCTTCGTGCTTCCAGA
>WNWU01013616.1:4685476-4757977 GCA_012654045.1 Ptyas mucosa
GACAAACGAGTCCTTAACACAAAGAATGACACCAGACCCACACTCACGAAAACCACACAGGATATCACCACCACACTTCCACGCAAAAAGCAAACCCAGACCCACACCGATGATGAGACACGACCACAGACCAGAAGCCAAACCAAAGCTGCACCATTGACCAATTTAAACCCCTCCAATCCATACATGAAGCAAACTGACACCCACCACGAAGATGTGGCACGACCACGAACGCGAAGCCAAACAACAGCAATGCAGCTCACCAGCTCAAATCCCCCTGCAACTCAGAGTAACCCGAGCACAGCCAAGCCCCCACCCAAACAGAGCACACCCCCAGCCAATCAGAGCACAGCCAACCCCCCATCCAATCAGAACACAGCCATGCTCCCACCCAATCAGCTCCCACCCCCACTGGCAGTTAAAAGGAGGAAACAGCTGCGATCACACATTGCTCCTGGAAGCACGAAGCCGAGAACACCAGCCTGAAGATGACGAATGAGACTTCGTCGAAACGTCGCCAAGACACTTCCAATTTTACGCGGGAGAAAACCCGAATAACCAAAGACCTACATACAAACACCCGCGAAAACCTCAGAAAACATATATATATATATATATATATATATATAACATGGATGTAATGAGAGGTTTAGTGGTTAAAGGAGACAGGATAGCTTTACATTTCAGGAGCTTCAACAATGCTGTTCTTATTATGCATTTAATTAACTTGGACTCATACCCAAATTTAATTTATAACCAATTCCAGTAGAGCTTTATTAAAGGGGCTCTAGATAACTCTTAATTACCAAGGTCAAAAACAAAGAGACAGTCTGAATAGTTTGTCTAGACTTCAGAATGATTTGCATAAAGTATAAAAAAACCCACAGATATGTCATTTCTATCCAAATGTGATTAAGAACGTCTTTAGTCATGGCTGCCAAAGCCTATTTTATAATTTGCCTTGCCAAAAAGCATGATCTTGGAAAAGACAAATCTCAGACTAGGTGTGTATGTGTGTGTGTGTTTGTGTATCTGTAACTGTCTTGAACAGTGGGTAGAAATTCTTCAAAGAGACTCCAGTTTCTGGATGGTGGGGAGTTACATAGCTTACAAAGACAACAATCTAGGGAGATTGCAAATATATACTTATTTATTACTGAATCTATGCATTCTGCTTACAAATGCAGCTTGTAGCAAGCAACACAACATGTAAAACATGAGAAAATCAGTGCAATTCAAAAGAAAAGCAACATTTCAATCAGCCATTATAAGAATTAGAAAACTTTGGTGCAAGAGATGTATTATATCCCATCACTTTACTGAATCCTGCAAAGGGTTGGCCAACCGATCACATTGGGGAGTGTGTAACCCAGATTGATTGAGACATGGTGGCTCAGTGGCTAAGACACTGAGCTTATTAATCAGAAGGTTGGCAATTCTGCGGTTCGAATCCCTAGTGCCGTGAGCTCCCATTACTTGTCCCAGCTTCTGCCAACCTAGCAGTTCGAAAGCACATAAAAAATGCAAGTAGAAAAATAGGCACCACCTTTGGTGAAAAGGTAACAGCATTCCGTGCACCTTTGGCATTTAGTCATGGTGGCCATATGATCACCAAGACATCTTGGGACAGCACTGGCTCTTCAGCTTTGAAATGGAGATGAGCACCGCCACCTAGAGTTGGGAATGACTAGCACATATGTGTTAGGGGAACCTTTACCTTTATCTTTTAACCCAGATTGGGAGTCACACAGGAGAATGCTCCTTTCTACCTACTGAGCTGGGCTAGCTTCTAACATGGGAGCAGGATGTTCTGAAAGACAGGAGCTTGTACCTGTCATAAAGAGAGTGAAATTGAGGGGATGCGTGTCAGGTGAGCTGCACATCCAACCTTATCCTTGATGACAACCCTAAAAGCCACGCAGTGCATTGGCAGCTGGAAGGGTTTGAATTTGCAATGGCAGGGTGACCTAGAGCATGAGCCATCCAGCAAACATAACAGCTGTTTCAAAACATTTGCCACTGGGGTGCTTGTCATTTCCCTTTTTAAGCAGCAAGACAGCTGCACTTTGCACTACAACAAGCCAGTTCTGGCTGGCTGCCAGCCAACAGTTTTGCAAGTTTCTACTGTAAGCAGCAAAGCAGGTCTTCCCCCTGCAAAACAGCTTTTGCGGTCTTTCAAAATTGATCTTGGCCAGGGAGAAGCGGTGGCTGAAGGCAAAAGGGCAAGTTCTAATTGCTGCAATCTCTGCGTGAATTGACAACTTGTGATTGGTGATAATCAGGCTAGCAAAAGAAATGTCTAGGATCCTCGCAGTATGAGACACAGAGGAGACCTACATGTCTGCTTCCTTTTTAGATTAGACAAGAGGCGAGACCCTTCCTTAAGCAAGACAGACTGGAGAAAGAAATCAAGATCACAGGATGTCAAGTCAGATGCTCCTCTGAGGGTGGGACTTTAGCAGCAACCACAAGCTCCGCAGATCTGAGACAAGGGGCCACATGCGAGCTTTTGCATCAATTTTCCATTTAGTGTTTAATACTACATTATGCTTTCCTATATTTCTACTATTGGAACAGTAAGCTGTAAATGAACAAGAACTCAGTACTCAATCATGAAGTCAGGGAGGGCTGCTCTTATGACAATAAGTTAAGGAAATAAGTTAAGGAGAACAATTGATGGATTCTCCTAGTTTCATTTGTTCTTCCACCAAACATCTCCAAATGCTGGGAAAGACATCTACAATTGCTGTCCTTAACAATAAATGAGTTGGAGTTGTGGAGAGGTCAGTTTTGACAGGTGTAGTTGACAGCTCTCTGACTGATTCAGGAGATGATTTTGGTACCATCTACCAATTCCTCTGTTTGTTTGTTTTTATTTTGTGTGTGTGTGAGAGAGAGAGAGAGAAAGAACTGCCTCCTCATGGCTTCATTAAAAAAAAAACTGAAAAAGAAACTGAGAAAGTTTCCACCTGAAATGTATTAAGAGAAAAAAAACCCCAGCTACTAAAATTCCTATAACCCTGTTTCTTTTATTCCTATAAATGTTGTTAAAGCAGATTCTTGCATAGAAAAATTACTTTCACATGAATCAGCTGCCAAAATTTTGATATTTAGTCCATTGGGTTTAGCTGTCTGTCAAAATTTGGTTTGATTTTACACCACCAGGGTTTTGTCTGGATATATTTACTTGGATACAAGTTTAGTGCTATTCTAGAATGGCACTATTCTAAATGTTGTAGTCCACCAGCAGCCTGCAGAGCTGGCAGCGGAGTCAGACAGCAATGAGGCTGGGGAAGGCCTGGATGAGAGCTCTGCGTCGGAGGCAGAGATGGGGCCAGGGCCATCGGGGAGTGAGGTGTGGACTCCGACACCTCCAGAGGCGGACAGCAGAGAGGCGAAGGAACAGGAGGAGCCTGTTCCTAGTGCACGTATGAGAAGAGCTGCCAGAAGGCAAGAGCAGCTACAGCAAAGAGGATGACTCGGAAGTAGGGCCAAGAGATGATTGGCCCCTCCCATAAGGCTTAAAAGACCAGCAACAGCTCTTGGACTCTTTGTTGGAAAACAACGCTGACAGACTTGTTCTTGTCTTGCTGCACTTATCTCTGGTCGGCATCTTCTGCTTCTGAACTTTTGCCAAGAGAAGCCTTTGGCAGTTTGCCTAATTATACCAAGGTTGGTGATTAGACTGAAGAATTTGGATTAAGAAGAATTTGTTTTAATTTAGTTTGGACTACGCTGAGAATGAGTTAATTCTCATCTGTTCTAATAAAGTCTGTTTGTTTTGGAACTGTTTGCGTCTAATACTACCTACTTGGGCCTGGGTCACAACACTAGAACCGGGATAAGTCCAGTGGTAGGATCCTGTTGGTTTAACAACCATTTTGGTGATCGTGCACTGATGCGCACTGTGCACGTGTGCACAGTTTTACGAAAACTTACTTTCTGCATTACTGCTGGGGAGTAACACAGCTGAGGCGCTTTACTTACCTTTCTCAGTGAAGAGAAAGGTAAGTAAAGCACAGGGGCAGGCGGTTAGGCCCAACTGATTGTCAGAGCAAACCGGTTCACTCCCAGCTGATTGTCAGAGCTACCGGTTCACCCAAACCGGTACGAACCAGTAGAATCCCACTCCTGGATAAGTCTCTTGGGGGGGAGGGGAATTCTAGGTGACTGAGGGAGTTGCAAGGCAAAGTTGGAAAGCATCCCATTTGTCAGCTGCATTGGGGCTGGAAGGTGTTGGGAGTAGATTCTTCTCTGGACACCCCTGATGCCAGAATAAGTGAGTAGGATGGGAAGGGTGGCAGGACAATCTGGGAGAAATGGAGAAGCCTGTATGAACAGACCCACTACTTTACTCTGATGAAGTTGATGAAATGGAGAGCACACTTTCAAGATTTAACTCTCTTACTTCATTTGCCTCCTCTTTTCTCCTTTCTGTTGGGAGGCAGACATGGAAAAGCAACATTTACTCAGAGGCTGACCCAGCCTTTCTAAGTCTGAAAAGGGAATAATCTCCAAATCACTGATGCAAGAGGGAGAAAATCAGTGGAAAGGGGAATATTTTAAGCCATTCTAGTGCCTGCGGGATTTTCTTATTATTAGCAGCCCTTTCTCCACATGTGCACACATTCTCTTTCTATGCTTCTCCAATTCCTTATATAATTTGTTTTCATACGAAACAAGAGATCTCACTTTCTTCTCTCCACCAGGCTAAGGAGTATTGTATGTTTCTAAGGAGACATACAGAAATCTGTTTGTTTGTTAGTTAGTGTAAAATTCATGGTTATTTACTCATGACTGCTGAGCCTTTTTGTATTTATCCTTGAATTTGGGCTATTCCTGAACCATAAAAACCTTGCCCCTTTTGCCAAACTGGTAGATTTCCATACACATTTATCCAGGAGGTAGATGACAACCAAATACAAAGACAATAATAATGATCCAGCCTTGTAATACCAACCCTCCAGTATAGACCAGGGTAAAATTCTGAAGCTATATAGGCCAGGATTACTTTTATTGTAACAGATATAGCAACAGAATCCTGTAAGTCTGAATATGCTTTCCCCCACTAACCTTTATCTTCATCAGAACTTGGGAAGGTCTTCTCTGAGACATTTTCTCAAATTTCTTGGCTGGGGCTAAAACTTTGCTTATCTGACTGATGCCTTTCCAGTGGTTCTTCCTTCTGTCTTTCTAGGCCATTCCCTCAGCCTTCTACAGACAGGCACTGGCAGAAAAAAGAAACTTCACTCTGCAGAAGGAGGTCAGGGGTATCTTCATCAGGCAAGATGGAAGCTACAGTCAGAACCTAGATTCAGTTAGAGGCAGGAGTGAAATTCAGCAGGTTCTGACAGGTTCTGGAGAACCGGTAGCAGAAATTTTGAGTAGTTCAGAGAACCGGCAAATATCACCTCTGGCTGGCCCCAGAGTGGGGTGGGAATGGAGATTTTGCAGTATCCTTCCCCTGCCACGCTCACCAAGCCATGCCCACCAAGCCACACCACGCCTACCAAGCCACACCCACAGAACCAGTAATACAAAATTTGAATTCCACATTGGTTAGAGGTCAAGTAAGGCACTATAAGATGGGGTAGAGTTCATCCATGCTTTGCAAGGCAACCTATGGAAGGCAACAGGAGTTCTTCCAAGGTTATCTTTCCTTCTTTTCCAACACTTGACCCCAAACAAACTAAGTGTCAGGTCTTTTCTGAAACAAAATGGAGGACAGTACTGAGTGAATAGAAGGGAGGGACTGAGTGCTCCACCAGCTTAAAGTGACTAATAAAACAGAGCAGACTCTTATCTCCTCATTGTGTCATCTGAGGGACTGCCTCTTCCTGATTACATCTACCTGATTTACATCTGCCTATCATGTCCATAAGAAAAGGCATGTTATGGATCCTGTCTGCAAAGGAATTTCAGCTGTAGCATCAACCCTCTGGAACATCATCCCATCCCATCAGGTTATCCTCAACTCTTATAACTTTCCAGAAAGCCCTTAAAATGTATTCTTTTTTTCAACATGTCTGGGATCCCCCATAAAAAAGAGCCCACACGTTGTTTTTATAATAGACATCTTCTATTTTTCCTATCATCTTCTTGTATTATCTACATTTAGTATTTTAACTGGCTTTGTAGAATGTTTTAATTGTTAGTTTTACTGTACACCACACAGAGACAAGTCCATTTTTATTTGTCAAATTTATATGCCACTATAGTGAGATGGGTGGCATATAAATTTGACAAATAAAAATAAATAAAATCCCTATCAGCATTGCTGAAATACCACAGATCACATCATGACAAGATCTGTGTCAGCAGAAGATATGAAACACTATCTTCAAAGTTGGACATCTTAAAATGAATGAAAACCTCTGTAGGTTTCCATTTCTTTGTCTGAAACGGGTCATTAAACAACTCTTTTTTTATAATGTTTAAGGATTTCCTGTCACTCAACACTGCTGCCAGTTTTCCTGATTCACAATGCTTTCCTCTAAACTCCCACAGATTTATCTTATCAATAATATCAACACTGAATATGCCTGCCTGTAATACCTGATTTTAAAAGACACATTTTTTATTTCCTCTATAGAACATAGAACTACAGAATTGGAAGGGACTTTGGAGAGCATCTAATCCAACTTCCTGCAAAAGCAGGAGACTCTATATCATTTCAGACAAGCCTCTTCTTAAAGGCCTCCAGCGATGGGGCATCTACAACTTCTGAAGACAAGGCATTTCACTGATTGATTGTTAAGAAATGTTAGGAAATTTCTCCTTAGTTCTAGGTTGTCTCTCTCCTTGATTGGTTTCCACCCATTGGTTCTTGTCTTGCCTTTTGGTGCTTTGGAAAATAGTTTGCTCCATTCATCTTTGTGATAGACCCCTCAAATACTGGAACACTGCTATAATATCACCTCAAGTCCTTCTTTTCACTAGAATAGACATACCCAATCCCTGCAACCATTCTTCATGTGTCTTAGTCTTCAGCCCTCTTTCCAGAGTCTACAACTGCAGTTATTCCAATTCAAACAGCCCAAGCTTGAAAAGGTCTACAAATAACAGAAGAAGAAAGAAATAAGGTGGGGAAAAATAATATACAGAAACAATACTGAGTAGTGAGGACACTGGGAATTATAAGTGGATCAAAATTGGTTACCAGCCATAACTTGCTAAATGCTAATAGATAAAAAGTGTACATGAATAATACAGAATAATGAAGTTGGAAGGAATCTTGAATGTCTTCTAGTCCACCCCACATGCCTAAGCAGGAGACCTTATACCATTCTGGACAAATGGCTGAACAAACTCTTCTTTAAAATCGCCAGTGATGGAGCGATCACAACTTCTGAAGGAAAGTGGTCCCACTGATTAATTATTCTGCTCTGTTCTATTTTCTTCAGCATGCAATTAACTTTCCTAAACAGAATAGGCCAACTGAAAAATCAGCAAATAGTAAATAACCGTATTAAGAATTTCTTATCCAAGGGGTAATGAAAAAAGGCAAGGAGGGAGAGAGAAAAAGCCCAAATGCAATTATCCCCCAAAATGTCACAAGAGCTGCACAATTTCTTTGGATCGTTTTACCCTAAGGTCATAGAGAATCTAGGCCACACGTGTTCCAAAGTGAATGAATAGATGACTACATGAATGGATGATTAAATCATTACACAAACTCCAAAGGGCAATCCGTACTAAAAGCTGTTGAAACACAAAACAGATACCTGGTCATTCTTTGGTTGAATTAGAAAATGCACAGAAACACTATTTCAAAAATAACGTAGATATTGGATGGGTAGATCAGAAGGATGGATGAATATCAGGAGTGAAATTCAGCAGGTTCTGACAGGTTCTGGAGAACCGGTAGCAGAAATTTTGAGTAGTTCAGAGAACCTGTAAATACCACCTCTGGCTGGCCCCACAGTGGGATGGGAAAGGAGATTTTGCAATATCCTTCCCCCAGGAGTGAGGAGGGAATGGGGATTTTGCAGTATCCTTCCCCTGGAGTGGGGTGGGAATGGAGATTTTACAGTATCCTTCCCCTGCCACACCCACTGAGCCATGTCCACCAAGCCATGCCACACCCACCAAGCCACACCCACCAAACTGGTAGTAAAAAAATTTGAAACCCACCACTGGCATTAACTACCAACTAAGATCACAAAGTTCTGGTGAGCTGCAGAACAGGTCTTCCAAATTGACTTTTGTATATAGTGGATCGTCTATTAGATTAGGTTGAGAAACCCAGATTCATAATCATGAATCTAAATCTGAATCATCCAAATTCATACACCCTGAAACTGGCTGATCAGTCATTATTGTTCTTATCCTTTAGCGATACTGTGAGGATAACAAGGCAGGGAAAACATGGAGCACACGGCTTCTGGAATTCTTTTCAGCCTTTTAGTACCAACAGCAGTCATACAAGGGACAGATGTTTTCTTCCATATGGCTTCTCTATGTGTTTTTGTTTATTCTTGTGTTACTTCTATGAGTTAATCACTGAGAAATATAGGATTGGGTTCATATCAGGGGTGAAATGCTCCGGGTTCAGACCGAATCGCCCCATCCAGTAGCGATCGTGGCGGGTGGTTCGTAGAACCAGTAGCGATTGTGGCGTGAAGCTCCACCCACCCACCCAGTTATCATTACTTCCTGGTTTAAACCAGGAAGTAATGTGTTTTGTACCCTCTGCGCATGTGCAGAAGTTTTTGCTTTTTTGTTTTTAAAAGTAAAAAAAAAAGGCTCCGATGATCACAGCTGAGCTGCGCGATCGTCAGAGCTTTTTTTTTACCTTTTAAAAGCATTTTTTACAACTTATTCGGCCGAATTGGTTGTAAAAAAAAATCTTTTAAAAGTAAAAAAAAAGATCGCGAGCCATAGCTGATCACCCCCCAAGCACTGTTCTTTCTTACCCCATTCCTCCTTTCGGCGTGCACTGCGCATATGTGCACGCACCTCACATTTGGTGCATGGTGCGCATTGCACATCACACATGCAGTACGCGTATGGTGCGCAGCACACATGCGCAGCCAGCGAACTAGTAGTAAACCAGTTCAAATTTCATCACTGGTTCATATATTTTGCTCTGGGACAGATGACCAGCAAAGGGCAAGGATAGGATTTAGAATACAGTAGTTAACTTGTATTCTAGAGGGAGTACGATGGGTCAATGGTTAAAGATGCTGAGGTTGTCAGCTGGAAAGCTGACAGCCCAGGTTCAAGACTTGAGTGCTGCACAATCGGATGAGCTCCTGTTTCTTTCCCAGCTTTTGCCCACTTAGCTGTTCAAAAGCATGCAAATGTGAGTAGATTAATAAATGGGATTAATTTGGTGGGAAGTTAACAGTGTTCCATGCACCTTTGGCATATATCCATGCTGGCCGCATGACCATGGAAAATGTCTTTGAATAACACTTGGTCCCTTGGCCAAGACACGGAGATGAGCACCACATCCTAGAGTCGGACATGACTGGATAGAGAAACCTTTACCTTTACCTAGACACCTATATTTTGAGCTCTTGGAGATAGTCCATTCTGTCCTTATTAAATATACAAAATCTTCTATCAGACTTAGTCATCACCAGCTCTTCAATGTGATCAAAACATTATTTTAAAAATGTTTACTTTGTTGCATAGCAAGGTTATCTAATGTTGGGCCAAATGAATCAATGATCTGATTTCATATAAAGTGGTCCTTAAATCCGAATATTTCACTTTCCTTGTTTTCTCCACTGCACCCCAAAGCAGTGACTCTGCTGGGGTGGTGAAATCCAATTTTTTTTACTACCGGTTCTGTGGGCATGGTTTGGTGGGCGTGGTGTGGCTTGGTGGGTGTGTCAGGGGAAGGATACTGCAAAATCTCCATTCCCACGCCACTCCAGGGGAAGAATACTGCAAAATCTCCAGTCCCACCCCACTCCAGGGGAAAGATACTGCAAAATCTCTGTTCCCTCCCCATTCCTTGGGGAAGGATATTGCTAAATCTCCATTCCCACCCCACCCTGGGGCTAGCCAGAGGTGGTATTTGCCGGTTCTCAGAACTATTCAAAATTTCCACTACTGGTTCTCCAGAACCTGTCAGAATCTGCTGGATTTCACCCCTGCTCTGCCCTTTGAGGTTTTCTTTACTCTGTCATCTAAATTGAAACTACTATAACTCTTTGCTAGCATCTTTCTTTGCCCAAATTTCCTCTTTATCTTTAATTTTTAAAAAAAGAATATCAAAACGTCAGGACCAGGAATAAATGTCATTTTAAGCCTCTAAATGAAACAAAATAATGACTCCTCGTGTCTTGCTGAAATGAAGGTTCTGATACTTTGAACAAAGCCAAAGGTTTGGTCATAAAGGGAACATCTGCCATTACAATTTCTTCAGTGACAAAAAAAATGGGAGTAGGGATGCAATTAGTAGTTGCTGTGATAGAGTGGAAAAGTTTCTAACAATGCTGAGGCCACTTTCATACTGGATGGTTAACTGGATGAATTGTCCACCTGAGTCACAATAGTCTTCAAATTTTAACTTGAATTAGGTTCTTGTTGACTGCCTAAAATATGGAAGGACTTTCTCAAGACAGCTTAAAACTTCCTAGAATATTGGTAGTGTATAATTAGAACCCAATTAATAGTTTAATAATTGATGAAAGCCAAATAACAAGTCTAAATGTTAAAAGGGAAACCGAGATAAAACAAGTCCTCTTAAAATTTTTAAAGGAGGACCATCAGAAAAGATGGTAATATCGGAGCTCTTCTGAATGAGTTGTAAATGAAGGGTCAGCCAATGTGATCTTATCAAAGATAAAATATTGTGAAAGCTCGAAGGGCAAGCTGGGAAAGGAAATTTTCCTAACTTAGTTCCAAATCATATAAGATGCGAAAATAATTCAATATGTGTTCAGAAACTTGCACAGGTTTCTTTCAAAATGGGATTGAGAGCTTTTGCTCTATACCCGTGATGGCGAACCTATGGCACGGGTGCCACAGGTGGCACGCGGAGCCATATTGGTGGGCACGCGAGTGTTGCCCCAGCTCAGCTCCAGCGCGCATCAGCCAACTGATTTTCAGGCCTTCCGGTCCCACCAGAAGTCGGGAAACTGGCTGTTTCTGACCTCCGAAAGGCCTGCAGGGGGATGGGGAAGGCTGTTTTTGCCCTCCCCAGGCTCCTAGAAAGCCTCTGGAGCCTAGGGAGGGGGGAAAAGGGACATACTGGGCCCACCGTGCCATTGCATGCCAAAAGCAAGGGGAAGTGGGGGGGTCATGTGCGCATGCACGGGAGAGCGGGGCACATTGAATTATGGATGTGGGCACCCGCACCCACAGCCCCCACAGTCTCCCCACTTTTGGCACGCAACGGCAAAAAGGTTATCAGCCATATACAATAGATAAACTTTCAAGCTTTTTTTTTTTATAAAAAGAATTGTGCTTGTGTATATGTATAAGAGAGTAGACTTTGTGGCACCTATTTTCTTCGACATATTTCTTTTTTAAGTATACATCCACAAGTCCACAAAGTTACTTAGTAACATCTGCTCTACTCTGCTCACCCCAAAGTCTCAGAATTGTAGGAAAGGTCAACGTCTTAAGTGTTTTTCATCCAACACACCAAGTGATATTCCCCTGATCATAAGATTTTAAACTGAGTCACAGGATGTGTGCCCTCAGGATGTTTCTTAAACTATTCTAGAGCTGAGCGGATTAGACTGGCACTCTGCCTTTTACCTAAGAGAGTACAAAGCCCACGAGGTCCACAATGTTTCAGAGAAGTTAATTGAAATCAACCAAATGAGACAACCTCACTTTGGACAAAAGCTCCAATGTTGGGTCCTTCCTTCTTGCATAAACGCCTAGCAAAAGTGACACACCCCAGAAATATGGTTGTAGCTCATTCAGTTGGATGAAATTATAAATGCAACCACATTGACCAGTCATTGATGCTAGTTGTATTAGGTAGGAGAATGTTATAGAAAACTTTGTAAAAGACTTCTATAAATACCAAATGCAATTTATACATTTAAACTTCGTAGAAAGTGTTCCTGAAAATTAATAACTCTGTAATTGGTGATTTTCTGACTGATTGTTGACATAATATATTCTTTTGGAAGTGACTATATACCTAGTAAGGGAAAAATACTACTTGCGCTATTTAGTTGTACTTATGAGATTGTAGAAGCTATATACTGTAAACAAGGAAATAGCCCCAGGATTTTTGGAAGTTAGAAGAATTTAGTTATCTCTGTTGTGCATTTCACGATTACTTTTTAGTGTCATAAGTTAAATTTGAAAAGATGAAGAAAATGCTTTCTCTTTAAATGGAATAATAAGTTGTTTTTCTTAGGTATTTTTTTTAATGCTAAATAGATACCCAATAATAAAGGATATTTCACTATTATTACTTTTTTTAAAAAATTTGATTTATATGCCACCCTTCTCCGGAGACTCAGGGCAGCTTACAATGCGCTAAGCAATAGCCTTCATACTTTTATATATTTATACAAAGTCAGCTTATTGCCCCCACAAACTGGGTCCTCAATTTACCTACCTTAGAAAGGATGGAAGGCTGAGTCAACCTTGAGCCTTGGTGAGATTCGAACCTGCAATAATTGCAGGCAGCTGATGTTAATAACAGGGCTTTAGACCACTGTACTATCCAAGGTTCTTTTGCCTTTTTATCAGGGCAATTCCAGTTAATTAGTAGAAAACTGAGTACGTAGAAACTGTTACCACTCCTGGAACACTTCAAATCAATGGAGAAAACCTAAAGAATGTGGACATTTTTCGGTATCTGGTATCCCATCTCCAAGGCAATGGCAACATCAGTGGTGAGGTGCGAGCAAGGGTGAATGCAACCTGGATGTGTTGGCGAGAACTCACCAGTGTGATATGTGACAGACAAATGCCAACCCATCTTAAATCTAAGATTTACAAGACAACCATCCGCCCTGTTGCACTGTATGGCACTGAATGCTGGGCAGCAACAACAGGGACTGAAAGCTATCCCCATGCCACAGAAATGCTAATGCTCTGTTGGATGTTAGGCATCTTCCTTCTTGACCACATTAGAAATGACACTATTTGACAACATTTTAGTGTGGCACCAATTATAGAGATGAGAGAAGGCCGACTCTGCTCGTATGGACGTGGGGTGGGGAACTGTGGTGGGTGGGAGTGTGTTGGGGATTGTTATGTGTGTTGGACCTGGTTTTTGAGTGTTAAGTGAATTTCATTGTATGGGTATACTGTGTATACACGTACAATGACAATAAAGTTATTATTATTGTTGTTGTTGTTGTTCTGTTGCAGCTTTCTCTTGTATACTATCTTCCAGATGTGATTGGAATGCCACTTACACCACACTGGAAGATTCAAGCTGAGGAAAACTGCCCTATTTTATGTATAATTCATTTCCTTCTTTAAAAGACAAGAACCTCACAGTCACTCTTTAATAATGGAAACCACAGCATATCCCAGATTGGATTGTTTGTACGGTGTATCTCTTTCTTTCTTTCTTGTGCACTTCAGATATTTGCTGAAGAAATGGAATTCCAGTCGCTGTTATACATTAAAGTGCATATCCGATCTTCATATACTTCCAGTTGACAGCTTAGTGGTGATATCCACTTGGTTGATGTCAATAAAGGGTCAGGACTCTGCTACTACAGGGGTTTCTGCTGAGATGGGGCAGGAAGGGGAGGAAACCCTGCCGAGCTCTGTTTTTCCACTGTGGAAAGTCTTGCATTCTCTTCAACAGCAGCCAAAAAAGCTAATACAATCCCGGGTTGTATAAACAGAGGCATAGAATCAAAATCATATGAAGTATTAGTGCCGCTTTACAAAACCCTAGTAAGGCCACACCTGGAATACTGCAACCAATTTTGCTCACCATACTACAAAAAAAAAGATGTTGAGACTTTGGAAAAAGTTCAAAGAAGAGTAACTAAGATGATCAAAAGCCTGGAGACTAAACCATATAAAGAATGGCTGCAGGTTTTGGGTTTGGCTAGTCTAAAGAAAAGAAGAATTAGAGGGGATGTGATAGCACTCCAGTATTTGAGAGGCTGCCACAAAGAAGAGGGGGTCAAATTATTCTATTATCTTCCAAAGCATCAGAAGGCAGGACAAGAAATAATGGTTGGAAACTGATCAAAGAGAGAAGCAACCTGGAATTAAGGAGAAATTTCCTAACAGTGAGGACAATTAACCAGTGGAACAGCTTGCCTCCAGAAATTGTGGGCACTCCATCACTGGAGGTTTTTAAGACAAGACTGGACACTCACTTGTCTGAGATGGTATAGGTTCTCCTGCTTGAGCAGGGGGCTGGACTAGAAGACCTCCAAGGTTCCTTCCAGCTTCTATTCTATTCTATTCTATTCTATTCTATTCTATTCTATTCTATTCTATTCTATTCTATTCTATTCTATTCTATTCTATTCTATTCTATTCTATTCTATTCTACTCTACTCTACTCTACTCTACTCTACTCTACTCTATTCCAAATGAAAAAACATGAAAAATCTCCCTTCCTACTTTGTTTTTTTCTTTCTTTCTGTGTTTGTTTTTTGAGACCTGACTTTTTCATCATGACACAAAATTTGATGCCTCCAGTTTAACCAGGAAGAAGCAAAGATTAGCAGCAAAGCATTCTTTCATTTTGGCTCCATGAGAGAGGGGAAAATCTAAAAAATTATTATGTATAAATCCATTCATTGCAGTGGCAATGAATGTACCATTGGAAGATCTGAAAGCTCAGGTTAGGGATTGATTGTCATGGAGAAAATTTATCTGTGTGGTTCCTAGAAATCAATAGCAGCTTGATGACAGCTGATTAATCAATCCATTCATTCAATTGTATATAACTTTCTGTACCAAAGGTATCTTGATATTTCTGTATCAATAATAATATTAATAAATCAAAGGTTTATAGAATTATTATTATGGAAATAAACACATATAACACATGGGAAAGGGAGAAAAAACCAACAATGGTTTAATCAATGGTTTTTGAAAAGATTGCAGTATATTTTATTTATTATATTTGTATGTCACCCATCTCACTATCATACGGCTCTGGATAGCTTACCACATATTGTCCATTACTGACAAGTAGGTATCAATAATAGACAAGAAACATCTTTCCTTCTGTAACTTTCCCCTCGTAAGATAGAAAGGATAAAGTGCACTGAAGAATGTTTTCAATTAAAACAAGAACACTGTGAGCCTAAACATGGGCCTCCGAGCATCTTCAGTCAGATAGATGCTAGAGTAGCATGCAAGAGTTCAAATGGTTCATGTGGGGATTAGCATCAGGCAAGAACTGTGAATTTTTAAAATAATAATAACAGTAATACATGTAAGCAATAAATTTCACAGCATCTTCAAGAAAGCCCCGTACTTAAAAGCTTTTGAACAGTAACTGAGAATGAGAAAAGCCTCAGCCTTTGAATCTACAGGGAAAGTTTTCCCTGGCCTATTATTGTGGTTTGTTTTCTGTCCTAGTTTATCTCCTACTAAGCTAGAAGCGGGGTGAAATTCAGTGGGTTCAGACAGGTTCTGGAGAACCGGTAGCAGAAATTTTTAGTAGTTTGAAGAACCAGCAAATACCACCTTTTGGCTGGCCCCAGAGTGGAGTGGGAATGGGGATTTTGCAATATCCTTCCCTTGGAGTGGAGTGGGAATGGGGATTTTGCAGTATCCTTCCCCTTGCCACACCCACCAAGCCACACCCACCAAGCCACAGAACCAGTAGTAGAAAATTTTGAATCCCACTACTGGTCTGCAGGTGGCTGGTAAGGCCTATACGGACACCAAACGTTCTGCCACATGTCGGGCAGACCTGCGTGGGCACCATTGTTGCAGCATTTCTTTTTTTAATTTGATTTATATGCTGCCCTTCTCCAGAGATTCAGGGTGGCTTACAATGCGCTAAGCAATAGCCTTCATACTTTTGTATATTTATACAAAGTCAGCTTATTGCCCCCACAAACTCGGTCCTCAATTTACCTACCTTAGAAAGGATGGAAGGCTGAGTCAACCTTGAGCCTGGTGAGATTCGAACCTGCAATAATTGCAGGCAGCTGGTGTTAATAACAGGGTGCATTAGACCACTGTACTACCAAGGCTTTGCGGAGTGCTCACTTCTCTGGTGCTATGGTTGTTCTTCTGTCCTCAGATGTCTGGTGGATCAGTGTGCGCCATGTTGGTCGATCTTGTGTTCAAGGTAGCTTCATGCAGAGCCCTTTGCAATATTCTCCAGGTGACTGGGGCTTGAGAGACTGAGTGCAGGACCTCACGATCCAGGAAAGGGCACAACTGGCACAGAACACGAAGTTTCCTAGTCACGACTGCCATCTGTTCATCGGGTCTATGTAAGCATCACATCTCTACCAAACCACCCCTGTTCCATCTGAAAAACTTGCGAGTTTACATGTGGGTGGACAAGGATAACTGGAGTGAGCGTGATCCTTGCTTGTTCATCCATTCAGTGAACAAGTGAAAAGTACCCCTGACATTTGCTTTCAAGTACAAACATACGTCACATTTGTCATCTGCCCTCAAATAGTTTCCTGCTATTTTCATGAATTGTGTAAAAAAAAAGAATGAAGGTTAAACAGCTTGTTATAGAAAAGAATGACTACTGAAAATTCAGCAACTCCCTAATTTCTTTTCTTCATCTTCCTGTCGTCTTCTTCCTTCCCGTTCAGTCACTTATTGGCATATGTTAATCGAATCCTGGCATGCCAACTGCAGCATTAATAATAATGTTTCTCTTTATATGCTCTAAGTATCACTTAGGATTCCTGAGTTTCAAATCATTTGTTCCTGGAGGGTACTTAGAGCTCAATAAAGCACCATTACTGTAAGTCATCGTAAGACTGCTCCCTTCTGGCTGACAGTCTTGCATGTGACAAGAAACTGAATTATAGTGCACTGGGAGATTCCGGCTCTAAAACTGCTTCCACCAGCCTGACTTTTTATGAAGCCGGTTTTGTATCACACAATGATTGTCGCCAGCACTTAGATCGTACCTGGGGCCCGCCCACCCCTCTTTCTCCAAAGCAAGAGTTGGAATGCGTTCAAATCTCATGTGATTATGTTCTAGCCACGCCATGCTCCATTTACTTAAGCAGAAACATACTGTACTTGGGGGAAATATTTTGTAAATACCACCAGCAACACCACTGGAAAGTGCTTAAATGGCGTCTGAAGAATTTTTATATGTTGATGTTGCTTTTTAATTGCCTTAGCATAACTGGGTACAAGATTTCATTATCTAATTTCACAGGAACGTAACAATCCTCTCAGGGACGAAGGGGGAAAAAGAGGACAAAGAAAGAAGTGACTGCAAAATGCGAGGGAACATTATGTGGAGTTAAGACATTGGAAAGTCATATTTCACTTGGTGTTAAGCGGTGCTTCAGCACCTGTAATTAACTGAAAATCACTAGGTGGAAGTCAATCCTCCCACTTTATTAAACCAGGCATGTTTAACATTAATAACTGGGAGTATAATACTAGGCCTCTCAGTCTTATTAGCTAAATCAAAGAAATTTCCTGCAAGCTCTGAAGGTTTTTTAGTCTCCATCAACTCAGAATAATGTGCTTTTTCTTACAAAAGTAAACCATTGTTGATGAAATATGGATGTCTATGTACATAGGCATGGCACTGCATCACAGAAGATGAATGCAATCATCTGTCACTGTGACTTTAATGGGTGAGAAGTTTCCCATAATCTATTTCTGGGTTAAATTTCCTGGAAAATAGAGCAGAATATGTTTTCTCCCATGTTTTGACACTCTACTCATATAAATGACTGAAAATGCTATCAAAATGAATGCGTGTGGGTGTAATTCTTTTCCCTTTTAAGGAAGCTTTGATCTATGTTCTCTTCAGGGGTGGGTTCTACTTACCTTTACTATCGGTTCGCAATGGGGCTGCGCATGCACAGGAGCTCCCTGATGACATCAGGATTGGTGGGAGGAGCCTCCCACTGGTTTTACTACCAATTCTATAGAACCAGTCCAAACCGGGAGCAACCCACCACTGGTTCTCTTCTATGTTCTCTTTGATCTATGATGGACCCCACAATGCTGGGGGTAACTCAGGGGTGAAATGCTCCCAGTTCAAACCGGATCAGGCGATCCGGTAGCAATTGTGGCAGGTGGTTCGGAGAACCGGTAGCAATGGTGCCACGAGGCTCCACCCACCTACCCAGGTGTTGTTACTTCCTGCTTTTAAAAGGTTAAAAAAAGACTCTGACGATTGCGCGCCACAGCTATGATCATCAGAGCCTCTTTTTTAACCTTTTAAAAGCATTTTTTACAACCAATTTGCCCGAATAGGTTGTAAAAAAATGCTTTAAAAATGTAAAAAAAAAAAGTTGGCTACACCCAACCAATCACATTACCCCCCACCAAGCCATGCCCACAGAACCGGTAGTAACAAATTTTACATTTTACCACTGGGGTAACTAATCTCCCATTTTGGGGGTAGTTGATTGAGAAGATACCTTAGTTGGGGAACAGCTTCAGAGGACCTTGGATGGACAATTTAACTGGCTCCTTTTCAATCAGGATTCAGTTCCTGGATATGGAATGGAAACAGCATTGGTCATGCTTATGGATCTCTGAAATGGGTGGGATGGTGGCTGTGTGGTTGCCTTACTTTATCTCTCTGTGGCTTTCAATACCATTGATCATGGTATCCTTCTGGATCAACTCAGTCTTTGGGAGACTTTGGCACAGTTTTGTTGTGTTGTTTCTCCAGGGTTGATTCCAGTCTGAGTTTCTTCCTCTCCTATTTGAAATCTACATGAACACTGGGTGAGTTCATCTGTCACCATGGGATGAGGTTATAACAGTATGCCGATAATACCCAATTGTATGTCTCTACCCTTGGTGAATGAAGCAGTGCTGTGGACATCATACTTCAGCGTCTGGAGGCTGTGGAGGTCTGGGTAGGGAAAAACACATTTCAACTGAACTGTGGCAAGATTTAGTGGCTTTGGTTTTTCAGGCACTCCAGTTCTAGGACTAGAGATCTTTGGTACCAGATTGGATTGGTTTGCCCCAAATAGAGCCTGTGACCACCTAAGGGTCCTCCTGGGTTTAATGACTACTGTTCAGAAGGTCTTTGCAAAATTGTTTACCAGTTGCACCTGTTCCTAGATTGAATGTCAGCCATGCCCTGGTCACCTCCTGCAATGTGCTGTATGTTAGGCTGCTCTTCAAAAGTATCTGGAAAGGTCAACTAGTGCAAAATGCAATGGCATGAGCAATTATGTGTGTTTCTTGCAGACTATAGGTTGTAGCTCTGCTTCATGAGCTGCAATGGTTACCAGTTTGTTTCAAAGTCCAATTCAACATGATAGTGCCGATCTTTCATGGCTAGAACTAGGTTATTTGAGGGATGCCAGTTTCAATTTCATCTGCCCATCCTACGAGAACCAACAGAGAGGGTATGTTAGAGGTTCTACATCTAGGGAACTATATTTAAGAGTTGGGCCTTCTCTACAATTGCACTGGCATTGTGCAATCTTCTCCTTCTAAGGTGAGGTTAGCCTCATCTACTCTGAACATGACTGCCTTTTTCCACCTTTTCCCAAGTTTTGGGGGAATACTTGGAGGAATGCTGTTTGACAATACAGGAAGATGGAATTCAAGAGAGAGATCTGTCCCATTCTGTGAAGCTACTGCACGGTACAACATGTGCCATGCCAGTGATGATATTGAACTGCCTTAAATTCTGTTCAGTACAAATCCCTTACAACTTTAATTAAATAGTTCCTTCTGGTGATTGTTTTCTCTAATAGCTTTATCTTCTGAATTGACAGAATATTATTGAACTGTATTATATAATTGACAATATAATATTGAACTGTATTATATAATCACTGCTTCTTACCAGAGGATAATTAGTGTCTTTTTCCTTTTCTTCAATAGTGAGATACTTTGTATAGGGTTATTTAACAATATAATATGTGCTATATTTGTAGGTTCAGCTATTTAACTATTTTGGTTACTAGAATTTAAATTACTGAAAGAATCATCTAGCTCATGGTACCCCCAAAGTGGCCAATATCAATCCCCAAGGGTTAATGGACCACCCAAGGGGTCAATTAATACCTAGGGGATATAAAAAAAAATCAATAAGTATCTGGGGACCTATAGATGATGACAGAAAGTCAGTTTTAGGTCAATTAATTTTTGGGTGTTTGCAAAGCTCCTTGCTAATCCCTAGTCCTGAAGTTGTTATTAGAAACATCAACAAGACATCAACAGTATTAATGATACTAATAACTATGTTCATCTCTTTTTCCTTCTAGCAACACTCCTCCGAGGTGATTTAGGCCCCTCCAGACCCCACCCTCCAGTCTAGATTTTGGCGCACTCCCACAGAGCCCTGTGAGATGTCGTAACACTGTGACTTCAGCCCCGCCCCCCCTCAAGTGTTTCCAAGTGTTGAAGTTCCCTGGAGGAACTATTTCTAATACACCTGTAATAGACGTTCTTGGTAAGGTACATATGAACATTTGGAATTGAAAGACTGCCAAACATGGGTATTAAAAACATAGACATTTGCATAATGCAAGTGGGACCATGTTATTTCTGTTGCATGCTATTTCTGTGATAACATCATGGTGCATTTGACATCATTGTGGTTTGAAGTCACTGCCTATAATGCCAAACTAATTGACTTTAATCCTAGGAACAAAAGCTAGATTAGAAAATATATATGTGGGGTATGTGTTGAAGGAGTAAAATTTGGGAGTTAAAGAAGCATATCATGTTGTCTATATGGCCTCAGTATCACTTTTTATGACAAGATCATCTGAAAGTATTACATACTGAGAATTCAAACATGTGATTGAATTTATGCAATTACCCATATTATTTATAATGAAACTTCAGAATAAACAAGTTATGGATCATTCAAATACTGTGCTGACCCTGGTTAAAGAAATGCAGTTGAAGTAGGCTGTTCTTTTTAAAAATACAATAGTCAGTGGACAGGAATCCCACTCTCACTTCTTTTCTATTCTATTTCCTTTTCCTTTTTTTCGAAAGCTAGTAAATTTTGCTCAACTTTAGGTAGCATGACATTTGGGATGATAAAATATCACCCCTCACTAGAATTATGAAGTATGGGCGTTTCTAAATTTATTACTGCTCCTTAATTATATTTTTTAAAAGTCTGTCTTCATTTTTAACAATAATGTGGTGATTTACACACCTCTACTCCACAAAGAGGAAACTCTAAGAGGCATATACTTTTATTAGGACACTTCCACCAATAACTGAAAAGGAAAGAGCATCCTTAATGGAGGAAGATGCTATAAGTGACCGCCTGTGCTTTGGGCTTGCAAGTACCAATTGCTGAACAACCAATGTGGGAGACTAATTACTTTCACCACTATATCCTACTTCTACCCTTCCTTAGGTATCTAGTTGCCCACTATGGAAAGCAGGACTTTATTGACCTTGGACTTCATTGGCTTTTTATCTAAATCATTATTTCTTTTTCCCAGATTTTGTAGTCTCTGTAGATTTTGTAGTCTTTCTTTCTAGTAACAGTCATCATAATTTTTCTTGGAAGAAGTCCTCAGGGAACATTAAATGATGCTTTCCTCTTGGTTCCAAGCCAAGATAGATAGATAGATAGATAGATAGATCGATCGATCGATCAATAGATAGATAGATAGATAGATAGATACAGAGATACAGAGATACAGAGATACAGAGATACAGAGATACAGAGATAGCGATAGCGATAGATAGATACCGTAGATAGATAGATAATTAGAGAGAGATAATAGAGATCGAGATCGAGATCGAGACAGAGACAGAGACAGAGACAGAGACAGAGACAGAGACAGAGACAGAGACAGAGACAGAGACAGAGACAGAGATAGAGATAGAGATAGAGATAGAGATACATACAGTGGTGGGATTCAGCCGGTTCAGGCCGGTTCAGGTGAACCAGTTGTTAAATTGTTGGCTGGCTGCCCCTCCCCTCCCCGCCCCTTCCAGGAGCCCCATGTACCCCGTTTTTGCTCCCAGGAGGCTGCAGGGAGGCCTACTAGGCCCAAAATAGGGTATGGGGGGGATTTGCAGTGTATCCCTCCTATGGCCCATTTTTGGCCCCAGGGGGGTGCAGGAGGCCAAGTGCTGCCTGTCACACACCATGGCCACACACACCATGGCCACGCCCACCATCCGGTCATTAGGGCAGAGAACCGGTTGTTAAATTATTTGAATCCCACCACTGTATAGTGTGTGTGTGTGCGTGTGTGTGTGCGTGTGTGTGTGTAAATCTCCTTGGTTATAAGGCTGTCCACACTTGGTTACATGACAGACAATTTGTTAGCCCCTTATCTCTTTTTGCTCTAAAATTGAAGGAACCTCAAGATGGCTTGAGCTTGATTATCTGAAGGCTACTTCTACTTTTCCCTCCCACAAGAGATCCATTTTTTTCAGCTTCCTGTCATATCACTAATGTTCATGGCTATATCTTATCACTATTTGAATAGATGATTGCCTGAATACAGGAGTGAACTTTACTGTCCATTCTGGCACTTCACAAGATACACTCTGTCACTGGACTATGGACCTCCTCCGTGAAAAGAATCCTGAGAGCCTACTTCAGATAAACAAATCTGCTCCTCCTTACATACATCTCTTGCTTAAATCTCCAACTGAGGGCACTTTTACACACCCGTCAAAAAGAATCCTTGTTTCCAAATCCTTACCATTTGGAATAGTAATAATCCTTGCATTATCCCTCAAAAGTCCACAACCTCTCACTGTTGGGGAGCTTCTTAAGCTAGTTCACATATATACCTTATAACTCCACAGCTAGTAGAACATCAAAGTAAAGGTTCTAGTAAATGTGCTATTCCCTTGTTCTCTATGTCAGGGGTCTCCAACCTTGGCAACTTTAAGCCTTGGTGGATTTCAACTCCCAGAATTCCCCAGCCAGCTTTGCTTTGCTGGCTGGGGAATTCTGGGAGTTGAAGTCCGCCAGACTTAAAGTTGCCAAGGTTGGAGACCCCTGCTCTATGTCACCATTTTTATAGCAAGAAAGAAAAACAATTGACCGTTGTCCAGGAAACAAGAGAAGAAGCCTCAGTTGGCAAGACTGAGTCTTGCTTGTTTGCCCCAAGGTACCTTGACAATTTGATCTCTGGCAGGAGAAGAAACTGGAAGAAGCCTTTCTGTCGAAAGTCAATTCTATTCCAAAATGGTCTGAGGAAATATTTTCACAACTTGTAACTTAGACTTAGAATAACTTTATTGTCACTTTGAATGTACACTAATCGGCATACTTTAAAACGAAATTTCATTGTATACAGCTCTCAAAGGGTCTCCACCTGCAATATACACTACATAAACATGACTAAACTGCTCAAAGTGAAAAAGACAAAACAATGACGTAAAGATAACCTCAACGCTTTAAAAAAAAACATTAATGAGGAAGGTGTGCATATCTTCTATGTTTTACTTATATATGAGAACGAAAATGCCATTGACGTTATTCCAATCATTTGTTTATAGTCTTAAAGTTAAGTGCATAGGATGCTAGGTTCAAATATATATACATTTAACATGAACTTCTACTTCCCCTTTTAGCCACTGACCCAATATATGAGTCACTGTACAACATTTTACTGATCAAAAACTTCAACCTAAATAGAGAAATCAGTACTTGATGTACTTATTTCAAAATGCCTGATTCTACTTGGTTAGTCATATGGAAATGACTAACATTCCCCGTGTACAGAAAACGTGACTAAGAGTGTTGTGCAATTGGCTACCTTTGACCTTAGTGGCTGCAAACTTGGGTGACAGTGTGTAGCACTGATGGACATAGAAACTTTACTGGAGAGGGGAACATGAAAGACCCCTACAGGTGTATGCTGAAATATATACGCTATACTATACATCTGTTGACTATACAATCAGTGGAATCTGTCTTGCTGGTGTGTGCATCATTAGGGAGCTGCACTAACTAGCATAACTCTAATGGCTTTTCTACAAATCATGATCTTGTACCCTCTGTGATATGTGTATGGGGGATCTTCCTTCCTTCCTTCCTTCCTTCCTTCCTCCCTCCCTCCCTCCCTCCCTTCCTTCCTTCCAATTAGAGCATAATCCCATGAATTCAATAATATTTCTACAGGATCAGCTGGTTTTGCTGCCACCATCAAATCTTTTCCTGATTGAGAAAATATTTGTTTCATATATTTTTTTATATATCTGAGGTAATATGATCTTAGTGGAACGTAGGGAAGATATAGAACAGAACAATCAGTTTGTTAATGTTTAAACACACAACCAAATTGTTTTTTTCCCCAATATTTTAATGGATTGTAAAGACATTTGCCTTAATATTAAAATATATCTACAGGATCACAGTCCTGGAACTAAATATAGATTCATAAACCCTCAGACAAATGGAGGTTTTCCCGGGGCTAATATTCCAAATTTCAGTCAGACCCATCCTTCTGAGCATTTTCTCTCCCCTTTTCCTCAGTTTCCCTGGAATATAAATTGGGAGGAGGTCATTTGTGTTATAAACTTTGACTGACAGTTCCAATATCCAGTCATCGCAGCTTCTTCCCAGCTGATGAGATCCTTGCCAGCATAATGCACACACAACTAAAAAAAAAAAATCTTCAACTGTGCGATGGCTAAGTAATTGTGTTTCTTGGATCCCAATGCATGATTTATTTGCAAGAATCAGCAAGCCATGAAGGCAGGGGGAATGGGTAGTGAGAAAAGGGGAGGCACTTTCAGAAACTTGTTTTTGTAGCCTCCCATGATGGTTCAATCATCTTTTTCTAGGAAATAGGGTTGCTGTGAACAAACATCGTTATTAGAGTTCATTAACCTGCTTTTAAATCCATTCCTTGGGTGGTTTCCTGGATATGGTGTCATGATGGCTGCAGGGAAGGGAGTCAACAGGTCAACATTCTAAAGAGGACAGTGGGAGATTCATTCATTAAAAAAAACAAGAGTGAATAATCTCTTGTTTTATTTAAATAAAATAACTATACTTATTTTTCTTATAAAACTGAGACAAGGAACAGTGATGCCGCCCCACACACGCATACTTACGGAGGATTTTTTTTTTAAAAAAAAAAATAGATGCCTTTGATTGAGACACATTAGTTCAAACATATCAAGCTCCCTTAGTAAAATCTCCTATTTGACCTTTGGCCTTGCCCATTTACAAGATGTTTGAGAGCTAACTCAGTGTAGTAGTTAAGGCGTCACACTGGGAAGTGGGAGATCAAGAATTTCAGTCTATGGAGATTCTCAGTCGTCCAGGTCATGGTTGTCCCAAAGGTGCTTTTTCAGGAGGCAACTGGACTTTCTTGTTTTTTCTTTGAAGATGTTTCGCTTCTCACCCAAGAAGCTTCTTAAGCTCTGACTGGATGGTGGGGAATGGAAGGATTTATATTCCTTGCAGACAGCTGGTCATTTGCATCCTTTTAGAACAGGGGTGTTAAACTCAAGACCCGGGGGCCAGATCCAGATCACGGGCTGCTTAGATCTGGCCCACAGGGCTGCCCTGGAAACAGCGAAGGACTGGCCCTTGGTGCCTTTGCCAATGAAAACAGAGCTTGGGAGGGCCCCAGGCAGCCATCCTGAACTCTGTTTTCACTGGCAGATGGTTGCTGGAGGCCATCGCAGCCAAAAACGGAGCTCGGGAGCCTGTTTTCACTGGCAGAGCGCTCGGACCACCAAAGGCGCCCCCAACATGAGTGATGTCAAACTGGCCATGCCCACTATGGCCACGCCTACCCCCAGCCTGCCGAGATCCAACACAACCCTGATGCGGCCCTCAATGAAATCGAGTTTGTCATCCCTGTTTTAGAGGTCATTGAAGCACTTAGAGGTTTATCTGTATCCTCAGGGTCACCCGAGTAGTGCTCCTGGTTCCTGTAGTCTTCAATTTTACAAAATGAATACCCTTCAAATAGTATGAACAGATTTCCAGAGAAAAAATTGGAGGCTTCAGGCTCAGGAATCACTACAGAAGCACTACTCAGGTGACCCTGAGGATACAGATAAACCTCCAACCTCTTTCAACGACCCTGTAAAAAAGGATGCAAATGACCAACTGTCTGCAAGGAATATAAATCCTTCCATTCCCCACCATCCAGTCCGAAGTGAAGAAGCTTCTTGGATGAGAAGTGACATGTCTTCAAAGAAAAAACAAGAAAGTCCAGTTGCCTCCCAAAAAAGCACCTTTGGGACAAGAATTTCAGTCCCACCTTAGGTGCAAACCCAGCTGGGCAACCTTGGGGTAGTCCTCTTGGCCCTAGGAAGAAAGAGACAATGGCAAACCACTTGTGAACAACCTTGCCAGGAAAACTGCAGGGACTAATCCAGGTAGTCACCAGGACTCAAAAACTGACTTGAAGGCACATAGAGACATTCTGAGGAAAATTATGAAGAAACTATACTCATTACTAGTTCAGCTTTGCACCGGTAGAATCACTGCTAGCCGTTATTGTATTTTGTTCCTGTTTGAATATTGACTTCTTACAGGGAAATTCAATTAATTTATCTATATTTAAAGTGGACAGTCACTTCAAGCTGATCAATGGCAAACCAAATGCTGTTGCTAATCGGCTGTAACTAAATAACAGCCAGTTAAATGGTTCAGTGAACTGCTGATTTCATGCAAATAGATAGTGAGGACCACTTGTGCCCTGCCTTTTGAAAATAGGTGCTGGGACAGAAACATGGAAATAGCCCAGTGGCTTGGGTCTTTTCAATTTCAGAAAGTTTACTTCCAAGGAACTTCTTCATACTCAGGTTGAAACCCCGCACAGGTTTACCTTTGGGTGTATGTGTCTCATTCAAATCAATGACATTGATTTTCATAGAGATGCTACACATCCCAGGTCTAACTTGTAGGTAATTGCTCATACCTATACAACAGAGGTGAAATCCAGCAGGTTCTAACAGGTTCTGGAGAACCGGTAGCGGAAATTTTGAGTAGTTCGGAGAACCGGCAAATACCACCTCTGGTTGGCTCCAGAGTGGGGTGGGAATGGAGATTTTGCAATATCCTTTCTCCAGGAGGGGAGGGAATGGAGATTTTGCAGTATCCTTGCCCTGGAGTGGGGTGGGAATGGAGATTTTGCAATATCCTTCCCCTGCCACGCCCACCAAGCCACGCCCACAAAACCGGTAGGGAAAAATTTTGGATTTCACCCCTGCTATACAACCTGTATGTGAGACATGTGAATTTAGCAAACCTTCCCCTTGCTCCGTACCTGGATAGGTGTGGCTAGAGCAGTGATGGCGAATCTTTTGGACTTAGTGTGTCAAAAATTTGGAAAATGCCTAACTTGACTCTGCTGGCATGCCATTGCAAACAAAAGAGAAATCACTGTTTACATGTCCGTGTATCATTAAATGCACTTCTTATTCACCCAAAAGCAAAAGCTGATTTCCCACAATTGCTGATGATGCCTTCATTCTGGAGACTGCGGTTGCAAATATCCTCCACACTTGCACCTTGAAAATGAGCTTAGCTGTGCAAGCAGCCATCCTGTGCAGCAGCTGGAAGACAACTGAATTGTGCGGATGCCATGTTCGCATTTTGCTCTCTCTTTTCATGTCACCACCTATCACAATTCTGAAAATGATAGATCACGTGATTAAGAGCTGCGGTGGTGCAGTGGTTAGAGTGCAGTACTACAGGCTACTTCTGCTGACTGCCGGTTGACTGCAATTTGGCAGATTGAATCTCACCAGGCTCAAGGTTGACTCAGCCTTCCTTCCTTCCGAGGTGGGTAAAATGAGGACCCAAACAGCTGGGGGCAATATGCTGACTCTGTAAACCGCTTAGAGAGGCCTCTAAAAAGCACTGTGAAGCGGCGTATAAGTCTAAGTGCTATTGCTGCTAATACAGAGGGTGAGAATTGCTGGGTGGTACTGATTGCACATTTCTTGTATTTGTATTTGTTCTGTTTCTTTGATAACTCAGAGAGATAGTTATCAAATAGTTGTTGTTGGGTGTTGGTGAATACTGGCAAGTGCCCCAGAATGTGGCATGTCACCTTTGACATGTGTGTCATAGGTTCACCATCACTGGACTAGAGCATTTGAGATAAATAGCTCTGGTTGACACCTGGGAAATGATTAGGAACACTTACAAATTGCCTTCAACCAATACTGAGGCATGTCAGGTTCTAACTGAATACACATAGACCCAATGTATTCAAAGCAGCAGCTGAATTTTACTTGTTACAATGTGCATTTGCTCTGCAACACATTTATGTCCTTATCCCCACTTACCCACAACCTTTTCAACAAGTTTGCCAGGCACTGGCTAGGAGGGCAGAAGCCACCAAGTCTAGATCCATGATAACTCCAAGAATGGATGAGTTTCAGAACTTCTTTGCTATATTGATTCATAAATCTGATAGCTGCTGATAGGATGGGGGTGGGGGGATTTTCTCTGTGCTCAGTCCCTGGCCCTCCATTATCCTCTGGTGACATTTCTCCTTTATTTATTCATTCATTTGTTTGTTTGTTTGTTTGTTTGTTTATTAAATTTATATACCGCCCTACTCCCGAAGGACTCAGGGCGGTGTACAGTTGAACGAAATATACATGTAATAAAGGAACTGGAAAAAAAAAACCCGATTTAAAAATACAATTAAATAGTTAGGTTCGGATATAGAATTGAATTAGATCATTTCAAATTTATGGGGTAGATTCAGAATATAAAATTTAAAGTAGTTTTAGACGAGGTTAGGTCAGGCCGGCCTGCTTGAAAAGAAATGTTTTGAGGGCACGGCGGAAAGCACGAAGATCCGGGATTATCCGAATCTCCGAGGGCAGCTCATTCCAAATGGTAGGTGCTCCCACAGAGAAGGCTCTCCCCCTGGGGATCACCAGCCGACACTGTTTGACCGACGGCACCCTGAGAAGTCCCTCTCTATGGGAGCGTACTGGTCTATAGGAGGTTATTGGTGGCAGAAGGCGGTCTCGTAAGTATCCCGGTCCTAAGCCATGGAGCGCGTAATTAAAAATGATATAATTGTGTCACAACAGCATGGCTGACATCTTCCTATCATTCCCTTTTGATATGCTCTAATCCAAATTCTGATAACTTTGTAGCCAATGAAAATATTTAATAATCAAACAATGGAGTATGCATTTAAAGGTTTTTGCTAGAAGAGAAGAAAGCTAGTTTGGTGTAGTGGTTAAGGCAATGGGCTAGAAACCAGGAGGCTGTGAGTTCTAGACCAGCTTTAGGCACAGAGGCAGGTGAGGGACCTTGAGCCAGTCCCTCTCTCTCAGCCTAGGAAGGAGGCAGTGGCAAACGACTTCCAAAATCGTGCTAGGAAATTTTCAGGTCCCTATATGCTTTGGATAGTGAGATGGGTTGCATATAAATTTAATAAACACACACACACACACACACACACACACACACACACACACAAACACACACACACACACTGACTTGAAGGCCTCTCTCCCCTTCCCTCCAAGAATGCTCCCTAAGCATTTTCTTTGTTAAGAGAATAAAGAACTATACCCATGATGGCGAACCTATGGCATATCTGTGAGCATGCGAGTATTGCCTAACTCAGCTCCAGCACTCATGCGCGTGCTGGCCAGCTGATTTTCGGGCCTTCTGGGACCACCGGAAGTCAGAAACAAGCCATTTCCAGCCTCCGGAGGGCCTCGGGGTGTGGGTGGGGAAGCCCATTTTTGCCCTCCCTAGGTTCCAAGAAAGCCTCTGGAGCCTGGGGAGGGCGAAAAATGGGCCTACTGGGCACACCGGTAACTTTTTTGCCATCACGTGCCAAAAGCAGGGGAGAATGGGGGAGTCACACGCGCATGCGCGGGGGGGCAGGGGACATTGAATTATGGGTGTGGGCACACATGCACACAACCACCCCATGCTCCTCCCACTTTTGACACGCAACGGCAAAAAGGTTAACCATCACTGCACTATTCAGTCAATATACCGTATCTATCTGACCACTAGTGCATATATTTCTTTGACAAGCATCACCTCATGGCTTTACAAATGCCTTTACCAACAAACATAAGAATGCTGCTGCAAAGAGGCAGCCTTCATTTCTCATTATGCATTGCAGCATGCAAAGAGCCCTGGTTTTTTTTAATAAATCTTTTTCAATGCAGAGGGAAACTTGGTGGGCCTCATGTGCGTACAGTTAGAGGTACCTTAGAAAAGTCACACTGGCCTGATGCTGTCACACCAGTGACACCTATCATGATGTCATTACAGAAATGATGCACATTGTGATATGTCCTGTCTGACTTCGATCATAGAATGCACTTTTATTTAGGTGGCATATTGCAATGGTACTTGTCCCAATGCCACCTCTGTGAATTGTCTTGTATTCTGCCATCAGATGCATGGCTGGGGAGGAGGCCTTATTTGAGGAAGGTAATGAAGAAAATTGCATTGGCACCTTGTGCTTCAATTGTGGTCCAATCATCTTCTGAGTCACTGACTTCAATTAGAAAAATATTCCAGAGAGAAAAATTACACTTACAAAGGATACAGGAAGAATTCAGGTTCTGGAGAAAACTCAGGGAGGACCGAGTTCTTCAAAGCCTTGAGAAACCATGACAGTGGAAAAGAGGTGACACAAGGGGAGGCAGACTACAGACAATGACTTTATTTAAATGAAAATGCCAAAAGGTTGGAACGATTCTTCTCCTCCACCCCAAGCTCATTGTCTCACCTGCATGGCCAATGAATGAAAGCTACCCGATGGGAAAATGTTAAATGGAAAAGCTATGGCAGTGGTCCCCAATTTTTTGGCACTAGGGACCAGTTTCGTAGAAGATAATTTTTCCACAGATTTGAGAAGAGGATGATTTTGCTTTCACTCACTCGCCCATCACACACCTCCAGTGTGCCGCCCAGTTCCTAACAGGCCACGGACTGACGTTGGGGACCAGAGGTGGTATTCACCTGGTTCGGACCGATTCAGACAAACCAGTAGCACCGACAATCAGTTGGCTCCACCCAGTAGTGGTTTGCTCCTGGTTTGGTCTGGTTCGAGCGATCCGGTAGTGATGATGATGTGATATCAGCGAACTGGTTCTCTATGACTGTGAGTTGGGCCCTCCCGCCCTCCCGCCCCCACTTTATACCTACCTTTATTTGTTGTTTTTTAGCCCAGCTGATAGGCATGACAGACTGGATTGCTGCACCTAAACTGGGCAGAAATCTAATGCGCTTGCATGGAGCACAAGTTCAGCACGCGTGCTTGCAAAGTGAGCATGTGCGTGGCGATCGCACGCAAAGCGCGTGCATGAAGAGAACCAGTTGGAACCCACCACTGGCCCCGCTCACCCACCCCCGCTCTATCCTGTCCTTTATTTCCTTCTTTGTAACTCATCTCAATCACACAGCACAGCTTATTTCCCTCCCTCACTGTTCTACTTACTGTTGCTGACTTGGAAGGTAAGCAGATGAACTTCTAAATGCTCCATTTTCAATGCAAGCACAAGCGCCTTAGGCACACCTGCACGTGAAGCGTGTGTGCACCCGCGAAGCTTGCACTCACCAAACCAGTGGTTAAATCGGCAGCATTCCACCACTGCTGGGGACCCATGCTCTATGGAACAGCAATTTCATGTATCAAAATCAAAAGGCCCCTTAAGGACATTGTCTCTAGAGTAGTCAAGTTTGGGAATAAATTCTGCCTTTCTGCTGAAGTTCTGCTAACTAGGATATAGAAGCCAAAGACCAACATAAAATATCGGGAAGGCATTAGGGTCATGGAGGTTGGCCTGGCAAGCAATAAGCACTCATTGAAAGATGATTTTTCAAAACAGCCTTTCTAGGAAGAAACAGTTATACGGACAGTGTAATTAGATCAAGAAATGTTGCCGTTTGAACTTTATTTTGCCATTCTGTCAGTGACTTGTTTTGTCCAGATGCTTGCCAAAGGGTATGGAAAAAAAAATCTCCTCACATTCCTTTTTGGTTTCATCTTGTTTTGTTTCCTGAACACACACTGTCATGTGCAACTATAGCAGGTGATTTAATACCAGCGGGAGCAGAAAATCTTCCCTTGATTCATTTCAGTTTAACTCTGAGCTGTTTCAAAAGCCATTACAAGGCTTGTCCAGGCCAGAAATATGAAACCCCTCCTGTGAATCAAAACCCCAAACTGCCTCACTGACAGCTACAACAAATAGAGGCAAATGTATTTTATGGTAATTCCACCATTATCCCACATTCTACTTCAATTCCTATGAACAGGTCGTCCATGCTGAGGTCTTTCCAAAGTGAAATTTTGCAGTTCAGATCCTGACAGTTTTTGCAATATAATCTGTTTGGGACAGCACCTCTGCTCCTATTTCTTTCTTTCTTTCTTTCTTTCTTTCTTTCTTTCTTTCTTTCTTTCTTTCTTTCTTTCTTTCTTTCTTTCTTTCTTCATCCATCCATCCATCCATCCATCCATCACTATTTTATTTTATTTTATTTTATTTTATTTTATTTTATTTTATTTTATTTTATTTTATTTTATTTTATTTTATTTTATTTTATTTATTTTATTTTATTTTATTTTATTTTGCTGCTCCAATTGATTGAAAACTGTAGCAAAATTGTATTTGGTTTGCATTAGGATTTAAGTTTAATTTTCCTTGAACTGCAAATTCCTAGGAAATTCCTACAATGGCTTCTCTCTGACGAGTTCATGTTCTCATTGGAGGCAGTTTTTCTCCTACCACACTTTCTGAGTCACTAACTCAAGTCAGCCATTTTATTCATCAGTAGCAACCGAGTTTATCGCCTCAACTCGGTGATTCAGTGTCTTGCTCCTGGAGTTTATCTCTTTGATCTGCAGACGTAAAACTTATCTTCCTTCACTCTTTATCGACTCCAAATCCAACCACTCTGAAAATATAGAGGCATGGTCCCAGCTGTTAAGAAAAATAAAGATAGAAGTAAAAAAAGAAACCTGCTTTAAATGAGACTCGACTCTGTTGGCTACCTGCTCATAATTACTGCATGTAGTTTTCTTGGAAATATCCTGGAGGCAGTTTGTCAGTATCTTTTTTCTGGGTTGCTTTCTGGTCTTCTCAGTTTGGCCTACAATGTTAGGCTTTCCTGGTACTGACCAATCCAGATCAGGCGATTTCCCATCAAAAAGTGATTGGATGCAGAATTGCTGGGCAGCCCATCATCTCAAGTCATAGGAGCCTTTTAACGAAACAGCAAACTGCTCACATGGGAAGTGTTTTGGAGTTGTTAATGGATTACCATATTTTTCAGAGTATAAGACACACCTATTTCCCCCAAAAAAGAGGGTGAAAATCTGGGTACGTCTTATACTCCGAATGTAACCCCACCCAGCTTCTCAAACGGATGTTTCAGAGGCTGAAAAAAGCATCAGAAACGAAGCTTCAGAAAAGAAGCCCTCAATCAGAGGCAAATAATTGGTCGATTTCACACAGATCTCTAAAGAGATGGGAAGTAGAAATGCTGGTGGAAGTGTGATCCGAACAAGATCCTGTTTCTTTGATGAGCTCCCCCGTCCTTTTTTTTTTTAAGGACAAAAGTCCTTGTTCCAAAATGTGAATGGTGGACTAGAGTTACCAGGGTGACAATTCATGTTCAAACAAGAAGAAATGATTACTGGATTCCAGAGATAGTTTCCAAAATATGGAAACTATTTTTGGACTGTAAGTTTATAAATGGGCTTGTATCACATCCAAAGTTTTTTTTTTTCTTTCCTTTTATAAGACCATCATTTTGAATCAATTTATGATGTGTTAAACTTGCCAAATTTCTTAGACTGGGCAATTTTATTTTTTTTTTAAAAAAAACAACAACTGTTTTATAATGTGAGTCATGCTAGTTATAGCATGTTATATAACAATTGATTATTGTATAAATGATTTTAAGATTAATATAATTAATAGTAACTTATTATAATATTGGCTTGAAATTTAAATTGATGTAAAATAGCCAGACACAATTTATGAAAACGGCATTTTGGAATTTTTTTAAAAGGAGATTTTATAATTTGTTAGTGTGAAAAGGTGATGCAAAACTCCGTCTCTGTTCTCAGTTCTCCCCCAACAATGTAGGCTGGTGACCCCCAGGGGGAGAGCCTTCTCTGTGGGGGCACCCACCCTCTGGAACCAGTTGCCCCCGGAGATTAGGAGAATTCATGACCTCAGTGCCTTCCGCCGTGCCCTAAAAACACATTTTTTCCAACAAGCCGGGCTGGCTTAAGAAGAAATTTTAAATATTTTTAATATTTTAATTGGTCTGTGAGTTTTAAATTTTGTAGCCAAATTATATATATTTTAAATGTCTTAATATTTATATTTCATGTTTTTTATGTCTGGCTGTACACCGCCCTGAGTCCTCAGGGAGAAGGGCGGTATATAAATTGGAAATAAATAAATAAATAAATAAAATGTCTATCATACTTGCAAATCTTCTGTTTCCTTTTTGTTCTTTTTATTTTGTACCTATTCTTGAGCCTGTAAATCTAAGAAACAGAGGGAAAGAAGCATGTTGTGTGCTAAGAGCTGTGGTGGCGCAGTGGTTAGAATGCAGTATTGCAGGCTAATTCTGCTGACTGCCGACTGCCAGCAGTTTGGCAGTTCAAGTCTCACCAACTCAACGTTGACTCAGCCTTCCATCCTTCCAAGGTCGGTAAAATGAGGTCCCAGATTGTTGGGGACAATATGCTGACTCTGTAAACTGCTTAGAGAGGGCTGGAAAGCACTATGAAGCCAGTGGTGGGTTGCTCCCAGTTCTGTTTGGTTCTTGCGAACCGGTAGTAAAAGCAGTGGGAGGCTCCGCCCACCCACCTGGACATCATCATGGATGATCTGCGCATCCGCAGAAGCTTCTGCGCGCATGCTCCCTTTGCGAACCAGTAGTAAAGGTAAGTAGAACCCATCCCTGTGTAAAACGGTATATAAGTCTAAGTGCTATTGCTATGTGTATGGGGGGGGGGGGGTTCCAGGGACAGGCAAGTGTCATAATTAACTCTTGACTTCACCTCAACCTCCAATAGATTTTATTTTAGAAGAATTCTCTCTCTTAACAACAAGTTCTTGCTGTTTCAATTCATGTTACTGGATTTGATGCATTAACTTTAAAAATCTTGGCCTGTACATCTCACGAACCTTGCCTGTATATATATCAGTGATGGGTTCCTCCCGGTTCGGCCTGGTTCTCCCGAGCCAGTAGTGGTGATGATATGACATCACTGAATCAGTTCTGCCCCCCTGCCTCCCCACCCCCGCGTTATTCTTACCTTTTATTTGGCCCCACCCCCAATCTATTGCTGCCTCCTGAGTCCCAGCTGATGGCTAGAGGGAAAAAACTGTTTAAACTCTTGCTGCGGGGCTTCAAAGGGCCACCCTACAGCTGATCAGTGTTAAAAGAAAACAAATGAGTAGACCGATGCCTGCAAAAATACATGAGTAGATCAGTGCCTGCAAAAAATAAATGGGTAGATTGGTACAGCTCTGCAAGCAATTAAAAGCCTGGTAGACCAGTACCTCTGCTAAATCCTAAATAATTGTCACATGACCATCAAGCCATGCCCACAAAATAAGCCACGCCCACAGAACCGGTAGTAAAAAAGTTTAGAACACACCCCTGATATATATATATGCCCTACAGTAATTTTTACCAACTACCAAACCCAATACTTTGATACCACTTCAGGTAGAATGGCTTTTAATGTGCCTTTGTTATTCCAAGTCATCTCTCCTTTAGAATTCAGCTTCACAACAGAGCCGTCAAATATTACATGTCGGTTGCAAATCTGGACAATGTGTGTGTGGAGGGGGGACCATAAGGAGGTCAGTATATATGTGTACAAGAAAAAAAGACATAAGCTTGTTCAGCAGTTGTTCATATAGGAATGAGACCAGTGGTGAAATCCATTTTTTTTTACTGCCGGTTCTATGGGCGTGGCTTGCTGAGTGTGGTGTGGCTTGGGGGGCATGGCAAGGGAAGGATACTGCAAAATCTCCATTCCCACCCCACTCCTGAGGAAGGATACTGCAAAATTTCATTCCCACCCCACTCTGGGGCCAGTCAGAGGTGGTATTTTCCAGTTCTCCGAATTACTCAAAATTTCTGCTACCGGTTCTCCAGAACCTGTCAGAACCTGCTGGATTTCACCCCTGAATGAGACACTTTCCAATGCCTACCTGAAAATAACATTTGTTTTACTTTTAAGTAAGAAATTCAGAATTCACAAAACTCTCTTAATGAATGGAAAACATGTGATTTCTTTTCTTTTTTTTAAAAAGGAACTGAATTCTGAGAGAAAGCAAAATGGAAAGATCCATGGATCAGACAGTTCGTGCATTCTAACCAAATAAAATATTCTTTTGAATCTCATTAAATGCCTCTTACACCTTGTTTGCCCATCCCAGTTGCCGGTTTCAAAATGGTGCCTAGTAAAGATATGACATTGCCCAAGTTCATCTTAAAGTGAATAGAAAAGCTTTCCCTTCCATCCAAGTTACTTTTGTCCTGTTCTTATACATTATAAACTAGCTGAGCACGGAAATGTATTCTTATTCCCATCTTTGCCCGTCTCATTTATTTTAAACCGTTGCCTCTTTGTGCAGAAGCTGTGTCTCCTTTATACTCTGCACATCCCCAGAATACTGTTGGAGGTAATAGGGGAAATACTTCTCTAGGACACTTTTATAGGGATGGAAGATACATCAGTGCCATCTAGTGGAGAAAACCATGTTTTCTTTCAAGTGTGCCAAAACAAATATTTCTCTCTCTCTCCCCCCCCCCCCTCTCTCTCTGTCTCTCTCTCTCTCCCCATAAAGCAGAAGTGTTTATGAAACTACAGTATTTGAATTAAATATTCTTCTTTATGTAATGTTCTGTTAAGTGTTTGTGTAATAATGACAAAACTTGATTTGGATCTATTTTATTAACAGTACAAGGCATTTCTTAAATATAACTCTTGTTCTAGCTTAAGCGCCAAATGTCCAGTTTAATTGTATTCTTGCATTTGCTTGTCATTTCAAAATCTGACGCCCAAGTTTGCCTTTCCTTTTGGGAGTTTGATTCAAAATGCGGCATACTGGAATTGGACTAGAAATAGAGAGGCACATAGCCATGGAACCACAGAATGTGACTTTGGGCTGGTCTCTCACTCTCAGACCACCTTATAATATTGTGGAGATTGGCTAAAAGGTGACTGTTTCATTCGTGGAACAAGGCGGAAAAAGGGAGGCCAGACAATAAACACTTAAACTTGTTTATTAGGCTATCCATGACTCGCTCTGTTGCTTACAGCTTGGCTAGAGCGAAAGAGATTCTGAGGCACTGACAGCTCTTTTATACTCAGCTGTCAGTGCACGGACCAATTGGCAGGTCTTGATTTCCCACCAGTGAATTGCCGGTGATTGGACCAATCAGTGGCTCTTGCTTCCTTGGGTAAGGAACGTCCATACGTAACACCCCTTTCTTCCTGCATGGTGCAGGCATAGTCGGCGAAGTAAGCGGGACGCCTCCTGATTCTTTCTGACCTGCGCAATCCTCTAGTCTCTGTGGAAGGGGTTGGACCTTCCTTGGGGGCTTCTGGAACTACTGGGGACTGCATAGCGACGTCGGCCCCAGGATCATCAGGTTGCATTGGCCCCAGGATACAAGGTAGGTCTCTGGGCTGTCTGCCGCCGGATAGGGCATTTGTGTTTGCTCCGCTGTCTGCTGCTGCATTTAAAGTGGTTTCAGTCATTCTTGGCTCGGACAGTGACTGGTGTTTAGGCAACTCTGGGGAAACCCCACAGTGCAACTGATCTCCATGTACAGCCATCCACCAGCAGGACCTTGTATGATCGTGGTCCTGTTACTTCAATGATTTGGCCAGACAGCCAGCATGGCTCTCCCCCATTATTTGGGGGATAAACAAGATCTCTTTCCTAGAAAAAAAGTGCCCCTCCCACAGAGTCTGGGTTTTTTTCTGGAAAATAGTTGGGGTGTAATCGATCCAAATCTATTCGCAGCCGGCAACCCATTAGCAATTCGGCTGGGCTAGAGTTCATCATTGGGCAGGTGTCGTGTGCTGTGTTAGCAGGTAGGCGGCCAGCTTGGTTTGTCAGTCACCAAGCCTGAGTTTCATAAGGGCTTCCTTCACAGACCTTACAGTTCTTTCAACCAGGCCATTGCTGTCCAGATGAAATGGGGCCACCATTACATACTTAATTCTATGTTTGTCCAGAAACATCTGAAGGAAAGTCACTGTTAGCTGGGGCCCATTATCTGTTACTATGACATCTGGCAGACCATGGGTTGCGAACAACTTTCACCAAGCCTGAACAACAGCCTCAGCCGTGGTGGAGGTCATGGAGATCACCTCCACCCACTTTGAATATGCATCCACTACCACCATGAAGGTGTGCCCTTGGAACGGGCCGGCAAAATTGGTGTGTAATCAGGACCAGGGGGCTGTTGGAACTTTCCATTCCCTGATCGGTGCTGTCAGAGGGGCTGCGCTGGCTAACTAACATGGTTGGCATTCAGTGACCCAGGCCATGATTTCCTCATCTAATTTGGGCTACCAAATGTAGCTTTGGCCCAAAGTCTTCATCTGGGCAATGCCCGGATGACCATTATGCAATGTTTCCAGGACCAGGCGTCTTAATTCTAAAGGAAATATTACTCGGGTACCCCACAATAGGCAACCCCTTAATGTGGACAGTTCCTGCCATCTAATCTTGTAAGGCTGGAATTCGGCAGCTCCCTGACCAAGAGGCCACCCCATTCTCACCCAGTCCAGAAACTGGCGTAGGACTCAGTCCTTAGCAGTGTACCTGGTGACGTCCAAAGCAGAAACTGGACTTTGTTGGTCGTCAATCTGCAAAATGGATGATACTGGGGTGGGGTCCTCCACATGTGCAGGCAACGGACATCTACTGAGGCCATCTGCATTCTCCAAGGCTTTTCCCGTGCAATGAATCAATCTACAGCTGTAAGCTATATACCCCATCTTGTCATTCTGGGTGATAGAATGGGTGGGGTTTGGCGATTGCCAGCCAGGATCCCTAGGAGAGGCTTATGATCTGTGACAAGATCAAAACTGCGGCTGTACAAATAGTCATGAAATCATTTGACAGTGGCCACCAATGCCAGTGCTTCCTTGTCTATATGTCCATAATTACATTCTGTGGCTGATGGAATCCGAGAGAAGAAAGCAATGAGGGCCTCAGCGCCACTTGCTAAATGGTGACTTAAAACTGTCCCTATCCCGTAACGTGAAGAGTCAATGGCAGGTTGTTGTCGTATTGAGCCAACACGCTGTCCAAAGTGAGCAAAGCCTTGACAGCGCAGAACACAGCAGCTTCCTTTCAACCCCAGGCCCATGGCATTTGGGTGTCCAGGAGACAGTGAAGGGGCTCGGCAACTGTAGCCTTGTGAGGCAAAAATATGTTATAAAAATTCAAAAACCACAGGAAAGCCTGCAATTTCGGGCTTGCCAATAGGTGTTGGGGCATTTCTGATAGCCTGGACTTTTGAAGGGGCAGGATGGAGGCTGGCAGTGTCGACAAGGTAACCTAAGAACTCCACCTGAGGCACCCCCAAGATTGCACTTGTCCAGTTTAAGTTTAAGTCCATTTTTCCGGAAACGTGTCAGCACTTCACAAACACAGTCAGCAAGCTCAGTCTCATTTGATGCAGAGATGAATATGTTATCAAAGTAAGGAATTACCCCAGGCACATCCAGAAGCAATCTCTATCAGGCATTGAAAAATGCTGGGGGCTATGCATACCCCAAATTGTAATCTTCTACAATGGAAAGCACCCTTGTGGGTGACGATGGTCTGAGCCTTGGCCGTTCCATCATCCACTTCCAACTGCTGATAAGTTTGTGCCATATCCAATTTAGCAAATATAGACCCACGTCCCAGAGAGTGCAGCAGGTATTGAACCACAGGAATAGGATACGGGTTTTATTGCAGCGCCTTGTTGATAGTCACCTTATAATCTGTACATATGCGTATGGAGCCGTCCGCCTTGAGGGGAATGACGATTGGCATCTCCCACTGGGCATGGGCCACCTGTTCTAGAACGCCTTGGGCTAGCAATTTGTCAAGCTCCCTGTCAACCTGTAGGCGGAGTGCAAAAGGCACTCTGCAATGCTTAAGCCAAATGGGAGCAATTTTGGAGGCCAAATTGAATGAGATAGGTGTACCTGTATATTTTCCCAGCCCTTCACTGAATATATAAGTGAATTCTTGGACTAATTCTGTGAATACCTCAGTGGCATAAATACCAGTCACAGCCAGTTCCAAAACGTTGAACCACTCCAAACCCAGTAAACTGGATAGCAACCCATCAACAATAATGGTCTTTAGGCAGCCGCTAAATCCCTGGTATGCGTGACACAACCTAACACTGGTATGTGATTGCCCTGGTAATCACGAAGGCAAAAACGACAAGATGTCAAATGTTTCTTAGCCATCGTAGACACCAATCGTCTATTATCTCCAGGAGAAAATAGACACGGAGGAACAGGACTTTCCCTCAATTAAAACTGTGAGGAATTTTTTTTCCCTCAAGTTCAAACTGGCCTGGTCTATGACTTGCTCAGGATGGCGGGCACCCCTGTAGATAGTAAAACATTCCTCACTTTTCTTATCCTGTCTGTTTCTGGGCCAAAACTCAGGGCTGGGTCTTGCTGAATAGCCCGCTGGCAGGTTTGCCCTACAGACGCTTGCCTTTTTTTCCCACAACTTCTGCAATCCACATTTTTAAATCTACATGCGGAGCAATGATGATTTCCCCCACAACCCAAACAAGGAACTATTGCCTTTTCCCCCTCAGTTTCCCTCTTCTTCTGAGTTGTTTTGGGCTACTAATGTTCTCCTCATCTTCTGACAGTTGATCAGAATCTATTTCCTCCTAGTGAACCATAACTGATTTCCTCATTGTTACAGGGCTCATTTTCTTCCTAATTTCAGTGGCTGACTTGTGAGACAATTCTGAGGCTCTAGCCTCATCCACAGTGGTTTGCAAAGTTACATCTGTCCTAGATAACAACCTGCGCTGCAATTGGATATCTCTGACTCCGCAGATTAGTTGGTCCAACAAGATATCATCCAGGTCCCTAAACTCACAATACAGGGCAGCTGCTCTTATGTATTGGCTTATCCAGCCAGGGGTGGCATTTGGGGGTTTGCTGAACCCCAGTGATCCTTGGTTAGAGGATTGCTCAAACCCTGCCAAATCCTCAGGAGCCCACCCTTGGATAGTACGTTGGATATGTTTGTCGCCTTTCGTTATTTGTAAAAATAATAAAGATGGGATACAAATTAGATATGAAATCCTGTGTTGCTTGGAAAAGTGGGTTCTCTGTTCATGTGTAGTTGTGGTTTGGATCCAGTTTATCTTTAATTTCATTTCAAGTCAGCTGAGGAAAAATAGTGAGAGTTAGGGGTGGCCTCATCCAGTGTGATATAGGTGCTGATCTGTCTCTTGGGTGAGGGGATTTCTGTGCCAGGATGTGAGAGAGAGAAATCTAGAAAACACAATTAAGAAGGCTAAACATTGACAAAATCTAGTGCCTCTTCTGGATAAAGTGCAGTATAATGGTGACTAATCAGCTCTAGAGGATAGTAGAATCTACTATAGATTCTAGAGTAGATCCTACTCTAGAATCAACTATAGAACTTCATCAACTTACAACAGTTTGTTTAGTGACTGTTCAAAGCTACAATGGCACTAAAAAAGTGATTTATGACCGTTTTTCACATTTATGGACTGTTGCAGCATCCCAATATCCGTGTGATCAAAATTCGGATGCTTGGCAGCTGTCATGTATTTATGATGGTTGCAGTGTCCTAGGGTCATGTGCAGTGATGGGTTTCAAATTGTTTTACTACCGGTTCTGTGGACGTGGCTTGGTGGGTGTGGCATGGCTTGGTGGGAATGGCTTGGTGGGCATGGCAGGGGAAGGATACTGTAAAATCTCCATTCCCTCCCGATCAGCTGGGACTTGGGAGGAAGAGAATAGATTGGAGTTGGGCCAGTCAGAATTTTTACTACCAGTTCTCCGAACTACTCAAAATTTCCACTACCGGTTCTCCAGAACGGGTCAGAACCTGTTGAAACCCACCTCTGATCATGTGTGACCTCCTGACAAGCAATCAATTGGGAAGCCAGATTCACGTAACAACTATGTTACTAAGTTAATCATTGCAGTGGTTCATTTCACAACTGTGGCAAGAAAAGTTGTAAAATGGGGCAAAGCTCACTTAACAACTGTCTTGTTTAACAACAGAAATGTTGGGCTCAATTGTGATTGAAGATCGAGGACTATCTGTGCAATACAGGAAATGCTCTACCTTGCCTTCTCATTTGTAAGAAACTCTTGATTATTCAAAAATGAGATACTTTACTTCACCATACTTTTAGCATTCTTAGTGGGATCCACTTCCACTGTTCCACCTTGCAACGGGCGATGATGTTCACACAACACTGCTGACCAAAAGGTAGGCACCATAATCCAGTACAAATTCTAATCCATGTTTGATGAAACGATGCTCTGATGAAAGCAGCTAGACGTGGAATTTCATCTCTCCTCTTTCATTCTAAGTTCTTTCTTTGGGTTGTAGATGGGAAAATGACAGTCTCTTGTTCTCTATATAAAAAGGTAGGATGCAGAATCGAGAGGAATTGCATTTTGTTCAAAGGAGGAAGAAGTTGCAAGATTTTGCAAGTAACACCACAGATGCTTAGCCCAACTGTACCATGATTAACACTATAACTCAAGAGCTAAGATGTGGGGTCTGTTGCGCTAGACGTTTGGCTCATTGTCCAATTAGTGTAATTATCTTTATGTAGAAGAAAAAGGGGGGAGATGGTCGTTGAATTGTCTTGTTCTATTCTCAGCCAGTTTATGTACCGTATTTTTCAGAGTATAAGACGCTCCGAACTATAAGACGCACCTACCTTTTTCGGTGAGGAAAACAAGAAAAAGAAATCTGCCTCTGCCTCCCAGCAATTTTGCCTCGTTGCAGCAAACAGCAAACTGCCTGCTTTACTTTCATTTTCGTTTTCAGCATAGCTTGATTAGCACAAGAAAAAAAAATCTGCTCCCAGCAATTTACCTCCTTGCAGCAAGCAGCAGAGGCCCGTGCAGCAATAGGCAATGGCAATCCCTGCAGCCTGAAACAGCTGAGAGTCGGGAGGCCGATGCAACGGACAATCAACTTGTACTAATTAGGCTGTGTTGAAGCTGAAATGGGTTGTTTCTTCTTGCTGCTTGCTGCAAGGAGGTAAACTGCTGGGAGGCAGAGGCCAAAGGGTGGGGGCCAGTGGGTGGGCGGGGCTACTGTTGATGTATAAGGCGCACCTAAATTTTCACCCCCTTTTAGGGGGGAAAAGGTGTGTCTTATACTCCGAAAAATACGGTATGTACAGTATATGTCTGCTGTCTGTCTGATGTATGTATGTATGTATGTATGTATGTATGTATGTGTGATGAAATTCGCTTACCTTTGCTACCGGTTCAGGAATGGGAGTGCATGTGCCTGTTCTGCGCATGTGCAGAGGGTAAAAACCAGGACGTAATGATGTCCTGGTGGGTGGGCGGAGCCTTCAGCTGCCGGCGCTACTGGTTTGCACGAGCTGGATAGATTCAGCTGGATTTCACCGCTGGTATGTATGTATGAATGTATATATACGCACATACACAAGTGTGTGTTTTTAAAGCACATTAAATATTTGGTTCAACTCGTTCAATACATGCAACAGGAGAGAGAAATCACCATTTCAAGGGAGGGAGAGAGGGAGGGAGGGAGGGAGGGAGGGAGGGAGGGAGGGAGGAAGGAAGGAAGGAAGGAAGGAAGGAAGGAAGGAAGGAAGGAAGGAAGGAAGGAAGGAAGGAAGGAAGGAAAGGCATCTTCAGCCATTCACTGTTCTATTTTAAAAGGGGGAAAAGAAAATAAAAGTTTTGTATTTCACTGGTCCAGGGGTTCTCTGAATGAGCCTCCTTTAGAATGGGGCTAGCAGTTCAGGACAAAATATCCTGTAGGCAGCAGCCAGTGGTCAGAGCGATTGGATATTCTGCCACATAACACATAATCACCGATTAGAATGTGGGGTGCTAGCTCAAGGGACTATAGTTAGTACCCCACATTGACTGTTGGCACCACTTCCTGCTGATCCAAGGATTTTCTTTAAAGTGATTCAGAAGTTGTGGGAGCATATAGGCTCTCTCCAAGGCTTTAGCTGTCTAAGCCACTAATTAAAGCCAGCTGTGCCTTCAATAAAATGAAAGTGAAGGGATAGGAAACACTAATTCTGACACACTGCAGCAAAAGAGGTTACCTTCCTAGCCAAGAGAAGGCAGGTAGAAAACAGAGTCCTGTTATCTGCTGCTGAGAAAGGATATGTGGCCTATACTTGTATTGGGGCGATTTGGTTGTGTGGAATCGGTCCCAAATCCATCAAATACTGAAAGAATGATTCAATCCTTAGCTATTTAGAGTCTAGATTAGGAGCCTCCAAATTTAGCAGCTTTTAAGACTTGTGGATTTCAAGTCCCAGAATTCCCCAGCCGGCCTGGTCTATATGAAGTATCCAGGGGTGAAATGTAAAATTTGTTACTACCGGTTCTGTGGGCGTGGCTTGGTGGTGGTGGTGGTGGGGTAATGTGACTGGGTGGGTGTGGCCAACTCTTTTTTTAAAAAAAAACTTTTCAAAGTATTTTTTCTAATGCTTTGAAAAGCCTCTCTGCGGTCAGGCAACTCAGCTGGGGTCATCAGAGAGGCTTTTTAAAAAATGCCTCTCTGCCGATCAGGCAACTCAGCTGGGATCGTCAGAGACTTTTCAAAGCATTTTTTTTTTTACCACCTCTTCGGCCAAGAGGTTGCAGAAAAAAATGCTTTGAAAAGCCTCTGACGATCCCAGCTGAGCTGCGCGATCATCAGAGGCTTTTTTTTTTACTTTTAAAAGCATTTTTTCCTCGTAGAAAAAATGCTTTGAAAAGTTAAAAAAAAAGCCTCTGATGATCGCGCGGCTCAGCCGGGCATTGTGGGGGGGGGCAGGGATTTTTGCTATCGGTTCTCCGAACCACCCACCACAATCCCTACTGGATCGGGCAATCTGGTCCGAACCGGGAGCATTTCACCCCTGGAAGTATCCCAGTGGTGGAATTCAAATTTGTTTACTACCAGTTCTGTGGGCGTGGCTTGGTGGGCGTGGTGTGGTGTGGCTTGGTGGGCATGGCAGGGGAAGGATACTGCAAAATCCCCATTTTCTTCCCACTCCTGGGCGAAGGATATTGCAAAATCTCCATTCCCACTGCACTCTGGGGCCAGCCAGAGGTGGTATTTGCCAGTTCTCCAAACTACTCGAAATTTCCGCTACCGGTTCTCCAGAACCTGTCAGAACCTGCTGAAGTATCCTCTGTAGACAGAACCTCACCTTTTCTGCACCCATCACCCCACCCCTATGATTCAAGAAAACCAAAAACAGGCCACAGTTCTAGCTTTCCTTTGCTTATTGGTTGACTCTGTTTCAGGCCTAACTTCTGAACGAGCATTTCTTGCTTATGTCTTTTGAAGACAGAAGAGGCAACATTGTGCAAACCAAAACCATTCATGCCTTTGAAATCCCACTGTTGCAACATATTCCCAGCAAGCATGTGCAACACGCTGAGTGCTCCACAAATGCCGTTTCTCAACAACCTATATATTTTAGCAAGGAATACCAGGAGATTTGTTTGGATTCTCTGCACCAGCCCAGTTTTGCTAGGGAAAAAAAAATTGAGCAATACACTTTTCCTTTTAAAAACTCACTTAAAAACCTTTCCAAGTTCTGGCTGGAATGAACAGTTCACATACAGTAGTGGCCAAAATTGTGGAAATCTTTTGGGAAAAGTGTATTTTTGAGGTTTAATGGTTAATAACACCACTTTTTTTTTTTTTGAGTTTCAAGATAATCATATTCCACTGGAATGGCCTGGGAATAGCCCAGACCTTAACCCAATGGAAAATCTATGGAGTCGAGTAAAGAAACTTGTTAGTCAGAAGCAACCCAGCAATAAACCCAATTAATAGAACCAATCATTCAATCTTGCTTTCACATTATAACAGCTGCAGAACTAAAAGACTTGGTTCACTCCATGGGAAGACATTGTAAGGCCGTCATTCATGCTGAAGATTACCCAACTAAATATTAACTGATGTGGTGATAATTTTTGTATATCTTGTTTTTTCTACGTGTTTCACTTTTCTTCTTTATACTGTAACTCCTATTCTAATAGCAAATCCTTCATAAAAGTTATTGCATTACATTCTTGATTAAATTATCTTTCCATTGATATATAATTTTATGGTGCTACTCAGTGGTGGGTTGCTACTGGTTTGCCCCGGTTCGTGTGAACCGGTAGTAGCAGGAGCGGGAGGCTCTGCCACCCGCCTGGACACATCAAATAAACTCTGTGCATGCAAGCGAACCAGTAGCAAAGGTAAGTGAGACCCACCACTGGTACTACTCCCCCCCCAAAAAAGTGGTGTTATTAGCTAGTTTTAGAAAATATACTTTTCTCAAAAGGTTTCCACAATTTTGGCCACTACTGTACTTGTAAAACCAAGACATAACGAAATATTCCTTTGGTGGTGAAGCTGCTAATCCTTTGTGCTGGATTACAGCCACAGAATAATAAGAACATATAATCACCTCATAGAGTCTTTGCTTCTTTATAGGCATCTAGATTTCTTTTGCGCAATCTTGGATTAGCAAATCCATCCAAACATTTCAATAATAAAACCTCTGGTAGGAAGTGATGTAAACTGTTTCACCTGCTAACTTTGCTCTTAAAGAAACAAAGTTATCTCCCGAAATGGCAGAAATGGAAGAGGCAGCAAGAATAACAAATTATTGAATATAGATCTTGTTTAGAGGAACTCAAACATACTGACTCTCCAGTGGGAGATAATTTAGTAGACAAACTAGACAATCCGGGGACAGCAGAATTACAAAATATGAAAGGTATATTAGATTTAAAAAACACAGGATTGTCAGTCTTGGATCAACCCCAACCCCAAGTGCCAAATCATAATACTGTTTCTTTTATTCCTTAGGCCCAAAAGACCAGAGACTCAGTATAAAACTAATCAGAATCCTTTATTGTTTCTTTTCCATAGGGTATCACAACAAGCACACGAAATAGGGGGGACATCGGTTTATATATACAAGAGGAGGAGTTAAGGAAAGGTAAGGAGGAGCTTGGGAGGGGCACAATGATAAATACATTTAACCCTTACATATACACATAATAGGTTGGGTATTTTACTCATAACAGATCCCCCTCTAAAATACCCAATAATAGAATATAATGAATATCAATATCAAATTTTTACACATAATTTGGATGACAAGTACATATGTTGTTTTGTAGGTAATGGTTTGGTTAGCACATCAGCAGTTTGTTCGGAGGTATCACAATGAACTAATTTTATAAAACCTATATTTGATAGTTGTCTCACATGTTTAAATTTGATGTCGATATGACGGGATCTTTTACCCACTGCTTCAGCTCCTGAAATGTCTATGGCTGCCTGGTTGTCTTCGTTGATGTGTATTGGGTAGCTGGGTTCTGTCCATATCTCGGTCAATAAATCGTCAAACCAGATTAAACTGTTTGTAGCTTTCGATAAACAGATATATTCGGCCTCAGCCGTTGAAGTTGCCACTAGGTTTTGTTTTCCGGTGAACCAGTAGATTGGACAATCATTCACAGCAAAAACATAGCCTGATGTACTTTTGCGACTCTTAGAATCACCAGCCCAGTCAGCATCAGCAAAACAAGACAATATGGGTTTTTGTGATAAAGATGGTTCTAGGTACAGACAGAAGTCAACAGTTGATTTTAAATACCTTAATATTCTTTTTATACCTTCCCAGTGGTATAAATTTGGTTTGCTTACATTTCTTGATAAGAGATTAACGGCTAAGGTGATGTCGGGTCGAGTCCAATTTGATATATATAACAATGACCCGATAATGGATCTATATAATGTATTGTCTGTAAAAGGCTCATATACTTCATTCATATTTTTAATAAAATCAGTGGACATGGGGGTATCTGATGGTTTAGATTCACACATGTTGCATTTTTTTATTAATTCTATAATTTTTTCTTTTTGGGATAATTTGAAGCCTTTGGATGTCTTTTCTATTTGCACGCCCAAATATTTATTTACTTTTCCTAATATTTTCAAATTAAAGTGTTTACTTAATTCTTTTGCGAACTCATCACATTTTGCCCTTTGTTTTCCAAAATATAAAATGTCGTCAACATAGACGAGCACATATTCTGTGGAGGTGCTGGTGATTTTAACAAAGAAACATAAGTCGGCTGATGTTGCCTTGAACCCCATTCTTGTGAGGATTTCTGATAGGCAGTCATACCAGCGTTTGCCTGATTGCCTCAGACCATATAAGCTCTTGTTTAATAACCAGAATTTTTCAGTTTGAGAAATATTATTAGGTGGGGCCTTTACGTATATTTGTTTATCTAAATCAGCATGTAAATATGCGGTTTGTACATCGAATTGGTGTGCATCCAAATTCAAAATAGATGCTAGAACGAAAGCGGTTTTGACGCTCTCGGACCGAACAGTAGGGGAATATGTGTCTTCATAATCATCAGGAAACCTTTGGGCAAACCCTTGGGCAACTAGTCTGGCCTTATATAATAATTTATTATCCTCTAGTTCTTTTATCTTAAACACCCACTTTGTTCCTATGGGGGATTTTTCTGGAGGTGAGTCAACAGGTGTGTAGACCTTTAACTCCTTTAAGCTATCCATTTCCTTTTTTATGGCTTCTTCCCATTTTGACCTTTCTTCTATGGGTAATCTAAAGATGTCTTCGTAGTTTTTTGGGGTTACTCTTGTTGTATCTATAGATAAAATGTAGTCCTGTAATTTTTTTGGTTTGTTGCATCTGGTTGACCTAACTGGTCTACTTGGAGGTGTTTCGTCCGTATGCATGTATCTAGCCTCCTTATGAGATAGTGAGTCTACATGTATTTCAGGGTGGCCTTCTTTCCATCCCTTTTTGGATATTCTCGTGTGATCTGGTTTGATTTTTTTAACAAGACTAGGGGTTGCAATTGATTGTTTATGTTCCTTTGGCTCTGTGTTGGTATTTGTTTGTGTTAAACATAAGTCGTTGAGATGTATCCTTGACCAATTACTGTGTTCATGGAAATTTGCTGTTCTGGAGATAATGAAATTATTGTTATGGTCTATGAATCTATAACCCTTAGTACCGGTTTCGTATCCCATAAATTTGAGTCTTTTTGATATCTTTTCCCCTTTTCGCCTTAATTGTCTTGGAATATATACATCCGCAGTTACCCCGAAAATATGAAGGTGACCTATCTTTGGTTTTCTATTGTACATAATTTCATATGGGGATTTTTCTATTGTGCTTGACCAAAGTCGATTTATGGTGTAGTTTGAATATGTGAGGGCTTCTGCCCAGAAAGAGTGACCTAAACCAGCATCCTCCAGGACACATCTAACCATGGTTTGTAGTAAACCATTTTTCCTCTCCGCGATTCCATTCTGGAATGGCGAAAAAGGGCAGGATTTGAAGTGTAGTATACCCTGATCATTGATCCAATTGCAAAATTCTTTTGATAAAAATTCCGAACCTCTGTCAGTCATAATTTGCTTAATTTTTATGCCATGTTGAGTTTCTATCCTTTTGTAAAATTCTTTTACCTTTTTGAATGTTTCGTATTTGTGGTTTAATGTGTAAACATAACCGTATCTGCTAAAATCATCAACAATGGTGAGAAAGTATTTTTTCTTATATTTGAGTGAGGGTTTGAGTGGGCCGACGAGATCCATATGTATTAATTGAAATATGGATTGGGTTGTGCGTGTGGCTTTCTTTGGTTTTGGCTTACATCTAATTTTGGCAGATTTACAGACTGAACAATCTAAATAATTGTCACAATTTTTTACTTTAACATCCTCTGAACATTCTAACATTTTTTGTACAGTTTGGAAATTGGCATGACCCAATTTTCTGTGCAGCAAGTGTGCACAATTATCGTGCATCATTTTCCCATTTGTAATTTTGTCAGTCACAATAGAATTATTACAGTTTGTTTTATCAGATACATTTTCAATGATCTCCAGATTATCAGTATTAAATCCCACATTCTTAGTTTTGGCCAAAATCTTAATTTCATTGCTTTTAACTGGTTGTAGATAAATAAGCCCTTCTTTAACAAATATTCCATCTACAGGCTTATTTTCTTTGTACATATATGCTTCTCCGTTACTGAAAGTGATTGTAACATCATGTTCCTTGGTTAGTTTTACTATGGCTAGTATATTCTGTGGGATATCTGGTATGTAAAGTACCCCCTCTATTTTTCCAATTCCTTCTATGTTCACACAGCCTATTCCACTTACCAAAACCCTTTCTTGATTGGCCACTCTAATGTAATAGTTCTTTGGGGTGAATTTTTCTAATATTTCTTTGTGATTAGTTGTGTGGCTAGTGGCCCCCGAATCGATGAGCCAACTAGCGTGAGTGATTAAAGTTTCTGGATTGTCCTTTTTCAATCCGTAGAGGTAACCGTGCCTGTTTTCTTTAGAATCATCTCTATATCTAAATCTACCCTTTATTTTAGGTGATCCACTACGTTTGTCTCTGTAGTCAGGTGACTGCCTACTAGAGAAATTGACCCTTCTATCTTGCCTTTCTTTTGTATTGTATTGGTTCCTATATTCTGGGTTCTTTGGGCAATCCCTCTTGTAGTGGTTGTATGACCCACAGATGTGGCATCCATTTGTGTTCCTATCCCTGCTTTGTGACTCTGTCCTTCTTCTGATTCTATCATCTCTAAGACCTATTGATCTCTCCTTTCTGGTTTTGTCTTCTGCTATAAGCCTACTAGTTATGTCTTCTAACGTGAGCTGTTCTATATTCATGCTATCCAATATTGTAATATAATTGTCCCAGCTGGAATCAAGTGAATTAATTATTATGCTTTTAAAGCTGCTTTCTGATATAACCTCCCCCCTTTGTGTGAGCTCAGTCCTGGCTGCATTCAAATTTAGAATATGCTCACTCATTGATATCCCACTCTTCAATCTTGCTGCATAAAATTCTCTAGATTTTCTAATAGTAGATGCTGCATTATTTCTTTGAAATAAATTGAACAATTTCTGAAAAATCTCTGACACAGTCAAATTGTTTTCAATGCTGGGAAAAATACTTGGAGATATAGTGGCAATCAGAATATAAAATGCTTTGTGATGAAGGCAGTCCAGGTCACGTGTCCATGGTTTGCAGGGTGGGTTATTTATAAAGAATAACATATTTTCTTTTAGGTACATAATCTCTAATTGTTGCCCCCATTCCTGCAAATTAGACCCATCTAATTTTAATTTAATTACATCAGCTGTAAATGTATTTATGTGGTGTGTATAATTACCTAAGGTTTGTTGCTGTCCATGGTTCAGATCATGAATGTACTCACAATAAGGTAAAGGTACGCTTGAGATGTATCTGCATTGACTTGTCTCTATGTTTCCTGTGGATCTGTACTTTCTTGCTTCTAGGGTTTCCTCTTTTCTGGTTGCTGGAGGGTTCTGCACATGCTCACAACTCATTTTTCTTTTGTCGCTGTAGAGGGAAGAGCTTGGGTTCGCTGCTGCTGATGGAAGGCCCCAATCTGCCTGGTGTTTCTCAGTGCCAGCTCCGGATGGCCCCCAATAGTCGATGGTCGATCTGGAAGCAGTTCGGGTCGATGGGATGCATCTGTCGCTTTGGTAAGTATAGATTTTCCTCTCGAAGTTTTGGCGTCGTTTGGTCGGTTCGCGGTCTGGGCTCCTCTCTGGGGATGAGTCGGGTTCCTCATGGGAATGCTCGTGGCTGGGGGTTGAGTGTTTTCCTTTGCTAGTTATGGATGGGTTTTCGAGGTAGCATAGTCTTTTTTGGATCTTTGAAATCGTGAGGTTAGTGGTGGCTTCAGGGTCGTCTTGTTCCGTTTTAGATATAGTTAATTTACCCCCAAATGCAGCCTCGAGCACTTGCATGGCATCTTCTATTTCGGTTTCAGTGGGTCGTCCCTTTGACTTTTGCCATGTTTGTTTTTCTTTAAAATTTAATTTTTGGTGTTTTTCTTTTTCGCGGGCCCCGTTTTGCGTGTCGGGATTTGAACCCAGGACCTTGATGGACAGTTGGTCGGCCATGTTTGGTGGGCTGGTCAGGCAAGATGGCTGCCTTCTAAAAGGCGCGAAAAGTTCATCTGTGTTATTTTCTGTCGGGTGTTCAGGTTGGTAGTTTCTTACCGGATTATCTTCATTTTGTTGGTGTTTCTCTATTCCTTTTCTTTCTGCTGCTGCTCCATGGTCTTTCATTACGCTGTGTAGTTTCGCGAGCAGAGTTGGATCATCCGGCGTTGATTTTATCAGTTCTATTAAATCTCTTTTTTCTTCTTTCCTTATTTCTAGGATCAGATGGTCGTCTTTTAGTTTTGGTGTATTTTCTTTTTTTGGGGAATTGCTCATTTTTGCCCGCATTTTTGGCGGGAGTTATTTGAGCTGCCATTTTTTTTGATGACCTTGTGGTAGGTCTTTTTCTTATGTTTATGCTGTCTTGCATTTTTATTAAGATGGTTGGATCTTCCCAACCATCCTCTGCTACCAATCTGTTTCTTTTATTCCTTAGGCCCAAAAGACCAGAGACTCAGTATAAAACTAATCAGAATCCTTTATTGTTTCTTTTCCATAGGGTATCACAACAAGCACACGAAATAGGGGGGACATCGGTTTATATATACAAGAGGAGGAGTTAAGGAAAGGTAAGGAGGAGCTTGGGAGGGGCACAATGATAAATACATTTAACCCTTACATATACACATAATAGGTTGGGTATTTTACTCATAACAAATACAGACCTAGAGAACGTCGTAGAAAATTCCCTAGAGAGGCAAAAGAAATGGGTCCACCTCCAAATAATTGAAATAGGAAGGAATCTTCACAATTGCTTTTTGTGTGGTGGTTAAGAATTAGTTGTAGGCATTTCTCTCCGTTCAGTGTGTACAGGCAATAGATAATCTATTTTTATATAGGTATATCCAGGGATGGGCTTCAAAAATTTTAACAAGGGGTTCTCTGCCTGGTTGCTGGGTGGGCGTGGCTATGGTGGGCGTGGCCTAGTCGGCCTCCTGCACGACAGCACGGGGATGCATTTTTGCCTTCCATGGGCTCCGGAGGCTTTCCTCAAGCCTCTGGGAGGGCAAAAATGGCCTTCCTGGGCTCCAGAGGCCCTCTGGAGGCTGGTAACATCCATTTCTGGCCTTCCTGAACTTCCGATAGGCCCGATTTTCACCCTCCCTGAGCCTCTGCATGCACCCTGCACTTATCTGCATCCAAAATGGGCCACATGGAGACTTCTGGGAGGGGAGGGGTGGAGTGGGTGGGGGCCAGCCAGGAGTGGGATTTGGGGGTTCTCCAAACTACACAGAATCTTAGCTAGAGGTTCTCCCAAACCCCTGCAAACCCACAGCAGCCCATCCCAGGTGCATATTGTATTTTTCTACCATCATTGTGCTGCACCTTGGCTATAGGATCCATTTTGCTGTGGAGGAAGTGGAGCAGAATAAAGAGCTTTGTAAACTGTTTGGAATGAGAATAACCCCTTCAGAATTGGGCCACAATGATCGAAAGCAGGAGTGGGCAGCTATGGCAACTTTACAACTGGTGGACTTCAATTCCCAGAATTCCCCACCCAGCATCACTGGCTCAGGAATTCTGGGAGGTGAAGTCTATAGGTCAAGAAATCATCTACGAGAATTCAGTACTTTTACACTGAAGTCAATTTTTTTCCTGTTCTACAGGATAAAATAATGGGTAGTTTTTGCTGAACAATGGTAATTGGGATCAGAATTTCTATCCCTAAGCAATGTAGTCATAAAGCGTAATGTCAGGTGACAGCACTGCATAATGACAGCTGTCTCAGCAATCCCTGATTACCGTTATCTAAGGTAGGACCATGTGTGACGGTGACTTCTGACTTCCTGTCAGCTTTCCCATTGTTTTTGCTTGTGGGAAACCAGAAGGGAAGGTCAGAAATGGTGATCATGTGACTGCAAGATGCTATGACAGTTAGAAATCCAGGCTGATTGTGAGCACCTGGTTCATGATAATCGGCCCATGCTATAATGTCCAGAACTTTGAGGTCTGGTTGTAACTATCATTTGTGCCATTGCAAGTTCGAGCAAAATGGTTGTTAAATAAAGACTGCCTGTTCTAAATCAGGGGTATCAAATTCAAGGCCTGGGGGCCGGATCCAGCCCACAGGGTGCTTAGATCTGACACACGGGGCCATGCTGGAAACAAGGAAGGACTGGCCTGCGGTGCCTCTGCCAGTGAAAATGGAGCTCAGGAGGGCTGCATGTGCCCCTCCTGAGCTCCATTTTCACTGGTAGAGGGTTGCAGGAAGTCATTGCAGCCAAAAACGGAGCTCAGGAGTCTGTTTTCGCTGACAGAGGGCTTGGGCCACCATAGGCACCCCAACATGAGTGATGTCAAGCTGGCCACGCCCACCCTGGTCACATCCACCCCAGTCCCCCGAGGTCAAACACAACGCTGATGCGGCCCTCAATGAGATAGAGTTTGACACCCCGTCCTAAATCATTGTAAATATAGAATCTGCCCAATAGTGAATAGAATAGAATAGAATAGAATAGAATAGAATAGAATAGAATGGAATGGAATGGAATGGAATGGAATGGAATGGAATGGAATGGAATGGAATGGAATGGAATGGAATTTTTAATTGGTCAAGTGTGATTGGACACACAAGGAATTTGTCTTGGTGCATATGCTCTCAGTGTACATAAAAGAAAAGATACATTCATCAAGAATCATAAGGTGCAACACTTAACGATAGTCATAGGGTACAAATAAGCAATTAGGAAACAATATCAATATAAATCGTAAGGATACAAGCAACAAAATTACAGTCATACAGTCATAAGTGGAAGGAGATGGGTGGTGGGAACGATGAGAAGATTAATAGTAGTGCAGACTTAGTAAATAGTTTGACAGTGTTGAGGGAATTATTTGTTTAGCAGAGTGATGGCATTCGGGGGAAAACTGTTCTTGTGTCTAATTGTTCTGGTGTTCAGTGCCCCATAGTATCATTTTGATGGTAGGAGTTGAAACAATTTATGTCCAGGATGTGAGGGATCTGTAAATATTTCCACAGCCCTCTTTTTGACTCGTGCAGTATACAGGTCCTCAATGGAAGGCAGGTTGGTAGCAATTGTTTTTTCTGCAGTTCTAATTAGTTCTATTCTTTGCTTGGAACATTGCAGCTCTCCTTTAATACGGCCACCGGGCCTCCTTGCTTTCTGCCTGAACATGATCACCCTTTCAATTTCATCTGGAGGTTTAGCTTGATCGCCAAGGCTATCGTTTGTAATCTTCTCCTGAGCATTAATTGAACTCTATTCCTGGCCCCTGTTTTCCACATGCCTCATTGAGTCAACCCTCTATATTTGCTCAGAGAGATTTGTTTGCCTTCCACATCCAAAGTGATACTGAAGCTCAAGGCCTCGTCCCATGCTCAGCGTGACATGACCCGCAAGCTTTCTACTCCCGTTTTTGTTGCTTTGGCATTTTGTGCTCTGTAGGGGCTTTTTGCTTTTGAACAATGCTCAGAGCATTGAAATGTGTTGGAAGTTTCTATCAAAGCCCTGGAGGAAAGCGCAATCGTTTAACCACCTTTTAAATCAGGTTTTGTATCAAATTGTTATGGCTCCATGGTCTTGCTCTTCAGTTTCCCCATCTTATCATAAATCTAGGAGTCTAGTATTGGCTCTTCATCAACAAACATAATTCATTGCCTGGGCTGCATGAATTTGTTCTGCCCTTTCAGAATCTATAATGTAATTCAAGGAGACTTGAGGACAATCTCGACTCACTTATTTTTTTCAAAAAAATAAAAATAAGCATTACCGATCAGGATATAAACTTTTTGTTTTCCTCTTGCTCTGAAACATATAATTATAACGGTTTATGCTCCACTTCCTCTCTTTTGCCTTCCAAAGTCAATTTGTTTTGCACTTGAAGTTGCAGATGACACTCCTTCCCCCTTAAAACTCTTCTTAAAAAGTTTTGGTGAGTGATCTATGTCTGGCTGGAAGAACTTCATTTTATCTTTTCCTGGATTTTGGGAGACAGCTAGCAACCTATCCACTCATGAACCTCAATCTAATAGACAAGTAGAATGTAAAAAGAGAACAACTTTATCACTACCTCAGAGTGGGAGAATAGAATCTATAGCTGGGTTGGCATGGAATTTCTAGGTAGCATTTATCGATGGAGAAGGCAGATAGTGAGTTTGAGGCATGCACTTTTATTCAGTAGTTTCATTGCCCTGAGTTCATTTGGGAAATCCAGAGACGTTCAGCCAGGCAACCTATTGGCTCCACCAGAGGGCGCTATAGGCACAGGCAGTGCTTCCTCCAATTGAGTTGAGCGGAAGTTTACCAGATTCTCTTGGGTGGGTGGGTGGGTTGTTGGGAAAATATGGCATGGATAGGAAATCCATGGGTTAGGTTTGCCTCCATAAATGGATGCCATGACCCTGACCGACGGTCCTGTTTCTGGAATACATGAGGCATATCACTGTTGTATGCAAGATGCTATAAAGATAAGTGAGAAAGATCTTGAGCGAAGGGATGAAGAAATGCTGCCTAGGGAATGGTCAGATAAGAGAGGGCCCATAGCTGCATAGTGAGTGGAGAAAGAAGCTCGGGAGCAATCCTCCCTAATGCAAAGTTCTACAAAAGTAGGACAAAACCCCAACCCTTAACTGAATATTGAGAGGAGAAGGCACAGTGTTTGGTGGCTCTCTTCATCTGTGACTAGTTTGTGCCTCAGTGGCTAAGATTCTGAACTTCTTGATTGAAAGGTCAGCAGTTCAACAGTTTGAATCCCTAGTGCCACGTAACAGGGTGAGCTCCACTGGTGGGTTTCAAATTTTTTTACTACTGATTCTGTGGGCATGGCTTGGTGGGCATGGCATGGCTTGGTGGCATGGCAGGGGAAGGATACTGTAAAATCTCCATTCCCACCCCACTCCAGGGGAAGGATATGGTAAAATCTCCATTCTGTCCCTAACCCAGGGGAAGATTACTGCAAAATCCCCATTTCCTCCCGATCAGCTGGGACTTGGGAGGCATAGAATAGATGGGGGCAGGGCCAGGCAGAATTTTTACTACTGGTTCTCCGAACTACTCAAAATTTCAACTACCGGTTCTCCAGAACTGGTCAGAACCTGCTGAAACCCATCCCTGGTGAGCTCTTGTTACTTGTCCCAGCTTCTGCCAACCTAGCAGTTCGAAAGCATATAAAAAATGCAAGTAGAAAAATAGGGACTACCTTTGGTGGGAAGATAATAGCGTTCCGTGTGCCTTTGGCATTTAGTCATGCCAGCCACATGACCACGGAGACGTCTTCTGACAGTGCTGGCTCTTTGGCTTTGAAATGGAGATGAGCACTGCCCCTAGAGTAGGGAACGACTAGCACATATGTGCAAGGGGAACCTTTACCTTTATAAGTGCTAGAGGCCCAATCACAAATCCCTGGCTTTGTAGGGTGCTTCAGTGCTCAAAGGTCTTGTCTCTTCTGTTTAACAGCTCCATGCAACAGCTGGATGAGATCATTTGTCAGGTATTGACAGTATGCTGATGATTTTCAGCTGTATTTCTTGACTCATGGTTGGCTCAGTAATACTGTCAAGGTCCTGCCTTGAGGTGTGGATGCTGTTTGGATCAGGATTGGAAGAAAAGTTTCAAGACCTATTGGTTATAGTTGCATGGTTCTTCTGGTCCCAGTCAGTCTTGGTTCTTAAAGCAGTATTGCTCCCTTGTTCAGACCGTGTGCAATATTTGAGGATCCCTTCTGTGGAAGGACTCCCACTTCCTTCTTGAAGAGAACTGGGAATTATGACTGGGACAGCCCTCAAACAGATTGATCTGGTGTGCCAAAAGGGTCCTTTCCAGTGGTGGGATGCAACCAGTTTAACAACTGGTTCGGTGAGTGTGTGCTTTGCGTGTGTGCACACCAAATGCATGCTTTGTGCATGCACGCAGCATTCAAAAATTTTAAGCTTAAACTTTAAGCCTTAGGCTTAACTTTAAGCCTACTATGTCAGTGCCGGTGAGTAAAACAGTTGACGCACGGCAATCCGCTGTGCCACGCAAATCAGCTGAGCTAAAAAATGGAAATATAGGACAGGAAAGGGCAGGGGCAGGTCGGCAGGGCCAACTGCTCACCGGAACTACCAATTCTCCCGAACCTGTCCGAACTGGCTGAATCCCACCCCTGGTCCTTTCCAGGCCCTAGAGTCCCTCCTCATAGTCTCTCATGCCTTGTTCACCTTATACATGATCTACCACAATGCACTATATATGAGGCTGCCCTTGAATACTACTTGGAAGTCACAACTGTTCCAGAACAGTAGCACAAGCAGTTAAGGGTACATCTCACTATGCTTTATGATACCTCTACCTCATGATTTCAGTGACTGCCAGGAAGCTTCTGGATGCACTTTAAGGTGATAGTTATTGCCTGTAAAGTCCAACATGGTATAGAGCCTGCTATCTGAGGACTCCCCTTTCCCATTATTTCTACCTGCCCTTATGATCTGCAGGGTGAATGCACTTTGTGCTCCATTGATTAAGAACAGAAAACCTTTTTGCACACGTTTAGTGACTACTGATGAGAAAATGTTTGATTTTGAACATAGGTCGACAATTGCTGTTCCCATTTTCGTTGTCTTGGCTCCCCAGAACTTTATTCCTAATCTGCTGGACTGCAAATCTGTTTGGTGCATTTCCTGGAAAGTTCTTCTAAATTCTTTAAAGTATGTAAAATAAGAAAGCAGGATTAAAGACTGATTTAATTAAGTTAAAAGCTCCACGCAATACCAAACTTTCAAAACAAAGTTGGAAACCCCTTCAGAAATTGGCACGTGTTCATCTTCTGCATTTCACACAAAGGAAACCATTAGAAAACAAGAAATAGGATGTTAAAATGGAAATAACTGAGGTTTACTATACAGTAGAGCAGGACTGTCAAACTCGCGGCCCGCGGTCCAGAGGTTTCATGCACTGGCCATGCCCATGCCTGGGGAAAAAGTCCCGATATGTCACATGACACTGTCATGACGACACGAGTTTGATACCCCTGCATTAGAGAAACTATGAGGCCCGGTTTGGTGTAGTGGTAAAAGTTGTTGGATGAGAGCACTTACCGTATTTTTCGGAGTATAAGATGCATCTTTCCCCCCCCCTAAAAGAGGTTGAAAGTCACTATCTTGAGTGCATTTTATACTCCGAATGTAGCTTTTTCTAAGCATTTTTTTCAGCCCTAACAAGGCGCTAACGAGGCACTAGCGAGCGATCTTCCCAGCTGCTCCCTCAACTCTATTATTTAACGAGGCGTTAGCGAGTGAACCGATCTCCATGCTTTGCTTCAACTCTCAGCTGTTCTTTAGAAGCTTTTTTTCAGCCCTAACTAGGCGCTAGCCGAGTGAAGCGATCTCCCCTGTATTTTGCCTGCTTTTCTCATTGCTGCTTCCGTTCAGCTGTGCCTTAGAAGCCGTTATTTATCTCCAAGCAGGGGATAAAAAACCAGCAAACTAATTGCTGAAGCTGACCAGACTAAGGACGCTAACCAGATGAATACCTAGTAGGCAGATTTTCCCCCCCTCTATTTTCCTCCCCAAAAACTAAGCTGCATCTTATACTTCGGTGCGTCTTATACTCTGAAAAATATGGTAAATACTTAATCAAATATGAGCCAGCAGTGTGCAGCCACAGCTTAAAAAGCCAAAGCAATCCTAGTTCACATTAACAGAGGCATAGAATTAAGTTCACATGAAGTATTAGCACCACATTATAAAGCTTTAGTAAGACCAATATCTAGAATACCGCATCCAGTTTTGACCATTATTAAAAAAAAAGACATTGAGACTTTGGAAAGAATGCTGAGAAGACACAAAGGTTCTTTTTTTCAAGAGGCAACTGGGTTTTCTTATTTTTCTTTGAAGATGTTTTGCTTCTCATCCAAGAAGCTTCTTCAGCTTCTTCTTGGATGAGGAGCAAAATGTCTTCAAAGAAAAAACAGAAAGTCCAGTTGCCTCTTGAAAAAAGCACCTTTAGGACAACCATGACCTGGATGCCTGAAAATCTCCAAAGACAAATGCAGAGAAGAGAACAAAATTGATTAGGGGCCCAGAGACTAAAACATATGAAGAATGGTTGCAGGAATTGTGTAGGTAAAAGAAGAACTAGGGTAAAATGATAGCAGTGTTTCAATATTTGAGGGGTTGCCACAAAGAAGAGGGATCAATCCATTTTCCAAAGCATCAGAAGGCAAGGCAAGAAACAATGGATGGAAACTAATCAAGAAGAGAATCAACTTAGAATTAAGGAGAAATTTCCTAACAGTGAGGACAATTAACCAGTTGAATGGCTCACCTTCAAAAGCTTCTTCACTGGAGGCTTTTATGAAGAGACTGGACAGCCACTTGTCTGGAGTGGTGTAGAGTTTCCTATTTGAGCAGGGATTGGACTAAAGGGCCTCTGAGGTTCCTTCCAACTCTGTTAATCTCAGATAACTAAGTGCTTTTTATGGACCCTGGCTTTGATCCAACAAAGTAGTTTTCACGTGAAAACTTTATTTGAACATTTAGAAACATTGACTCCAATCAATCACTTAACACAAAGTGTTGAAAAGGGTGTGTATTAGGGTAGTGGCTATTAGTCCACTTCTGAATATACTGTGTACAGCCTATGTAATTTTTACGCATTGGCTTTTTCCACGAGATTAGAGAATCTGCTTTAGAATATTTAAATCACATCCTGGACATAAACTGTTTCAACTCCTACCCTCAAAACGAAGCTATAGAGCACTGCACAACAGAACACCAGAGTCCCTTGGGAGTTGGGCGGCATAGAAATGCGACAAAAAATAAAATAAAAATAAACAACTAGGCACAAGAACAGTTTTTCCCCAAATGCCATCACTCTGCTAAAGAAATAATTCCCTCAACACTTTCAAACTATTTACTAAGTCTGCACTACTATTAATCTTCTCATCGTTCCCACCACCCATCTTCTTCCACGTATGACTGTAATTTTTTTACTTGTATCCTTATGATTTATATTGATATTGTTTCCTGATTGCTTATTTGTACCCTGTGACTATCATTAAGTGTTGTAGCTTATGATTCCTGATGAACGTTATCTTTTCTTTTATGTTCACTGAGAGCATATGCACCAAGACAAATTCCTTGTGTGTCCAATCAAACTTGGCCAATAAAAAATTCTATTCTATTAAAAAAGTTCTTTATATACAACTTAGAAATAAATGCGCAAAAAAGCCAGACAAAGATAACAGAACAGAACAATAACAGATCTGGAAGGGACCTTGGAGGTATTCTAGTCCAACCCACAGCTCAAGCAGGAGACCCTATAACCGTGATGGCGAACCTATGGCACGCGAGTCCAGCTCTGGCACGCATGTGTGTGCCAGCCAGCTGATTTTCAGGCCTTCTGGGCCCACCAGAAGTCAGGAAACACACAGTTTCCAGCCTCCGGAGGGGCTCTGGGGGGGGGGCATTTTTGCCCTCCCCAGGCTCCTAGAAAGACTCTGGAGCCTGGGGAGAGCAAAAAACGGGCCCACCGTGCCATCACGTGCCAAAAGTGGGGGGAGCACAGGGGGGGCGGGGCACGTAGAATTATGGATGTGGGCACGCGTGTGTGTGACCCCACCGTGCTCCCCCCACTTTTGGCACGCGATGGCAAAAAGGTTAGCCATCACTGCCCTATAACATTTCAGATAAATGACTGTCTACTCTCTTCTTAAAAGCTACCAGTGATGGGACATCCTAATTCTCTGAACCCCATTTTAGCTGATTAAAAAAAAGGTTGATAAAAAAAAGATTTCTTACATTAGAAATTACCTAAGCCTTTTACTGAAGTGGTTAAACCAATAATCCATGTTTTCTACTGAATTAACAAATGGGGATAATTTGAAAACAGGCTTTTCCCTACCTCTCTCATACAGGCAAACTTCAAATGATAAGCCCCAGACATCTTTTTAAATAGGGAAGTGTCATGTCATCTTGTTCTAGAGATTATCTGCATGAATCACACACCTAAAATCATCATCAGCATGCGGAACGAAGCATCCTTCCTTCATAACAGTAGAAATTAATTCCTGACAAAATATATTCAAATTAACTTCCCTCTTCCAACTGCTATCAAAATAATAATAATAATAATAATAATCAAGTATTTGGAGACCCATTGCAAGTTTTCACAGAGAGATGCAAATGACAGGTGGTCATTTTATTTAGTATTTCTAAATAAAAAATAAAAAATTGGTATATATTTATGAAAGCCACCAAAGCCCTTTCCTTTAAAAATAGTAAATACCTGATTGGGTAATATAAAGAAAAATGTAGCCATTGTTCATCTATCAGGTTCAACATCAGAACATGGCAGTATAGACATATATCAATAATAAACTGGAAAGCTGTTGCATCAAAAGCAAACTCATTTATTCCTTCTGTTCCAGGTTACGTTCTTGAAGAGTGATGGATTACTTCACACAGATTATACAACAGGCTGCACTCTCTCAGTTGAGCTGCAATTGATAACCATGACAAAATAAATAGCTTTGCTATGAATAGAACAGAACAGAACAGAACAGAACAGAACAGAACAGAACAGAACAGAACAGAACAGAACAGAACAGAATAGAAGAAAAGGAGAGGAGAGGAGAGGAGAGGAGAGGAGAGGAGAGGAGAGGAGAGGAGAGGAGAGGAGAGGAGAAGAACAAAAGGGACCTTGGAGGTCTTCCAGTCCAACCCCCTGCTTAGGCAGGAAACCCTACATCACTTCAGACAAATGGTTATTCAACCATTATTAACCCTCTTCTTTGTGGCCACCCCTGAGATATCAAAACACTACTATCATGTCACCCCTAGTCCTTCTTTTCATCAAACTAGACATACCCAATTCCAGCAACCGTTCTTTATAGGATGTCCCTTAGGATTTCATAAGTTATAAGTAATCAGTGTCAGGAAAAGAATGGGCAGCTTTAAAATAAAAATTGGGTAAAAAATTACCGTATTTGTCAATACAGATACGCCTCAACCTATGACCGTAATTGGAAGCAGAACTTACACTGCTAAGCAAGGTGGTTGTTAAATGAGTCACACCCAATGTTAGGATCTTTCTTGCCACCATTCTTAAGCAAATCAATGCATTTGTTAAGTGAATCATGGGGTTGTTAAATAAATTCCCCTTCTCCCCTTGACATTGCTTGTGGGAAGCTGGCTGGGAAAATCACAAATGGCCTGCCTGTTGCCAAGTGACAAAGTTTGATCACATGACCCCAAGATGCGGCCACAGTTGTAAAGGTGAGGATTGGTCATAAGTCATTTTTTTTCAGTGCTGCCGTAATTTAGAACAGTCACTCAATGAAGCCCAGCCCCTCACAAGGTTGGTGCTATGGGGGAAATAGGAGGAGGGAGTATTAGTTATGTCGGCCATCTTGAGTTACTTATAAAAATAATAAAGATGGGATAAATAACTGTACAGGTAGTCCTCACCTTACAACATTCGGACGCTTGGCAAGTGGTTCATATTTATGACTGTCATAGCATCCCGTGATCATCTGATCCCCTTTTGTGACCTTCTGACAAGCAAAGTCAACGAGGAATCCAGATTCACTTAACAACCTGGTTACTAATTTAACAACTGCAGTCATTCACTTAACAAATGTTAAGAAGAAAAGTCGTAAAATGGGGCAAAATTCACTTAACAAATTTCTCACTTAGCAACATAAATTTAGCACAAATTTCTCACTTAGCAACATAAACATGAATCCTTGCAATTACTTCTTGGTAACATTTACGAAAGGGATCGAGACCATATAGGGTATATCAGTTCCTGTCCTTTCTAGCATCCTCACTTACCGTATTTTTCGGACTATGAGACGCACCAGAGTATAAGACGCACCAAGATTTTGAAGAATTAAACAAGAAAAAAAAAGGTTTTGCCCTCCCTGGCCCCCAGGAGCACTCTGCAGGCCTCCCAAACCCTCTGCATGTCCCATTTTTCACAAAAGCAGGGCCTGCAGAGGGTTTGAGAGGCCTGCAGAGTGCTCTTAGGGGCTGGGGAGGGCAAAAACGCCCCCGTTTTTGCAAAAAATGGGCCCAGTTTTGTGAAAAACAGGCCCGCTTTTGGCCTCCCAAACCCCACCCACCCCGTGTGTTTTTGCCCTCTCCAGCCCCCAGGAGCACTCAGCAGGCTTCCCAAATCCTCTGTAGCCCCCTTTTTTTGCAAAAACAGACCTGTTTTGGCAAAAACGGGACTCTTGGGGCGGGGTTTCGGGAGGCCAAAAATGTTGTGGCCCGTCAGTGGCCTGTGCGGATTGTAGCTGATTCTGACAGCAAGGAGGCTGGTATGGTGCTGCGCCAGCAGCCTGTGCAGCTGGCACTCGAGTCAGACAATGGGGAGGCTGGAGAAGATGTGGGACCAGAGGCAGGGGTTTAGCCAGGGCCTTCAGAACCTCCAGAAGCTCCTTTAAGTGAAGAGGACGAAGAGGAAGAGCCTCTTCTCGATGCATGGGCGCGCAGAGCTGCCAAAAGGCAGGAGTGGCTCCTCAGGAGGAGGTCTCCTCGAGAGTAAGGCTTGGGGCTAATTGGCCACTCCCTTAGCCTATTTAAGGAGGAACACTGACTGAAACAATTTGTAGGGAACAACTTTAGTTCATTCTCCTTCGTGTCTGCATTCTCCGCAAATTGCTTCTGGGCTTTCTGCCAATCTTAGTAAGATTGTGATTACTTTATCTTTGGTTTCTTATAGGTTGTTAAGAAAGTTTATTAACAGCCTTTGTTTGGAAAAGACTGAGTTATTTTAGTAAATTTAAGTTTTGTACAGACTTTGTGTGTGCTGTGTTTGGGGTCCATAGCTGGGGCAGAACAAAAAATGGCTGTATTCGGTGTATAAGACACACCAACATTTCTACCCTCTTTTAGGAGGGAAAAAGTGTGTCCTATACTCCAAAAAGTAAGATACATTATGCATGAAGATCTCAGGTAGAATCAATAGGGGAAGGGATCAGTGATGGGTTGCTCCCAGTTCTGTCCAGTTCTTGAGAACCAGTAGTAAAAGCGGCGGGAGCCTCCACCCACCCACCCTGACATCATACATACAATCTGCCCATGCACAGAAGAGCGTGCGCTCCAGTTGCGAACTGGTAGTAAAGGTAAGTAGAACCCACCCATGGAAGGAATGATTGGAGCAGGAACAGCCTATCTAGCTTAACTTCCCTCTTAAAATTATGTGAAAGGCACCAGTCTGAGTTTTTGACAAGTTGTTGGCTACTAACCACGCCTCACATCACAGCTGATCTCCAAAGCTGTGGGATCTAAATTCAGAGAAAGGCCTACATACAACAAATCATATACAACAAATCATCTACAACATAGGTTGTAGAAGATCTGATCCCACCAGACCAGAGTCTATATCACAAATCAGAAAAGAGGGAAAGATGGATCCCTATTTCTCCTTCTGTGCCCGTTGTGGCTTTCATTTAAATGACGCTCTGTTCAGCCCCTGAATCTCCTCGCAAACAAAGCATTGCAAAGGGCTGATGCAACTTTGCAGATCAATTGTTAATCATTTACACATTCCTGATAAAAGCCTGTAGCCTTGCTATTCGTGTTGTATAGTCATTTCTAGTAAACACAGAATTAACATTCCTTCAATTACTTATCTGTATAATAAGACTTAACATTCTTTTCAGGATCTATAGTTCTTAAGGCATTTTATCTCAGCAGGATTCTGTTGTAAACATGCTTTTTCTTGCTAGGGCAACACTAATTTCCAGAAGTCATCCAACCAAATTATCCCAAGATTTATAGTCTAGTCTGCCCTGGATATTCAGAATTAGACCATCTATCACCATCCTCCAAACATAGTGCCATGCGTGCATTTGCAAACTGCACAGCAGATGGGTTTGTTTTCCTATGCTATAGACACAATTCTGCATTTATATACATACACCGTGTGACATCTAATTAAGAGATAAAAATGACTCTTGATTTTTAAAAACACAAATCCAAGCAAGTCGGCATTAGTGAAAGAATGCAGTGTGCTCTCAAAGGTTAATGTCATAATGAAAACACAGCAGAAATTCACTTGAGTGATGTCTGCAGCTATCATAGCTGGCTTTAATGCAGCTTGGTGATTCTTTGCATAGTTTAACCACCCTCTTGGAGTATGCATAATGAGAGGAGGGCTAAAGAGAACGAGGAAAGGGTGGGGGCAGGATAAAATGATTACCAAGGCATTTAAAAGGGTGGAGTGGTGATTTTAATCTGTGTGAGAAAATAGCCTGTGTTAAGTAACCTGGAGAATTACTATAACATCATATACTGTTATACACATACAAACACGTTGGAATGCAGAGAACACACACACAAAAAAAATCACTTCCTACACCCAGGGTATCAAACTGGTGACCCATGGGCTGGATGCATCACTTGCAGACCATGCCCACCCCAGCTCTGCAAATGGAACAATGTTACGATACATCACATGATGGCAATGTGATGCCACGGGTTTGACACCTGTGTCCTACACTGTTTGATTCTATGGATAATTGTCTGGTCAATGTGTTAAAGAAGTTTATACAAATGGTACATTTTAGCCCCGTGATGACGAACCTCTGGCACGCGTGCCACAGGTGGCACGTGGAACCATATCTGTGGGCACGCGAGCATTGCCCTAGCTCAGCTCCAGTGTGCGTGCGCGTGCCGGCCAGCTGGTTTTTGTGCCTTCCGGGCCCATCGGAAGTTGGGAAATGGGCTGTTTCTGGCCTCCGGAGGGCTTCCAGGCGGGGTTGGGGAAGGCTGTTTTTGCCCTCCCCAGGCTCCAAGAAAGCCCCTGGAGCCTGGGGAGGGCGAAAAACGGGCCTACCAGGCCCACCGGTAATCTTTTTGCCATCACATACCAAAAGTGGGGGACACGGGGAGGCACTGAATTATGGGTGTGGACACACGCACGCACAACCCCCCCCCACTGCCCCCGCTTTTGGCACATGGCGGCAAAAAGGTTAGCCATCACTGTTCTAGCCACTCCTTTAAGGAAGAAGATCTTTCAAAAGGCTAACAGGATCAGGCCACTTTAATCTCAGGAAGAACATTTTTCGGGAAGGGAGATGCTATACACCCCATCCAGGCCCCTACAGCCTCCAGACACTAAGTCAGGTTTCCAAGTAAATCAGACAGGAAATGACTACAGGAGCAGGAGCCCCGTTCACTTAATTTTCAGAGTTCCAAAGGTGCTTTTCCAAGAGGTAAGTGGAATTTCTGGTTTTTCTTTGAAGACATTTCATTTCTCATCCAAGAAGCTTCTTCAGTTCTGACTGGATGGTGGGGAACGGAAAGATGTATACTCCTTGCAGACAGCTGGTCATTTGAATCCTTTTTAGAGGGTCGTTGAAGCACTTGGAGGTTTATCTGTATCCTCAGGGTCACTTGCATAGTGCTAATGGTTCCTGTAGTCTTCATTTCTTTTCTCTGGAAATCCATTCATACTATTTGAAGGATATTTATTCATTTTGCAAAACTGCAGACTACAAAAACCAGGAGCACTACTCAGGTGACCCTGAGGATACAGATAAACCTCTAAGTCAGGGATGAAATGTAAAATTTGTTACTACCGGTTCTGTAGGTGTGGCTTGGGGTGTGTGTAATGTGACTGGGTAGGCGTGGCCAACTTTTTTTTTATTTTAACTTTTCAAAACATTTTTTCTGCAAATGCAAAAAAATGCTTTGAAAAGCCTCTGCCGATCAGGAACACAGCTGGGATCGTCAGGGCCTTTTCAAAACATTTTTTTAAACCACCTCTTCCGCTGAAGAGGTTGCAGAAAAAAATGCTTTAAAAGTCTCTCTGACGATCCCAGCTGAGTTGCCTGATCGTTTTAAAAAATGCTTTGGAAAGTCTCTCTGACGATCAGGCAACTCAGCTGGGATCGTCAGAGAGACTTTTAAAGCATTTTTTTCTGCAACCTCTTCCGGGGAAAAGGTGGTTTAAAAAATGCTCTGAAAAGGCTCTGACGATCCCAGCTGTGTTGCCTGATTGTCAGAACCTCTTCCCCGGAAGAGGTTGCAGAAAAAAATGCTTTGAAAAGCCTCTGACGATCCCAGCTGAGCCACGCGATCATCAGAGGCTTTTTTTTTTTTTACTTTTAAAAGCATTTTTTCGGCGGAAGAAGTTGTAGAAAAAATGCTTTTAAAAGTAAAAAAAAAAGCCTCTGATGATCGTGGGGCTCAGCTGGGCATGGTGGGGGGGGAGGGATTTTTGCTACCAGTTCTCCAAACCACCCACCGCCATCACTACCGGATCGGGCGATGCAGTCAGAACCGGGAGCATTTCACCCCTGCTCTAAGTGCTTCAATGACCCTCTAAAACAGGGGTGTCAAACTTGATTTCATTGAGGGCCACATCAGGGTTGTATAGGATGCATCCTTTAGGATGCAAATGACCAGCTGTCTGCAAGGAATATACTTCCTTCTATTCCCTACTATCCTGCCAGAGCTGAAGAAGCTTTTTGGATTAGAAGCAAAATGTCTTCAAAAGAAAAAACAAGAAAGTCCAGTTGCCTCCTGAAAAAGCACCTTTGGGAGTTAAAAGAAAACAACAGTTAAGCTCAGAGAGCACCAAGGACTCCACAGTTCAACCCTGAGCTAAAATATTCTCTTCTATTGAAACATCTGTTTGCTGGAAGTAAACTAGCAAGACTGCTCTTTACTATCTCTTTTAATCCCATCTGTTTTCCTTCCTACTTGGCAGCCCTGGAAGGCAGACACAATTCCAAACAAAGCATTGAGTTCAACCACCCACTATTTTTATTCCCTAATAAAATACATGTCAGGCACTTGCAAGTGTGTCGGTTTCTTTTTTCCCCTTTTTCTCTTAATTTAAAGAACACAAAAGAAAATAGGATAAAGAGCATTTTAGGTCTCAAAGTATTTGCTAGCATGTTGGTGTTCAGGCATATTGTGTTACATCTCAAGCAGGGGTGAAATCCAGCAGGTTCTGACAGGTTCTGGAGAACCAATAGAGGAAATTTTGAGTAGTTCGGAGAACCGGCAAATACCACTTCTGGCTGGCCCCAGAGTGGGGAGGGAATGGAGATTTTTCAATATCCTTCCCTCAGGAGTGGGGAGGGCATGGGGATTTTCAGCATCCTTTCCCCAGGAGTGGGGTGGGAATGGATATTTTGCAGTATCCTTTCCCTGCCACGCCCACCAAGCCACACCACACCACACCCATCAAGCCACACCCACAGACAGGTAGTAAAAAAAATTGGATTTCACCACCGGTCTCAAGGGTACCTCAAGGTTCTGCCTTGGGCCCAGTGCTCTTCAATATTATCATAAATGAGGGCATGAAGTCATCAAGTCATTTAGTGTCATCAAATTTGACACTAAACTGGGAGGAATTGTCAACACTTTAGAACAGGGGTGTCAAACTCACATCGTCACGGTGGCATCACATGACGAGACTTTTTCCTTCCTTGCTAAACCGAGTTTGGGCATGGCCAGCGCGTGACGCATCCAGTCCATGGGCCAGGAGTTTGACAGCCCTGCTTTAGAAGATAGGTTAAAGATTCAGAAGGATTTTGACAGGCTTAAACATTGGGCCTTATCCAACAAGTTATACTGAAATATTGTGGCCATTAACACTAGCATCAAGAAAATTTGCCAACCCTCAGACAAAGCTTTGCTAAGGTCCCTCTCTAATCAGAAGATTATCTACCTACTAGGGCCAGATTTGGCTATCACTACTTTCTCTGTACTTTCTCTGTACTCTCAAATTGCAATATCTAGGAGTTTCCTGAGAAAGAGGGGATCATTATTAAATCTCTTTTAAACTGCACTCTGGTTAGTAGAAACACAAAGGCTGACCAAAGCAGTCCTGAACATTAGTATCTATGAATGCAGCACACAATTCTGTGGCATTCCTTGGAGAGAAATAAATGCCTGTATTATGGCACAACAATCATTATGGTTTTATACAATTGCGCCACAGATACACCAGCATTTCTGGGCAAATATTTTATGAACAAACAAAGGGTTTATAAATCTTGATACCTTCTTTATAAACCCATCCCCCTTTAAGCTTTTAAATTAGACCCTTTGGAAGGACTTATAACGCAAAACACAAGCACGCCTCTGTTTCACTTCATTGTTTTTTTAAAAATTAATATAAACTGAAACCGATAATTACTGCTGGGGATTTAGCAAAGACTCTTTAGCACAGGGGTGTCAAACTCAAGTCGTCACGTTGTCATGTGACGTATCACGACTTTTTCCCCCTTCGCTAATCCAGGGGTGGGCGTGGCCAGCCCGTGACGCATCTGGCCCGTGGGCTGCGAGTTTGACACCCCTGCTCTAGCAAAAAGGCCTCTAAAATTATAAAATTTTAGAGGAGCCCAAGTGGCATAGCAGGCTAATGCCTCCTACTAAGGCAGCATTTAACATCCAGCTGTCTGCAATTACTGTAAGTTCGAATCTCACTAGGCTCAAGGTTGATTCAGCCTTCCATCCTTTCTAAGGTAGGTGAAATGAGGACCCAGATTGTGGGGGCAATAAGCTGACTTTGTATAAAATATACAAAAGTATGAAGGCTATTGCTTAACGCATTGTAAGCTGCCCTGAGTCTCCAGAGAAGGGTGGCATATAAATAATTTTTTAAAAAAAAATTATACATCAAGTTTGATCCAAAGAGTTCAGGACTGATTCTGATTGTAAAACCTTATTAAATTATAATCAATATGCAATGAAATCACAAATCTACATGATTTGTAGGTTTGAGTCTTCTTTTTTTTTTGCCAACATTAACTTTTTTAAAAATAGAGTCATCTGTTCAAAGGAAAGTACTTCGTTTCTAAAGAATTGTGGCATACAGTACAACTTGTCCTTGATTTACAACAGTTCATTCAGTAATCGTTTGAAGTTACGACAACAGTAACTTTTTATCATTTTTCATATTTACAACTGTTGAATTCAGACACTTGGCAACTGTCTCATATTTATGACAGTTGCCGTGTCTGGTGGATCATGTGATCACACCCTTTGCGAACTTCTAACAAGCAAAATCAATGGGGAAGCCAGATTCACTTAACAACTGTGTTACTAACTTAACAGCTGCAATGATTCACTTAACAACTGTGGCAAGAAAGGTCATAAAATAGGGCAAAACTCATTTCACAATTGTTTTGCTTAGCAACAGATATTTGGGGCTTGTAAGTCGAGGATTACTGGTAATGTTCTCTTTTAAAAGGAGGAATATGAAGTTGGACTTTTGAATTATGGTGCTGGAGAAGACTTCTGCGAGTCCCTTGGACTGCAAGGCGATCAAACCAGTCAGTCGTAGAGGAGATCAACCCTGACTGCTCTTTAGAAGGCCAGATCCTGAAGATGAAACTCAAATACTTTGGCCACCTAATGAGAAGGAAGGTCTCACTGGAAAAGAGCCTAATGCTGGGAAAGACTGAGGGTAAAAGAAGAAAGGGATGACAGAGAATGAGGTGGCTGGATGGAGTCACTGAAGCAATCGGCATGAGCTTAAATGGACTCCAGAGGATGGTAGAGGACAGGAAGGCCTGGAGGAACGTTGTCCATGGGGTTGCGATGGGTGGGACACGACTTCACAACTAACAAAAAATGGAGTTGGACAGTTATAGAATATAAATGAACAGCAGGCTTTTATTCATACTGTGGACATTCTACCCTGATATACTGTACATGCTTTCATTTTTCATCATTCAGTAGTCAATCTCAGCTGAAAATACTTTGTGTAAGCAAACATTGACTTTTATGAATATTACCACCATTTATCGACCTTAAAGCAAGTAGAAGCATTTCGCTTATTTAAACTCAAAAAAAGCTTGGTTATCCTTGGTCAGCATGTGAGTTTGAATATTTCTTAATCGAGAAATCTCAGGGTTGATTTCCCAGACAAGGAGTTTGGAAATAAAAATCCCAGAAAAAAATAATGAAAAACCACATTGTATAGCTATCAAGACATGACATAGATACACCAATGTACAGTAGACATCAAGTGTTTTGCTTGCTCTCTGTTATTCCTGTAAGAAGCTGTCTTTGCTTTGTACTCGCTACAGAAAGAATAGGATTACCTATGTTCCTTTACACACTAAAAGTCTGTAGAGATTCTCAGTCCTCCAGGTCATGGTTGTCCCAAAGGTGCTTTTTCTGGAGGCAACTGGACTTTCTTGTTTTTTTCTTTTGAAGACATGTTGCTTCTCATCCAAGAAGCTTCTTCAGCTCTGATAGGATAGTGGGGAATGGAAGGATTTATATTCCTT